>CM052301.1:8102122-8451724 GCA_028455765.1 Lasioglossum oenotherae
TCGAATAAATTAATGCGTGCAAATGTTCATGGTTTAAAAGTTATTCTGTATCACGAAAACTATTAGCCACTTTGACTAAAAAATTAGGTGGTCAGATAGCCAAGGGATTGCTTGTGGACATCGCTGTAAAATAGAATTGTTATAAACATTAACCAGCTGGAAATAATAAATTTTTCAATAATTGTCACGGCGATCGACATCGATTGATATTCGGCGGAGTGGGGGGCGCCGCTCGAGCTCGGCGGCTCGGCGAGAGCTTTCCGTCAGTCAGTCAGTCGGGCCGGGGGGAGCGGCGTGAGCGGACGTGCTGCGGGACCTGGAGCGCCAGGAGGACCGGAGGGACCAGAGGTGGACAAGGGGTCATCTATAGTTACCCTGGCCTATCTTCAACTGTTCATTCAAGGAACAACGGTATGTTTGATTACTAATATTTTTCAAAGCTTCCTTCGTCTTTTCAAATTTGTTCTTCATACTTTTGAAATTTTCATCGAAACTTTCGATGAAGACTATTGAATCATCTTCAAATTTATCAATTTTATTCTTTATAAAAATTTCATTTTGAGCGCCCCACTCGTATGCAGGATTATAATTGCTCTTGTGAGCTGCTTCGTTGGTTGTTCTCGCACTCGTATGCGGGGTTATAGTTATTGTCACGAGCTGTTTCGCTGGTTGTATTCACACTTCTGTGCGGGGTTGCAATTGCTCTTTTTAAGCTGGTTCTCTGATTGTATTCGTACTCATGTGCACGATTACAATTGTTCTTGTAAATTGGTTCGCTGGTTGTATTCGCACTCATGTGCAGGTTTATAATTGCTCTCATGAGCTGGTTCTCTGATTGTATTCGCACTCATGTGCAGGATTACAATTGTTCTTGTGAACTAGTTCGCTGGTTACATTCGTACTCGCGTGCGTGATTTAATTCCGTACTCAAGTGCATTGTTTCTAAATACGATTAGTCTGTTTCAGCTAGATTACAACAGCCGGCTGCTAACGAAGACGACACGCCGAATGAAGAGGACACACCAACGAAGAGGAAGAAGACTCCAGTGTATTTTTAAGTTACTTATATTTGATCTACATATTAAGATTGTATATCTTCGTTGTAAATATGTCGAGTAATTATTGCCGTAACTTCACTTTGCTCGACTCGTATTTTTGACTCCTTCACAGCCTTCTGCTGTGTCAGACCTTGCTTGTATGTACCAGACCGGTTGGAGCCGGTATTCGGCGTCGATACACTGAGAGGGATGATTCATTGAGACCTGTTCGCTCGTGTAGCCATGCTACAGTGTCCTCTCTATTCGTCATCCTACCCGAGTCACCTCAACGCATTGCGTTGCCTGGTGACAGGTAGTTGGTAGAGAAATGGGATATCGTTTGAACACTTCTCACTGTCCATCTGCTCTGGTTCGCTCTTGTTTCTCACTTTGAAAGAATCAGAGCCTTCTGCCTGATTCGCCTTTGGTTCCCCGTGGATAGGAGACTTCTTCTCCGATTCACACCTTTTGCCCCGCAATAATTACTCGACATATCTGCGTAATTTAGTATAAGTCCGTCGTTGTAAGAAAGGGAGCCAGAAGGAATATTGCATTCGTTCTGACTCCCTTTCGGGTCTCTTGTGCAGCAACCTCCTCGTGGTGAGACCTGGGAATCGGTATTATCCTTTATTTGTAAAACCTTCTAGTCTCTTATGAATAAAGGATAATACCGAGCTAATAGCTGCACATTTAATAAATATGTTGATTTTTCAATAAATTCTATTCCTATACCTATTGTCTTTCACAACATTTTGCAATTTTACCTTCCTCAGATCAAAACATACGTACTATTCAAACTGGTTCGCCCCGGGCGTGAACAATGTCATATATCGTCTGGTTCTATTTAGGTAAAGAGACGAGATAGTATCTCGTCGGTGACAGTATTATAAGGCAATTACAGTATGGGTAATGTGAGCATTCTACACTATATCATTCTTCTTCTACTTGACGAGTATCTCGTCGGTGGTAGAACTTTTAGCGATGTGGTATTTCAGATCACTGTAAGTTCCACGTTGTCCCCGCGCCCGGTCGCGCCCGCTTATTGGTCCCGCTGAATAGCACAGGGACTCGGTGTCCAGGCTAAGCGTCCACTCTACCGTGCGCCTAGGTGCTGATCCAGGCTAAGCGTCTGTTCTACAGTGCGCCGAGGAGCTGATCCAGGCTAAGATTTTTGTGGAGGCAGCACTATACTGGAGGCAACTCAGACCCCGGGAGTGAGCACTCTCATATTCTCTCTGATATATTCTAACTCGAAGACGATTTTTCGGCCTATAACGATAATGCATGGGAGGGTATGGAATCGCTATTGGCTGTATCGGCTGTATATGGTCTAATGTTCTCGTGGATCTAGTTCCAACATTTACCGCTCGTGAAGAAATATGTTGGTATTTCAGATCGTGAGATACGAAATCCCGTATGGTGATTGGTCTACAGCATGAACTTCATGATCTGATCCAAGATAAAAATGAGATTATATAGGAGGCAGCACAATGAACACTCTCATTTCGTCTCTGACCATATAATAAAGCCTAATTCTTATAAACTTTCAAAGAAGACAGATATTTCATCAATGATCAATCTTGTTTTTGGAAAAATCTTGTGATATTTTGAAATACTTCGAAACTTTTATGAATAAAATAAAAAGACCAACTATATATGTGTAATGGGAATGACGAATCAGCTTGTAGCCCTCTGGTGGTGAATATAAAGATCGTTGATACAATTCCCAACAGAATGGCGTGTGTAGGGGGTGCATAGTCTGTGGTTGCGCACTTGTCAAAACGGACAAGTTCTCCCGTCTCTCGTCATTCCGAGCCCGCACGGGTTTCAGTAACGTTCCTGCTAGCGTAGGAGATAGGAAGATCCGAAAGAGCAGTACATCACGCACATTGTGTTGAGACAGTTAACGCAGAACAATTGAAAATGTTCACCGGATTAACTAATCAAGTATCGACGTGGATGGGAAAGAAGCCTGAGGACGGCAGCGTCGAGATTCCGACCGAGAAGAAGGTTGCGTCTCCTGTCGCCGAAGGAGAGGTCCTCGAAGAGAGGAAAGATAGGTGAGTACCACGATACCGTGCATGTACAGTTATTTAAATATCGAACGTCGCATTTCCTCCGATACGAACACCACGTCCCTTCTTATACGCACACACTTTCGCGCGGAGTTAATCCGATTTGTGACACGGTCGTGTTCGTGATATATGCACGGTCGCGATGCAATGCAGTGTCACTCGACGCGAGTTTTTCGCCTGTCAAACGGAAACGGTTGCTTTTAACCGGAGACGCTCGGTTCACGGCCAATTGATTGCACGATCTCCTCACGCATCGGTGCAACGCCGTAACTGCACCTCGGGAACAATGTTTGGTGCATTTTTGAAATAAGATCGATAACAACCGTTCCTCCGCTTACGTAAAGTTCTATTCATGCGACAAAGTTACGACGTTCCATGATCCGAAATAAGGTTAACATGGTTTCGATATTCGTGGATTTACACTTAACCTATCTTTCCGAGCTAGGCTATTCGTGATCGTTTATGATCCGAATTTCCTAGAGATAAAGACGTATCTCGATCTGTCGGAACGATTACAGGCTACGTATACATGTATACACGACCGACATACATTGAAACGTAGAAAAATCGCGATTTTAAGTGATTGGTTTGCTTCTCACGTATCGGATTTCTTCGTTTATTCTTATCAGACTGCGGATTTTATGAATCTATAGCGTACTTTGTCGATGAAAAGTCAATTGTAGTGTTTTACTATTTAAGATATATATATGGTAGTTCTTCCAGTTATACCATAGGGGTTTAGAGAAATATAAGCTCACTTGTACATGTTTGCAGTCCAGGCTTTATTAATTTTTCATTGTCAAACAGAAAATTCTTGCTGTTCTTCTAACAATTCCATTGTATATCGTATAAAATACTGATGCAACCAGAATATTAAAGAGTACTCTATATTTACTTTCTCTCTCAATTTCGTGAATTTGCAACCGCCCGTGCCCTGCGAAATATTGCGTATTTTCCGCTTCGAAAACGCGAGACTTCTGCATAGGCTTTATCGGTTGGTTTCGAGCATGAAATATGACATTTATGAAGCCACACACTCTGAAAGGTGCATCAGGTTCAATGGATTTCGAAGACGGGAGATTCCGTGACCTGGAGAACACCATAGCACATGTACCATTGCCGTACACCACTTTTCAATGCACCTCGAGCTCCTCGTCGACGTCAAATTACTGTCGCCATTAAATCGTTTTACTTCACAAGAACCGAAAACGACCGCTACGTCGTATCCGAGAATATTTTTGTCATTATATATAATACATAAACGATTCAAAATTTCCAACCACAGTATGACATTATTTCTTTTGCGGGGATATAGTATTCTTAATTCTTACTACTTATTCGCCATTTTTATTATTAAAAAAGCCAGAAAGCATATCCTTGTAGTATGTAAGATTTTGTAATATTTACTAGCCACGAATGAGACAAAATTCTGGTTGCTAGTTTTTCTAACATTTCTTGCTATGTTTTGTCAATTACAAAATAAAATTATAAGGGTGGAATGGACTAAAAATATTGATAAAATAACAATTGTAGAACGAACCGTTTATTCTTGCATCTCTATGACCAGAATCCTGTTGGATGAAAATATAAACGAAATTCTGACTGTTTCGCAGCTGCTGAATTTAAGAAAAAACGTACCTTTAATAGGATATACCTAAACGTTTTCATTAAACATTCAAAACATTTTAAAAGGATGTTAATTGCTCTGCTGGTTTCAAAATGTGGGACTAAATGTGCTTCATATCATCTAATTTTGTTCTTTGAAGACGATATAATATATTCGTAAGAGAATTGTGGTCATCAAAATCGGTGATTACCAGTTTAGTCACTATCGTCACCTTCATTTCGAATAGAATATTGTGTACAGTATATTTAATTGAATCACTTATGCAATATGGCGTTATATTTGTTACAAAATATCCGCAAGGATGTTCTAATCATTGAGATAAAGAATACGTTTCGAGTAAAATTAGGAAATTGCAGGGAAAAATTCTGCACGATATGATAATTTCTTGGTAGTTCAATTAGTTCATGGAAACGCGATCCTTTGTACCTGTTCCCTTTCCTCCCAAGTGGTTTCAATAACTGTCATCTTCAGTTTCCTCTCCGCGTTGACACCTGTTTCGTGTCGCGAGAGCCTGAATATTTTTTAAATGATCCCGCCGGTGTGCCCGTTAATTTAATTCCTTTTATTCAGCCGCATTCGAGAATATTTCGTTCCTCCTTTTGTCGGTCATGGTGTGGGTGGAAACGGCGAGGTGTCTATCGAGCCACCCTTTAATTCATGCGTTTCATTTTCGTGGAAGATAAAAGAGGTGGGAGGCAGGAGCGCGAAAGGCAGGAAAAAAGAGGGAAAAGAAGCAAAGTAGGGGTAAACATTTCGTCTTCTGTATTGCCGGGGATGGTATTCGCGAAAGCTCGTGCATAATTGAGTAATCTACCGGTCAGTCGCTTAGTTCGTTTCATCTCGAGGATTCGTGGTAACGATTCGAGAAATAAACGTTCCCTCCGCGCATCGAATGAATGTCCGATCCCTCTCCGGGCTATTCGTTTAAGGAAACATGAACCTCAGGCTATGTTTTCTTTTAAGAAGGTGAAGAATATATGATCGAATGAATGTACGTGGTCGGTCTCGATCGTACTCGGCTTCGATCGTAACTCGGCGTCAACCAGCTATGAAAGAAATGCCGAAAACAGCTGGGAACCTATATTTCTACAAAAGGGGGGCGGAGGGGTTGGAGACGTAATCTTTTATATAGGTCGCAATCGATACCAACGCGGCCCACTCTCCCAGCGAAACTGTTAAATCTCGTATAGGTAATGGTAATGAGAATCTCCGTTTTTTAACACGTTTTGCAACCACTTTATCACGTATTAATCCTCAATTTCCGAACATTGTTAACAGTAATTATAATGTTCACATTTCCCACACAAATCTTCATTTTGTAGTAATATGTATAACACAGCATTAGACCCTCCGTAACGAGACTAGGAATTTGTGTTTTTATAACTACCCCTTTAATTTCAATCTCTCAACTTTCCTTCAACCCCCGTTGCTTCTAGCAGCTCGGCTTTAATACACGTTCGAATTGCTATTCCCCTGAAATTTCAAGTATACTTCAAGTTTCCTATGCCTATACTTCAAGTTTCAACTTTCCTATACCGAATGGAGGGTAGGATAACGATTGATTAGCTAGACCATTCGCCAGAGAGTGAATTATCGAAAAACGGTATTGCGCGCGCGGGCATAATCGCATACTGCGGCGACTAATTCGAAGTAATTGTCTGCGATTTGATTCCGATACCAGTTATTACGGGAACCAGCATTGTTACGTATCACCGCGTTCACCGCGTATCCTTTGCCTCGTTTCTCCTATGGGAAGAAACAGGGTGTCGGAAGTCGAGATATGGTATTTTTCACGAGTCAAGAGGGTGAGGTACGTTTAACGGGCCACGATTATAACCACGGTAAAACATTTACAATTACCCTACTTTTTAAACGAGTTACAGTGGCAACAGTGCTCCGTTCACTGTTTTTGTTCGTAGACATGTTTATGGGACACGAGCGAAAATCGAATCATTTCCCAATGGCCAGTTTCTTCGCTTTGCCGATACCTTAATGGAACTGCGGGACCGAAAAAGGGAAAAGGACGTTTCCGGTCCTTTGAGCGATAGGATATTTCTTTTAATTTGTTTTTGATGTATTCAAAACAGAAATCAGTGTATCAGTTCTGCAATGATGAAGCCACTAAAAGGAAATTGAAATGGTTGATAATTTAAAGCTGCTGGAACATTCAATTCAAAGATTTCAAAAAATCTGTTTGGATTGAAAGTTTAATATTTCACTTTGAAAAATTACGAATGTTAGATACTACATATGTACGATATTATAGATGTCGAACACGAAAATGATAAATTGCATCGAGTTTTTCCTTTGATTGAGGTAAAAAAGTTTTAATCACTTGAAATACGTATGTATATTCAATACCTGAATATACGAAGCGATATTTCCAGTTTTTAACAGTAGAACTTCCAGACGGGTCACAATGACTGGCTCCGAACTTTTTCTCCAAGTTATTGATGTTATAAATTTTTTAATAAAATTCAGAAATCACAGTAGATCTATTCTGGTGATTATTATAAAGAAACGTGTATACCAGTTGCGTCCGATGTCCGGTGTTACAGAATCGATGCATCGTTGATAGGTTTTGATGCATTGATTCCCGTCGTCGCTCACATCCCCCTCCCCCCAAGAAGATATTTGCGACACCTTTGATCAAAGTTCCAGATGCCAGCCAATTCTGATTCTACTCGTATAGTTGTCCATCGAATTAATAAGTTTATCCGGCGAAGATGGTGTCTCGGCATTACCGGGGTAGAAAACGGGGCGAAACCTATTAAAAGTTTATTCGAGGATAGTCAATTGGGTCATACCGATTTCCATTACCGTGAGCCTCGAACGTGTATCTTGCTTATCGAAAAATTCCAATAAGGGTTCAGTTTCCCCGCATCGAATTTATTTTTCCACGTAAATGTGCGCGTCTGGAAACGCGATACACAGTCGCGTGGCAGGAGCGGGTCGTTGAGTTTCTCGAATGGTTGGGAACGTTGCTGACGCGAACACGGCGGCGCGGCGGCGAAAAACAAAAAACACTTTCCCAACGAACGTTCGTTACCCCCAGGCGATTTTTCGTTCGGGTTGAATTCCTGTTAACATGCGGAGCATTTCGTTTTCGAGATACCGCGCCGCGCCGCGCGAAGCAACGCTTTGAAACTGCCTCCTTTTTTCGTTGAAACTATCAAGCGGTGCTCTCGGCGGCACATATAAGAATCTTGTGGATTGAAAACACGTTTCCTGCGGTTTCCAGCCCGACCAAAGGTGGCAGCAGCAAGTTGGAAATGCTGGCTGGAGTGAAAACGCAGATGACGGGCTGGTTAAGCGGCGGAATAGCTGGATTAAGCCGCGGTGGCGCGCCAGCAAACGAAGGCGAATCCCAATCAGTAGCTGGAATGACTGAGGCTCCAACATCACCAAATAATCAGCCCCCTGCAGAAGAAATAATTAAAGAGGATGATGCCAGTAGGTAAGAAATAAGCTCCGCCAGGAGCCACTGTGTTTTGCCTCGAAGCCGTTCAATCCGGATAAACAGGATTAACACCTCGCCTCGCCAGAACTAGTCGAACCGCTCAAGATTTCTGGGGATCTTCGAGACGATCATATGATCCATATGTAGGTCATGGTGGTTTTAAACCCCCGGGAGGTAGACAGTTTTAATTATTTCATTTACGATCCGTAAATTCATTCGGTTGCTTGTGTTAGTGGTTTTCGTAAATATTTCCCTTCATTAATAAAACTTAACCCTTAGTAGTCGCGGAGTGGCTCAGAGTTACCACTAAAAATTGTGTACCATTATTCACAATATTGTTCACATTATTAAATAGTTTGGTATTTCATATTCATAAAGTGAAAAACATTGTATACAATGGAATTATTCTAGGTCGGAAGAAATGTTTAAATTTTCAAGTTAAAATAGCTGCGACTGCAAAGGGTTAACACATTGCCCAACCATCAGGGAGATCTTTCTTTTCACAAGGAGACGCTAGAGTCGAACCCGGACCCCGCCGTTCGCTGACAAATGAGTAACATGTATGATAAATATGCATAAATAGAAACAAGGATTAGTTCTTTACTGTTCAAATTCAATTTTTTATTTTGTGAGATTCAAAGTCAACAACTTATGGGTGAAATTATACAAATTGTTTTTATATCAAAATCTTCGTATGGGTCTGTGTTTGACGATTTCTAAATAGCTTTGACCAGATGTAATTACGATGGAACGTGTCACCTGTTTTCTATCAACTCCAGTGAGGAGCAAAAGTGAACACACCCACGATATTTTTACAAAAGCGTATTTTTATGTAATGTTTGCATATAAAATAGGATGAAAATGAAATACACAGCATTAAGTACAAAATGTTAGCTTTTCAAGAAAATTTTACTGATCGTGGTATTATTGTTTTGATAAATACAAACCTTTTCCATGTAGTCGGATTTGCATCGTATTAGAACGTTTGTGGCTCAGAAATGTAAATATATTTTTTGTAAACAGTGACCGGTGTTATTCGAGTCCGGGAGCACTCTAGTAGTTGTACTTTTGTTGTTCGTGCAGTAACACGCATTAACATACTGTCATGAAGCCATTATCTAAAACTATGACAAATGCCGACAAGTTTGCAGTTACTCGAACTGTAGTACATTAAATACGACAACGGTATTGTAATGATGCTCCTACATCTTTCGGCGGACGTTCAAAAATATCGTCTTATTAGGACAAGCGACGATTAACAAAATATGTAACTTGAGAAGACACGATGACGGCGTCAATGGCTGCAAAGTTGTTGGAAAGCGATGTTGGAAAGAAAATAAGCAAGTGGACGGCTCGAGGAGCATTAAAAGAAGCTAATTTTATATCAATGGAGAAGAAGAAGAAACCTGCTCTTTCAAAGAAAAATATTAAAGCTCGTTTGAGTTTTGTCAAAAATATATAAATTGGAATGAAGAACAATTGAAGACCTTGATTTTCTCAGACGACTCTAAAATAAATCGAATTTTATCGGATGGGCGTTCGTGGTGTTGAAAAGGAAACATGAATCCCTTTCGCGGCATGTTAAACAGACAATTGAATTTGGCGGTGGTTCAGTCATGATATGGGGTTGTCCTACGGCATATGGGTAGGTCCATTGCATCGAATTGAAAGTACGGTGAACCAGGTCACTTACAAAATTATTTTAGAACAGAATTTATTGGATGTTGTTGATAATATGCCGGTACAAGAATGTGATGTTGTTTTCCAACACGATAACGCCACAGGGCAATCTGGAAAAAGCGTCAAAAATTGACAGAGTCTCAACAATTTCAAACAATGCCGGGGCCTGCTCAAAGCCCAGACTTAAATTCTATCGAGAATGTCTGGGCATATTTAAAAATGAAATTATCGAATAACTACAATGATCCACCAACGACAATAAATGATTTGTAGCAAAGAGTGCAGCAACAGTGGTATTCTACTCCTCCAGAATACTGTGGAAATATAATTTCAAGTATGCCTAAACGCATTCAAGCCACTGCCAAGGACAAAGGCTTCTGGACAAAGTATTAAATGCATAAAAATATGAAATATTTATTTAAAAATGAATTGTGGTGCAAAACCGACTACACGAAAACAATTTGTCTTTAGCAAAATAATAATATCATCATTGTTTACATTTTTTTGGAAAGCTGAAATATTGTACTTAATACTGTGTATTTTGCCTTTTTTTATTCTATATGCAGACATTAAATAAAAATACAGTTTTGCAAAAACATCGTTTGTGTGTTCACTTTTGCTCCTCGCTGTATATTACCCCACATTTATTAATCCCATTGCTATGGTGGAATTGGCCATGGAACATTATCACCTGCGGAATGACCTGCCGCGGATTATATTGTACAAGAAATTAGTACAGCGATCGGTGTTTCGATGACTTTTATGTATTTAGCTGTATTTGCGTTAGTATGAAATTACATTGACATATGCTCTGCAAACAAGTGAATCACTGCAGTGTTTTTTGGTTAAAAGACATTATCCACAGGTTAGCTATTATAATTGAGTATTTATGTTACTTGTAAAAGTCAAATATGCTAAATAATTTTTATGTTTTTGTAATGCGAAGTTGGAACTTGAGAAAGAAATGTAAAATTTATTTCCCAGCTTGTTGAAATGTATTTGTTCACTCAATCTAGATGGAAACATGAGAATAGACAAACATAAAAGAAAGGTGGAGTTTTTGTAAAATTCGTTTATCCATGACGCGAAGCAATTTCGTAGTTTCAGAAGGGAGTACACATGTAGAAGTTAAATATTGGTTTTGAATCGATGCGTTATTTGCGAGTTACGATATACGCTGCATTTGCACAAGATAACAATGACCCTTTTCTCGGAGGGAGAAGGTTAATTGATTTTTGTGTCATATTTTTTTACCGTTAGTGGTGAATAAAATTGAATCGAAAAAACGTCTTCTCTCCGTGACTGTTGCGAGGGGCGTATGCTGCAAAACTAAATTGACAGTATTTCTATTTTCGCTGGTGCACATCACGCAATTTGTGTATCAAACAATTTTAAAAAACTCCATCCAACTCCATCCAACTCCATCCAATCAAAATGTTACGAATGCTACAAATCTGTTGATTGTTATTGGTTCAAATTAACAATATATGTTGAAAAGCTTTTTGAAAATTCGCTAAGAATAATCTCAAATAAATAATCACTTCAAAGTATGAAGAGATATAAATAACTAATTTAAATTTTCTTTTGTTTACAATAGTGCAACTGGAGGCGCAGACAGTGGTCCTGGAAGCTTAAAGGATACACCGACCGATGACAAAAATGGCCAACAGGCATTTGGCGCTGGTGAGTTTTTCAAGCACCTTATTTTTATCGCACACGCTTCATAGCAGTCAAGCACAAACAATATAAGGTGAATTTCTATTTGCGTTACTATCACTTCATCGAAATATTCGAACCAGAAAAGATACGGAATTAATGGAGAATCATTCGAAAATTTAAACACTCATTGTCAGTATGCCGACGAAACGATCCTGATCAGAGAAAATGAATTCTTTATCAACAGAATTATTTTAATGATCTTGATCCTTGCACGTTTACTATATAACGCTATTTAATCATTTTAACTCGGCAAATGCTCGAAAGAAACTTTTAATTAGATCCAACCCCGTTAAGATGAAAGACTTTAGGACCCTCTTAGAGACTCGGACCTCGTTATCGCTGATATTCGTTACGAAAGTTCAGGCGATTGTTTAGAACAAAAACGACGAAATGCGAGAAAGAATTGAATCATTCTGTCCAGGCGAATGTAGTGTGTCGTTAAAGGGGAACGAAGAATCGAATCCACCCCCATTAAAGTCGATGAGAAACTTTCTATCACACATGTTTTCACTTGAACTTAACACCATTTCTAATTTCCAGATTATTTTCTCACATGAAAACTACAGTTATTGTTATACAGGGTGGTGTACTAAAATCAAGCTCAACTGTTGTGTTATTAACCCTTAATCCTATCAATTTTCTTTTATCCCTATATTTTTTCTACACTACTTACTACATTCTCATACTATGTACCTTTCAATTGGAGCCTAATTTCGAACTCTGAAAAGAAACTTTAGAATCTCCAGATATGTGATTTTTTATATTACACGAATTTTATTTAAAATAAATTGTTTCATTATATTTCATGATAGAAATGTTCTTTTATATTTCATGTGCAAGTTTTTTATTTGTTTTATGAATAACGTCCGACTTTCATTCGTAACTCAGTGTCATTTCCCCCCGCTATTTATTTGTTATTTAAAACTGAATATTCACTGTCACGCTTCCTTTCACAGTTCTTACAAAAAGAATTGACAAGATTAATAAAATATAAACGAACATTAATATGAAATCGTGATTTTTAAATATTACCTATAAATAGGTCTGTCTATCCAAGTGATACTAGACCTGCTAAATCTCGAGAAAAAGGTTTGGACGATAAATATTCTGATGGTGTTCAAGATTCGAATTGTGAATTTGCCGGTCGGTACGCCAACCGTCGAGCTCCATTCGCTCTGCTCTTTTTTCAACCCTGTTTAGAGTCGCGTAGCGATCATGCGTAACCGTAGCGCGAGGCTACGGTGTGTTTGTCAGCTCCCATCACCGGCAAATCTCCACGATTCGAATCTTGAACCGTCGTCTTCCCGGATCATGCGATCGATCCGGAACCAATCGCGTGCGACCCCGCCTGCCGTTTCGGCGAATATTAAAAGGCCCTCCCTTGGCGGAGCGACTCTCTTCCGATCCAGTTCTGCGAGTGAAAACAATCGTTCAATTAGCAAGTTATCATCACGGCACTTTCTAGTTATATCTCTTCGACATTTCTTTCGAGTCGCAAACAATTTTGTTTCGTTCGCGTCGCTCTCCGTGCTTCTGCCCGCGGCAAGATATCCGACGAACGCGGTGAAGATTTCCGTCCGCGGCGACCCTCGTCAAGGAGTCGCACAAGATTTCCGTCGCGATTCAGCGGCAGAAACATTGCACGAACCAACCATCCGCATTTCGAGCCGTCTGCGATTATCGATTACCATTTGAACTTTGAATAAAGTGCAGTGCTAAATAGACTCTAAATTCACTCTGTCTCCCTCATTCTCACGATCCTATCATTGCCATCCTCGCGCGCTCAATTTCTGAGCGGTTCCAGCGTCAGGCGCCTCCGACCGTCGGTCGACGCCGGACAGATGGTATCTAAAAATTAATATTGAAAAAAGAGATTGATGAAGAGAATTTGGTGGAAATGGTATCTGAGATCGACCAAATTAATTCAGAGCTAAAGATGAAAATTTTACCCTGACATGCATATAGTAAAAAATATACTTGTTGTAATAATTAAATCTCTACTTTCTAAATGCAGATCCTTTCACTGGAAGATCTTTGTTTAATGCAGGATATATTCGTATAACATCGAACTTTTTGTGAACCTAACAATCATGTGATGCAGAGGATATCTATAAAATGTAAAGCATCTCTCCTATACTTTGTCATTGCAGGAGTTTTTTTTTAATTTCTTCATATGACAATTTTCCTAATACGTTGCATATTGGTTTGGCTATTTCGATTCCTCATTATACAAGCAGGAATGGATTATTACGTGTATAAATCATGGAAATGCGCACTGTGGATACCCCATCGATTTGATCTCCCCGTAGAATTGGTTCATTTTTCACAGACTCCCTACATGTTTTGCGATCTTAACGAGAATCGGCCGTATGTGGAAAAGTTGCCCACTGTATGGTAGGGTAATGTATATGTAGGTTAGGGTGGACCTTATTTTTCGACCATGAAATTTTGGGCACAAAATTTGGCGCATCAGGGTGGACCTTAGCTATACCACGTGAAATTTTTTTTGCGAGATTTTTTTTACGGTACCCCCTAAAATTGTGCCATTGGGTAAGAAAATAATTCCTACAGAAAATGAAGTAGATCGGATAAGGAAAAGACGTGGCACATTGACGTTGAATGTGCGAAAAACATGAAATTCTATTGGATTTGCACGTCTTTTCCTTATCCGATCAACTTCATCTTCTGCAGAAATTATTTTCTTACCCAATGGCACAATTATAAGCGGTGTCGTAAAAAAAATCTCGCAAAAAAATTTCACGTGGTATAACTAAGGTCCACCCTAATGCGCCACACCTTTTCGACGTCCGATTGGTCTAAAACTTTGGATATATCATTTTTCCATGAAATGGAAACAATGGAACAATATTGGGGGGCGTCGTGAAGAAGATCTCGCAAAAAATTTCATTAGGTATAGCTAAGGTCCATCCTAGTGTAGGTCCTACACAATACTCTCTCAATCTATAACTGTTCCGCACACAATAGGGATTTGATTTCCTCGAATAGTATGCATATTCACGTCGCGAAATGCAACCGTTCGGATCCGCAAAGAGAAAACAGTCTCTGAACTAACCGATCGGCGTTTGAGCACGCGTTCCTGCAATATTTTTCATTCGCCACAAGGACACTTATAAAGTAAATTCAAAAATCATTTATACAAAATAAACCACTCTTTTTTATTGTTGTAGTTTTACTTTTACCGGAAACCAATACACTGGGCTGTCATACATACTAGTAGACTTGTATAAATATTAACAATTTTCCAAATTAATTGTAATTGGTAGATTTCTTTATTTCATGTAGTCATTTTTGCCGTAAATGCATAAAATCCGCAGTCTACGTGTCAGTAAAAAAAGAAACAATAAATAATTCTGTGAAACTATAAAATTTAAATATTTTTATTTTAAATGTCTTTAAATACTGCCCACAAATTTTTCCTTTCTCGAGGTTTCGTTTATTAATCCTCCACGTTATTGATACACGAGTTGCATTTATGTTAAAACTTATTCGAGAACTCCTAATTAAATTTTGAGGTAGCTTTAAGAGAAGTGTGCTGAACTCACCCACGGTGAAATAGTTGAAAAGATCATCCGGGCTTCCATCCATGAAATTTCTCGATCCGATATCGCGACTACACCGATCCGACAAGCTATTAGATTAAAACTTCCGCGGCAGATTTTTTTCTTGGCAGCACCCTCGTTGTTGCTCGAGCTTGCCGGGATACCTTTGGAATTCCTTCTTTTCTCGGCGAGACCCTCGCCATATTTTATTCCACGCGATGAAACTGTATCACCGCTCTCGTATATTCGGCGGAATTCATTTCGCCACCCGTGGGGATGTTGCGGTGCAATTTTTTTCTACTCCGGATATAGAGATAATGCCACGCTAGAACTTCTCCGCGCTCGCCGATCCCATCAATAACATTTTCACATTTCTCTTTTCTCTCTCTTATTTACTCTCTCTTTCGCTCTCTGTCCCTCTCGTTTCGTCGAGAGACTCGTCGTATCTCGTTTATATATTAGGACCTTGAATAAGTTCTCGCTGTTTCTTTTACAAAATAAAAGATTTATTTAAATTATAAGGAACAAAAACATTTCATTCAAAGTATAATATATATATATAGTATAGTATATTCGAGTAATTCCTCCAACTTTTCGTCGTCAAATTTTTTCGGTGCGCCAGAACGTTCTTTATCCTCAAGTTCAAATTCATGATTTTTGAAGCGTCGAAACCAGTCTCTGCATGTCGTATCCGACAAAGCATTGTCACCATAAGTCTCAACAAGAATTCTATGTGCTTCAGCTGCAGATTTCTTTTGAATAAAGTAGTGCTATAAAATTCCCCGCAAATACACTTTATTCGGCACAAAAGTAGACATTTTCAGAACTAAGAAAAAATTACTTTGTTTACACTAAAGTGAACTACTATACACTGAAATTTATGGTTAGATATACTACTGCCTTGCATGTGTGTTACCATTCGAAATTCCACGAATGGGGTACTGCTACTACCATCTTTGTAGAAGCAGCGAGAACTTATTCAAGGTCCTAATATTTCATCGTGGGGAAACGCTTGTGCAAACTTCCTCGCAGGAGCACGCGCCCACGAAGAAAGAAGTATCCTTACGAAAGAACGGCCTGGCGATCCTAACACGCGGTTAGGCTACTGTCCTAACACTTCTTCTGTGGAATACTGTTGGATAAAACGTTCGAGGTCTCTTGTCACGCGTATCAAGTGCTGATTCGTGTAGAGTTCCGCGAAAATCAGCGAGAGACTACATTTTATTAATTTATAGCATTCCACAGCCCATAAAACACAATGATATGATAGTTTAATATTTTGTTCGAATCAGCAAACATAAGAATCACATCTTTGAATTTTTGTACAACTTTTGCACTTTGTGTTTTCAAATTCCCACAATCAGAAGTGTGCTTTGTACTGATACGGGGAATTATCTGAAAATAATACATATGACGATATGTCCCAACATAAAATATAAGTGATACGATCTTTGAATGTCTATAAAACGTTTAATTTATCAGAACCCGAAATATGCTTTATTACTGTTACTATTTTTTAAAGAAATATTTTTATTGTTGTTGGTAATGAGTTAATATTTGTATCTTTTTCGACATGCATGAATCATCGGTCTGTATTGTGTAGGAGGTCACAAGACAATTTTGAAACCTTTCTATAACGAAAATTGATTCGAGAACTTTTGATTGACAATCAACGCTACACTGTGATCGCCGGAGAGAATCAGCGTAAAAATCATCAATGGACGGCTTAACGGATTTAGATATACGGGTATTTTCTAGCCTTCGCATTTAAAGTCTCTAAAAAGCTGTGCGATGGCTTATCGACGGTTTATTTTCGATATCAAATTGTTTTCGACCCCCTTTATTTTTCGAGACATTCCACGTGTCACTAATCAAATTATCTTTTAAAGAGAAACGAATAATACACACGCAACAAAATCATAAATTATAAATTATATTCTTAAATTTCTCCAATTGTTTTCACTGTTTCATGTTGGGACTATTAATGTTTGTTATAAACGTATAAAATTCAAACTCCAGTTATTACATTTCCTGGAACGAATAATAAAATTCTGCTCCAATACGTTCACTTCGACTCAATTACTGCAGTTTCAAAATTCCGCGAATGTTAACGGTTTATTGAGAAACGTCGATTAACGTCATTGAATCCTTTTCATTGATCGACGCGATGAAAACGGGAAAACATGTCGCGTCGCCTTTCAAAATTAAAACTATACGTTACGCGGATAATTTAATGCGTGAAGGCGATTTGCAGGAAATTAAATTTCTACAAATTTCGGTGGATTTAGCCATGGCTGTCGTAAACTTCACCTCGCAAGGGTTAGCAAAGTTCGTTTTATTGTTCGTCGTAGTCGCTGGCAAAACTGCTGGCTGTAGCGCAAAGAATTTTTGATGGATACGGCGCACAGTGGTCTGTATTGGAAAATCGTGACCCATTTTGTTGTAACTTTAGAACCTGTAGAGATATTGAAATGAAATTTTCACTAAAATTATTTAAAAAATAGCAATTTTTAACTATAGGTAAATAAAATTTTTTTTGCATTTTTTAAACAATAATTTTTTATTAATTTTCATCGATATTTTTGATGAAAAAAAGTTTTTAATTATAATCTTACAAACTATTTTTTACTTTCTATGTATTTTTCGTATTTATGTTTTATACATGTAACGTTTTATGGAATACGTAAAATATCAATTCGAGGAATCTCGTTGCAATCAACAAATACCAACTTCACCGAAGAGGGAAAAACGCGGCACACGTGTGTCAAAGATGTTTTTTATAATAATTATAATTTTTTTATTGGAAAATCGTAAACCATGTTCGTGTAACTTTTAAATCATAATAGATATTGGCATGAAACTTGAAATGGATAATGTGGATATGTCAGGCTATGGATAGGTTAAAGAAACTTGTTGATGTTGTTATTACAATATTAATTATTTATTAATCCCAATGCTTCTGCATTTAAGTCCTGGCGGAGTATCATCCATCCCGCGCGCGGAATCGATGTAGCGTCGATGTATTCAAACCACAATAACTTATAATATTGGAAGAAATTGGTGAAAATTTTTATGGGATCTTATAGGGGAAGGAATGCCGAAAATTTTCCGATATGATAGAATGCTGACTTTTGCTGACCGTAAAAGATATGCACTGTCAATTAAAAACAATCATAAGAATTTTTCATCATTTTTCAGCTCTACTTTATTCATCTATTCTATACAGTAAATATTAATTTTTAAGGTATGATTTCTCGTCACCGAAGAATGTTTTTTATTAATTAATATTTTATTTAAAAATATTAAATGGATTCGTCATGGTTCTTAGAAGAAGAAAGACAATTTCATTGACGAAAAAACATCGTTTCTGAAATGCTCGACTTTGAGATTCGTTTTCTCTAAAACTATTTATTCAATTTCTTTAATATTTTATTTTTTAGATATATGGACATTTAGAAACAATATCCCGTTTAGTAGAAGTCGATATCTCAAAGTTGATTTTTGGCCAAATGGGTCACGATTTTCCAATCCGGACCACTGTGCGGCGGTTGTATCGATCGAGAACTTTTGTCTCGTTCCCCAACGTATCCACGCGCAGTCCTGCACTCGTATTTCCCACTGAACGTACGGAACACACTTTGAGCGTCGTCCTTCGCCTGTGCGTATCGTTTACTTCTCTTTGAGCGGGATTTGGATAAAATTCAAACACGTTCCGAGAAACGTTATTATTCGAGTCTGTGCTGAGATAAAAGCAATTTTTTTCCGTATCGAAGCAGGTGTTGTTTTCAAGAGTTTATCGGCTCGCGAACACAGGCCAGCTCTGGCTGAAAGGAAGTCAGGAGCGCGGGTTGTGCCTCTTCTCTCATTATGCGACGCGTTTTAATATTGTCTCTGTTGCTTTGATAATTTAGAACGACTCGCAAGACGTAGACACTGCTTTGTTAAACCAGGAACTTAACTCGGATCAAACTTGGTACTTGACCCAGCACGTATAACCCTGATCTAGTTCCAAAGCGTGTGGTACATGATCAGTGATTGAAGCTAGTATAAGTACTATGCATATGTTTAGTGTCCTCTTGCCTTTGAGTATCTTCCTTTGAGTCCCGCATTCACTGAATTCTCCGGAATGGTGTTCAATTAGCGACACCTTGTCGAAAGCTAATAACTTCATTAATCTCTGATTTGTCAATCGTTGTCCAATGAATAGCTGTTTCCTTCCAAAAATGCACGTACGAAACGATCGGCTTAAAACACGTTAATATAATTACAGTATTATATCCGCCTTGCGTGTTCCTTGCGGTTCGCTTTCGAACGTGAAAACCGCTTTGCTAGAAACTGTCTGTAGTCAGTAGCTTCGAAACTCCGCCGCGAACTAGATAAAGGCTAAGTGGGACGACATTTTCGCTGAAACGAAACACTGTTTTGCGTACGACATTCACTCACGCTAAAGGTTTTAGCCATTATGTTCTGGGGCACACTTAATCCCTCAGGATGAAAGTGGCACGCTCAAGTTGGATACATTCGATAGAATTATTCTGAATGCTTGTATTGAAGGCTACTCTCATTTAGCCGTTAGGTGCACACGAAGAATTTAATCCTGAAATGCTCTCGCAGTAGAGTGGGACAACTTTTAAGGAGACTTTCCACAATGAGATTTTATTCTACTGTGAACGTGTTACTGGTTTAAATTGTATATTTGTGCAGTGAATGGATAAGATTTGTTCGTTTATTTAGTAACGAATTAAGATGGACAGAAGTTGATTTCGACCTGATCTAGAAGGAAGAAACTACCCGCAGATGAATTTTTCCAAAGAAATTGAAGCGTGCAAAAATTGCTGCACAAGAGACTTAACTATCCTATTACTTGATTCCATTTTGGACCGTCAAGAACAGATCTTTAAAGTGAAACTAATGGAGATTTCATTTAAATTCAGGAACTAGACGTTCTCTTGATTATGATGCCGTTTCCCCAAGAAGTAATATTAGCTTTTCCAGTATGCAAAACTTGCTACAGAGAGATCTGACGAACCCAACGCAAGGCTCCCATTTCGCACTCGAAAAAGAAGCGAAATTAATGGAAGTTTACTGCCTGTAATATAAAATTCATTCAGATTAGCGATGAAGATTCTCTGGTATTCCGGTTTTCGAAGCCATTTTTGCACTAATATTTACGAACTTTTTCAGGGAAACTAGTCAATATATGAAGTATACGTGTGATCTTTTGAAATTAGAAATAATTAAAATTACATGAGTTTTGAAAAACACGGGTCGACGGTTGTCACGGATCCGACCTTTTTACATACAGTGTGTATATGTAGTTATAGTCTGAACAAAAAAAGACAAATCTTGAGTATTTACAAAATGGCGGAATTTTATCGATTTTTAAATATTTTTCTTCCTTTAGCAGGAAAAAATTAAAGTTTCTAAAAATGAGAAAAAAATGAAGAATTATAGAAATTTTGATTAACGCAATAACGGGGAATGAGTTTGGAGATTCCTCTAAAATTTCAAGTCAATTGGTCAAACAAGGCTTGAGATATCTAAAATTTCTGAAAATTTCGGTTGAGGCGGTGGTTCTAGGGTAGGAGAAAGTATTTTATACTGTTTGGTCCCTCAATCAGTACACAATCCAGCTGTCGGCGAGAGGCTGGTCTTCCCTCGTAGTGGACGGAGCCGGCCTTCTTAACGCCATTAGCCTTAAAAGGAAACTTGGTCGCGAAACAACCGTTGTATAATGCCTTCCCTCGCGATTCGTCGTAGAACGGAGCTCCAGAATTGAAGTTCCGAGGGGATCCGACCGGAAAGAAAGTAAAGCACGCCTTCGGATACAATTGCGAAGTTAGCGGCGGGCATGTAGCGAGAAGTTTCATGCGGCATAAAAGAAACTTCGGTCAGCGATGGTGTTGCATGGCCGATAACGCGGTCATATTCAATTTCTCCCCGACATTTTTCGGTTCGCCGTTTTCCCTCGAAACCGGTGTGTTAACTCAACATTGCTCGGTCTTGAGCAGGCCGATCGCGAGGATTAGGCTCGGTCGGCTGCAATAGCTTGGGACACGTTCTCAGAATCCATTAGGGTGTCACCGGACATCACTTCAAGACCTCGGTGAGCAAACCTCATCGACAGGGCGCTCTTAGCCAATCCTTAATTTATCTCAAAACATACTCCCACGACGATCAAAACGTATCACCCACCTACCAATAAGATTATATTTAGCTACTCCATAGGAGTAAATGTCTCGAGCACCTGACAATTGTTTCTGAAAGAAGTCCTCGGTAGAATACTATAAAATTCGGGGTCCGGTAACTTGCTGACTTCAACACAGTGGATTATGTGTTCCCCGGCGATATTCAGAGACGCCTGGTGTGTTTGTGCTCGAATCGAGCGGGGATTAACGAGCTGTAGAATAAGCCCCTAAAAAAGAGGGCGACCACGGAAAGGGGTGGTCGATCGAGACGGAGGAAGGGAGAAGGGAGAAGGTAGAGGAAGCGGTTAACAGATTTGTCCTTGGCCTGACGCCGTGGAGCACCCTAGATACCGGGCCGGTCATTGTCGATCCCTGATAAAACGGAAAAGAACGAGCTTCCTCGTCTCGTGCCAGCTCTGGCCGGTGAAATGACCTGTGCGTGTTCCAGCTTTCCTTATCCTCGTTAGCCGCATACATACGTAGAAATCGGCTATACCTGTCGTCTCTAACCGCGTGGGCGACAGATAGGTGGGCGGGTTCGCAACCGACGCTTACCCGAAACGTTCGCTACAATTTCCCCGAGCATAACCGGATCCAGTCAGCAAGTAGCTGTCCGCGTCGAGGGGTTGGACCCCCATCTTTCTCGATCAATACGACCAACCAAGCGACTCTTCTCTCTGAAATCAGCCAGCGCTGCATGCTCTCCGAACCCTCTGCTGTTCGTCCAGAACTCGACGTTCATTTTCTTATTTGCCCCCCACCCCCCTTCTACTAATTTTCCACTTGAATTGCATTACGGCTAATTTTACCATTAATGCTGAAGTCACCGAGCAGATACAGTGAAAAATGTGAAAAATGTTTTCAAAAATGCGAGAACACGTATCTTCGGTAATAATTGTTTTTTCATTTTTGTTGAGGTGAGATCCAGTTTTGCTATTACGAGAACACGTCTATACAGTGTGTCCCAATGTGTAGGGGACCCAAAAACTAAGACAAAAATTCTTTTAGAGATTTGCTCGTTTTTGCTTCGTTCTGGAGAAAATCGCAAAAATTCAATATCTCGTTGTCAGTTGCTCTCTTGAGTTGTATATACAAAAAGGAGAAATAAATAAAAGTACAAAAATGAAAACTTGTTTTGTCTCTTTTTTTGCGACTTTCTCCAAAACGAAGCAAAAACGAGCAAATCTCTAGAAGACTTTTTGTCTTACTTTTCCGGTCCCTACACGCTTCTGAAGTTTTCCCATTTAAATTCGGGACACCTGTATAATGAAATACTAGGTAAATAGGTGGATGTAATTTGGAACAGTAGGAAGGTAGGAAACATTTAATAAAACTGCGAATGAGAGAAATGTACTCGCAATATTTGTTGTATTCAATGTCCTGTAATTAATCAAAATAATTGTTATAAAATTTAATAACAAAACTTTCATTGTTTAAAGCAATTTTTATATTACGAGTACAACAAGCTTCCTTTTGTTCGTGGAACGTTCCCGAACATGGTGATAAACGTAACCAAAAATATCGTACGAGTACCGTGCATATTAGTTTTTATGACGCAGTAAAGACAAACTGGGCCACGAAGTAGACAATTAAATGTGCGCTAATGATTGTGCATTTCTATATAAATGATACTCTTGATGGGGTAGTAAAATTTGGGCATGTTTATCGGTTACGTTGCTCGACAAGTAATTATAGAGATTTTTTAAATTTTAACTTTTCATTTCTTAAAAATTTTTCGAATCCTACTATGAAGATTTGATACTGTACACAGTTTTCGGCGTGGAACACATTGGAATGACATCGGACGATTTTAATGGCAGTTTGAGAAGGGATAGGTTTTCAAAAAATATTCGACAGATATTTCTTTTTGCAGGTCATCGTTTATATTAAAGGGGCGAAAACAGCCCCCGAAGTTTAGGGTGAGAACCTTGGGAGAATCTTGGGTAGTATTAAAGGTAAAGGGATGGTGCCTACATCTTTTTACAAAGCATATACATACATCATATCATGGGTTCCCTTGTCCCCTGCAGTGCCTAGTACGTTGACTATTTTTTTTGGATATAGGCAATAAATTCCTAAGTCTGTGACGCTCGCGGCAAGTAGAAACAGTCGACGATGGTCAGACAACGCCGCGCGCGAATCAAGAACTGTTCTTTCATATTTTTATCGAGTATCAGATTTTCCACGATAGCATCATCATTTCATACAAGTCACGATAATTATTCAGATTAAAAACTATTTTCAGCTTCGAGTTTTATCAACGGACAAGTATCTATTCGTTCCTAATCGAATATGTTCTCCCGAAGCGCTAGGGGGCGAAACTCTATTGCCCGATAACGTCAGAGCAATTTGTGCGATGATCCAAAGTTCCGGCTGTCCGCACGTCTGTTTGATATTCATTTATTCACGCAGCGAACGCGTGGCGTTTCTCTTAATTCGCAGATTTTCGGCGCTCTATCGGCGCGGCGCAGCGGCCGGGTTGGCGGAAACTCACAAACGGTCAAGGCCACTGTTCTTTTTTTGCGTGTATCGCGGTCGCAGAGATGGGTAGATATTCACGGATTTGAAATCAGAGAAATTTCACCGATGAAATTCAAATCCCGCACGTCACTCAGATGCCAGGATGGCTAGAGGCATTCCGTTTCCAAAGCGCCACGCACCTGCCGCGCGGAATTATTCCCCGAGTTACCGGTGCCCGTTTCACGGGCTCTCGCTTATTTTCAGAAAGGCAAACGAGACAGGGTGGGAAAGAGAGGGAGCGAGAGAGAGAGAGAAAGACAGGGAGGCATCCACAAGCGATGCTTCCACAAAATTTTTCTACGCTGCATCCCGCGTGGCTGGGTCAAGGTTGCCCGCCTAGTGCATTTTAACGGGAATCTAGGTTGTCCAATGCCATTGAAATATAACGATCGCCATCGCACGCGTCGTGGCGAACTTTTTTTCCAGCCGAGTTTCGTCCCTGTGACGGCCAGGCGAGACCGTAATCAGATTACTCATCGTTCCTCCTTTTTCGTTAGCGTGGAAAGCGGCCCGCGTGATTATTCCTTTAATCCCCGAGCTGTCCGCTGCGGACTTAGAAACATGATGACGCTTAAACGGACAAGCGTTCGCTCCGATGTTCCTTCATGGATGAACTGGACACCTGACTTCATCGTTGCTTATTTAGATTTATTGTATCGTTGCGCCGCTTCGTTTACGTTCGTAGTCTTCGCAACGCGGGCATATTGGCTGCTTCCACCGACATTCATGTGACGTGGAAAGCAAAATATTTCGTTTTATTCGAACTCTTTGGGGACCACCGCAGGGAAACGAGTCAGAAAAATGAGTAGATGTGTCAATCATCGCCGTTGTTTTCGATTTTGCGAACAAAATTGTTTCGGACAAAGTAACATTTTTTCGAGGGCATCCGACGGTAGCAGCGATTTTTTTCCGATATTTGTTTTTTTGAAAGACTGAATCATCCGTATCTTTTTTAAGTGAAATATATTTTTTTGTGCCATCCAAGAAATAGACATTTCCATCTCATCTCTAAACCATACTCCATTAAAAGCTGCTGCACATTATATTTGCAAACATTAAAAAAAAAAACTGAATTGACCGTGGGAAAAGTATTATCATAGACATTTGCATCTAAATACTCGGCTATAGCAGTGAACATGAAAATGATAATTCAAGTCGTAGAAGTTTAAGTGGAAAAGGCTGAAATATAGCTGGCTCATTGATAGAGCGCAAATTATTATGCAGTGGCACATCTCGGCGGAATAATTTGTTATACATGAGTCAACTGGAAATATACTTTTTACTTCGCACCATTTATAGGGACCAGGTATTGAAACATTGTTATTCATTATGAAACAACAGTATTCCTAGAAAATCATGCTGAATAATGCTATCAGATAGCCAGTCCAAACTTTTTACTTCACCTAATATTATTTTATCAAAAATGCGTTGCAATCAAGGGGTCGTTTTAGTTTGACGCTTCGATTATAACGCGATGTTTGAGAACTTCTAAATTATAATTTCGACTTTGGTATTGACCGACAAACGAAGAGTATAATCCAATTGTTAAAGCAATAATGATTATTTTCCTCCGAGTTGCAGTGGTACAATTTTGACAACCTGTCTAGGGACCCCTTAACAATAACAATAAATCTTTGCTGAGCTTATCGATGTTTAGGTCAAGAACCATTGTTCCCAAGGAATTTATTTTTAAGTGTACAGGAAGCGAGATTAAACTAAGCAGGGGGGGCGAGTATTGCGAGAAAATTTCAAGTTGTGTCATTTTATCGACAGCTACCGTTGCTTAAAAGGTTTTTTTCGGCCCGCGGAGGAGTTTTCAACCAGGCCACGCTCTAGGACTCCTCCACATCGATCTTTCACCATAACCGGGGTTGACTAGCACTCCTTCAGCGGCAGATCTAATCCCAACCGGAGAGAATTGTGTTGTCATGCTCCAAACAATCGTGAAATCGTAGCTGTTTAATGGACTCCTCACCGGTTAATTGTACGCGCTAATTATTCCTCTGGGCGTGATCAGTCACCCTCTTAATCAAATTATCTTCAGTCATAGTCTTTGATCTTACGCTACTTCACTCCTTTCCCTGGTAGACAATTTTTATTCCTCGATGGATCATTTACCGTGTATACATTGGCTTTAATCACTCTCGCAGTGCAGTTTGAACGCAATTAATCCCGGAATATTTAACCGTGGTCTCATTATGTTTCAACTAAAGAGAGATTCGGGAAACACGAACGAGGATGAATTCTGAGAAGCGCGGATACGTTTTGTGAGAAATATTTCGCCTCGAAGTGCTACTTACGAAATAATTAGCGAAATTAACGTAACCTTAGCCCAGCGCAAAAGTTTCCAGACTGTTTTGCATGTTGTACGATCGCAAGAGCGTGCGCAGCTGAATCGACAAGTGCTCGTCGGTATAACATTATAGCGACTAGTCGTTACTATTAAATTAGCCCGTAAAACTGGCGTACGAGTACATAGAATGAAAATATTGATTCTTTGTTAGCAGGTAGTAGACCGTGAATCTTTACACCGCCGTTCAGAGGTTACATTGATTGCAACGTAAAATGGAACAGGATCGATCTTCTGAAACTTCAGTTGCGCCACAAACTTTATTTTATGTTGCAGACGATCTTAAAGATTGTTTCATTAATATCTTCGTTGTTGCAACAGAACCGAGCTCTAGTTCATTGCTGGTGCACTATTGCAATGCTTCGACACTTTAAACGTTTCCTTTGATATTATTACTGTGAAACATAGATTTTCAAAGTTGTCTTGTTCATGAATAAGACACGACGAAAGTGCATCGATGAAATCCTTTCATCAAGTAACTTAATTTTTCTTAATTAATGTTCAGCTTACGTCCTTCTCAGAAATTCTATTCAATGAACGAAGTAACGTTAAACAATATTAAAGTCTGTCTTCGTCTGCGAGACACGTAATAAACATTTACGTGTGCCCATGCTTTCTTCCTCGACGGAAGGAATCGCTTTGACGGTAAAAGGACTTAACGAGGGGAACAAACGGAACGCAGTGATTCAATTTACAACGTAATATCCAGATCCTCTTTGCATACTGTCTTAAGAGATTACGGCAAGTTTAGTGGCCAGATCGATGATGCTAACGAGCTACTCGACGTCCATGAACGAGAGCCATGCCTGGCGCTAGAATTAATTACGCGTACTTAAAGCTGGACCACTCTTGTTCCACACTTTTCCACCATTCGAACGTCTGCGGGCAGCTTCGACAGAGCTTAAAACATTCTGCCATACCTACGAAATGTCTGGAAAATGGTAACCGAGGCTGCGATCACAAAGGGAGCGGTCCAACCTCCACGGGTGGCTGATGGGGGGGTTCGAAGCAAAAAGACGGTCAAAACTATTCTAGCGTCGTTGCTTACAGGTTCAGCATAACGTACCATAACGTCGTAGCTCATTGGATTCACTGTTGAGATCTTTTGTTAAAAACATTTTTTTTTTAGAAATTTTGTATACATATTGAAGTTCGTAGACGTCTACATATCGCTGAACATTAATAATCGCTGCAACATTTTTTCCACAGATGATCGGAAACGCCGTTCATTAAAACACCAGCAAACTTGTAAATAATGATTTTAGTTCTCACTGATTTTAAGATTGACTTCTATACAGCCGTGTATAAAATTATTACACATTATGCTCCAAACATCTTTTTCGTTTCAAGGATGTCTAATATCTTTACCGCATTTTAAGATCAAGTACACAATAGAGCGGCGTAGGTGGAGCGTTCCGAACTCGTCGAGTTTCCCCAGACGAGAAACGAAAGAATTCGGTCCTTGTTATCCGGCTCTTTGGAGATCCATCTTTCTTCTACCATTGCGCCGTCTTTCCGCGCGAGTTCGCGTTCTTTGATCGGCGTCTGGAAGACGGGGGTTCGATGACACTGAGGTTTACGCGACGAGGCTCTTTTCACCGGATTTGGGAAAAATTAGAAATTTCGGAGATCCGACGGAGGCGCCTGAGCGAGTGACTTTGTTTGGGGACCATGGAAGATCTATGAAAACCGGTAATACTTTAATGGGGGGATTAGCTGAATAATCGGATTGCACTCTTGTCGACAAAAGTTAACCTACCTCCGGGTTCCGGGTCTGTTGATCCAACAGCCCAATGGTATACTTTGAACATCGTTATAATTCTCTGGTAAGCTCTAATTTACTTGAAATCCTGTTCTTGTTCATCTGGATTCTAGGTCGTTTGCTATTTTCAGGAGGTCGATTACCTGCTGTTCTGTGTGCTGTTCTCCCTTTTGTACTTTGAGAGATAATGCAAATAATAGGGATGAATTGTTACTGTCATTATTCAATGAAATGTGTAGATGACGTAGGAGTTAGGGTAGAATTAATTATGCTGAACTGCGGCCCTCAATTACATTTAAAGTTATGCGTAGGTATGGAAAACATGTTAATTAGCAACAATTTTTGACATCAATGTGTAGAAAGAACGAATACGAGTGCGTAAGCAAATATGTATCAATTGTTAAGTACTATTAATGTACCATTGTTAAGTACTATTATAATATCAAGACAGTCTACAACCAGTTGAACTTTAATGAATTTTAGTTTATGAATATTTAACACCTAAAAATTCAAAGAAATTAGTAACAGCACAAGCTAAACATTAATTGAAGTATTAACACATTGAAGAAATTCCCCGTGACCGGCGCTATTAAATTAGTCAGTAATGATTGTCGTAATAAACGACTGCCACTAACAATAAGTAACAGTTTATTAACACTAAAATGAACTAGATCATAATACGAAGTGAAAACTTGATAATCATTGATTGTGATTAATAATGCTAATCGCTTCTATGAATGGAATAGGTGAAACTCATGTGAAACACGCGTAACCCGCCTGACATTCAACATGTTAATGGTAATTAAAATAAAAATAAAATAAAAATGCTTGATAATTACGCAGGGACATAACCAAGGAAAAATGTTTAGCTTCCAAAATTAAAATCGCGGAATAGCCCTTGACAGATATGTTGGCTAAAAAAAGGTCATCACGCAAAACCTAGAGCTGGTTTCAATTCGCCCCCTCCCACCCCCAAGATTGCATCCTGGGTGCGCCACTGATTCCCACAAAGCTGCGTTTGGTCCTACCGAACGTCTATGCTCGTGAAAATATTCGCTGAACGGTCAAAATGGTTTCTCCATCTTATTATAATATACACAAATATTTAAGAAAATATTAATATAAGCAAATAAATAATGAATCCAGTTATCCGTAACAGTAAAATCGAATTTTATCGTTTTCACGAGTTTGACCCGATGTTATAGCGCAAGGGGTTAACACAGGCGTCGGTATTTCCGCGCATTATAGTTCAGTAATTTTTTATTGAAGCTGCAGAAGATATTCCTTTTCTCATTGAGATCTCGTTCAATGGCCGTCGTCCCCGGAGTCAGGGGCAAGCTATTAAAAGCGGAAATTCATGTTTATTTAACTTTTATATCTCGCGATTTACTTCGATAATTTTTATTTTGCATAAAGACCTGCAGCGTAGTTATAAATAGCAGAAACGTCGGATTTTAATTCGGCTTAACACTCTGACAATGGACAATTTTTATAAATTATAATTGACAATGCTTAGGATCGTTCACAGAGCTCTAGCTATTAATTTTTAAACATTTACTTTTTAATGATACTTCGTGTAAACACGTTGGTTATTCATTCAGTTTAATTACTACAAATTGAGTACTGAAACGACGATTTTGATGTTCCGGCTCAAAACACAGAGAGTCGGGCTCTATTTTATAAATTATATATTTTACTAAATCTGTTTGAAGTATTTGTCACGAGTTCGACTCAATTATAGCGCAAGGGGTTAATTTCCAGGGGTCACGTTATTTCCATGCATTATAGTTCAGTAATTTTTTATTAAAGCCGTAGGAGATATTCCTTTTCTCATTGAGATCTCGTTCAATGGTAGACGTCTCTGAAGGCGGGGACAAGTTCAACGACCACGTAGAGTTTATGAGCCATAGGATTCTCGATCTCGCCTCGACCGGAATGAAAACAGAAGAAAGTGCCGGGGTAATCGAAATTCGAGATTCGCCAACTTCTACGGGAATTGTATTACCACTTTCTCGTTTGAAATGTCTTCGACTTATCTCGAGAGCAGTCTCTCGGTAGTGAGAGAGAGAGAGAGCGAGAAGAAGAGGAGTGTCCTCGTTGCCGTCGTTGCAGGTTCGAGAACAACAAATACCTGCTCGTATTAGGGGTTCCCGTTCTCCTGTGAGGAGCTCGCTTTTCACAAGAATGCCTCGAAGATTTTCCGCTTCAACTATCATCGAAGTTCAATGCACCGGGAGTGCAGTGACTCCGCTGATAATAAATCGAATACGACAACGCAGGAAAATAGAGAGGGAGTGGATTTCTCCGGGCAGGTCAAACGTTAAATCCATTGTGGAACGACTGGGCTCGCAGGTAGAATTATTAAATCATTTAGAGTGGAAAAGGAAGAAGCTGTGCTAACTTTATTTAGCCGAGCATCCGGAAGCAAACGGATAAGATCATTCCACCTTGCGTCGCTTCATCCTTTTGAGCATCCTGCTCGGATCAGGAATCTAATTCTTCATTCAAAGATATATAGAAATTCAAGATAACGTGGCGTGTATGTAGCTCTGGTCTCGATCTCTTTCTCTTTTTCTGACCGCCACGTCAACCTGGATGACGCACTTATTTCTCCATGATCAACGTTTTATTTGATTTTATTACCAGATGTAACCAGGAAGGGTTACGTTTAAAAAATATCCTAAATTTCACTTTTATTTTTGCTAAGGAATATTATTGGACGAATCTGCATTATTTTTGAGTTTTATAGACAAAGATCACAAATATTCTAAAAATCCTATTTCGTTTGACAAAAAACCAAGTATATTTTATAATACGTGAACAGAAGAATTATCAGAACGACCGAAACAGTGCTCGGGAATGAAATAATTGATTCATTCATAAGGAAACCCACCACAATGTTTATTAGTTGCCCGGTATAGCTTAGTGGGTACATATGCACGCATGCAGTGTTTAATCAGATCATACTAACCGCTGATTTGCGTTGTAGATTCTCCCGTTTAGAGATACCACAGTTTAAATTAAACTTAATCCGTTTAGCTCTACTAGCCTCATGAACACATATCGATGTAAATGCGTTTTAATGATATACAGATCGATCATAACGAAAAGAAACGTCGATTACATAATTACACGAGCGAATTGGATGAACCTGCTGAGCCTCTAGAGATAAAATATTTATGCATAAAAATATGCGTGTTTCGGCGGTTCCATATTTTCTGGATGCTTCGAAGTCCGATCTATCCTCTAAAAAGTGAATATACGATCCCGGTGTTGGGTCGTAGGGTTCCCATGGGGAATAAGCGAGTTACTATTAAAAGGTCGCGCGTATAGGCAACAGGGGTGATTCTCAATAGAAAGATACGATTCAATCGACGCGTTTCGTATAGAATTTCTGTTGAACGCGTACACAACCGTATTCCCTTTGCCCGTTTTTCTCCGGTCGGGGGCGAAACTGGCACGAGGTTCGCGGAAGTGCAAGGTCGACGTTTGATTAATCGACCCCGAACACGTCATATAATTTGAAGATCTATTTTTCTCGCGGCGCCGGTCGAGCAGGTTTTGTTTCGAGGCAATGCTATCGTGTATGGTATTGCTAATAAAAAGAAGAAAAAAAGAATTGAAGCGAACGGTTAACGACTGTACGCTGCCATTCCGCCAGCAAACGTCGTAATGTTCGTTAGAAAGAGTAATAAGAACCAACTATCCGGGCAGGATCGCAAGATCAACTTATTATGCACGTTTATTGCGCACATAAACTCTAGGGAATGGATAATCCCGCGATTATGTATTCGTTGGAGAAATGCAAACGTTTACGTTCTTCCATTATTGATGAAATTATTACTAAAATTACCACACAGTTCGACATTGTCGCAGGTTGGTGAAAGCTGATTAAATTAATTAGTTTGTCAACGCGTATGCTGCTTTAAAAGTTCAGTCACGTTTTTCTAAATGCACTCTCGTAATTTTTATGTAAAATTGAGAACGAGCTGCTCTCGAGAGCTCGCGATTTATTAAACCGGCGTGTATGGTGTTACGAGAAAGATCGCGGCTTTATGCCTCTGTGATGCTGAGAACAAACGGAGAACTATGGAAACTAATTATCAAGTTACGCGCTACAATTCCATTGTGTTTTCATCCCTCAATTTCTCTTAGTTTTGATTGTTTTCTATTTTCTACAGTAAATCTTTTAATACCTTAATTATTGAAGTAGTTGAATATAATATTTCTTATAATTCTCGACAAAATAATGGACATTTTTATGAAATTTTAAGATACTCTTGCGCTAAAATTGATGGACCTCCAAAATGCAATGATTCGTAAAAAGTATTCGTACGCCCTTTAAAATAGAATAACTTTTTTATAATTTTACCAAACGACCTGACTTTCCATAATCAATTAGAAGCACAGATTTACGAAATGATATGCATAAAAGATTTTCTAAAAATTATATTTAACATGATTACATGCAAAAATAAGAAAGGCATTTTTTAAAACTTTTTTATTCGGGCCCTTATAATGAAAATTTAAAATATATGTTTCCTAGATCTATGTTACTTATACACATGCTGAAAATTTCATCGAAATCGATTAACATACACGCGAGCTACAAGTGATTAAAAATAGTGAAAATCGTAGTTTTACACGACTTTTGATCAATTTCTGCTTAAAATCGACAGAATCGTACATCTTTCGATGCTTTTTTCCTGCGTCACCCGTTTCGATGAAATCTTTAGTATGTGTGTAGCTCCTCTAGATCTACAAAACATATTTTCCATTTTCATTAAGGTCCCAAATAAAGAAGTTTAAAAAAAATGCATTTTTCATTTTTGCATGTAACCTTGTAAATTATAATTTTTTCGTAAACCAATGCTTCTATTTGATTATAAAAAATCAGGTGGTTTGGTACAATTATAAAAAAGCTATTTTAAAGGGCCTATGAATACTTTTTACACTCACTGTATATTTAATATTCATCTGTATCGGACTGGCAGATAGAAACGAAGTGAGTGCACATTAGCGTACACAATAGTTACACATTAAATAATTACTAGCATAAATTTAAGTGTGTCCAATAGTCCACTTAAGGGTTAATGAAATTGTTGCGATGATGTGGGACTTTTTGTTGTCGATAAACGGTAGTTACAACGTTAAGCGGAATTTTCCCGCGAGTCCAATCGACACTTTCAAAAGTTTGAGCAACAAAAGTCGCCTCTATCGAGCGCTGGGCTGTTTGCTTGGCATGCGACCGTGTTACCGTGAACCGATTACATACTGTGTCGTCGTATTGCCATCCTTCGTGGCAATTTCTCATACTCTTCACTCCGCAAATAAGAACGCGTCCCTAGAACAGTCGAGTGCCACGTCTTGGTGTCTGTTCGTCACATTTGTCAAAGCGTTTTCACAGTTGAATAAGCTTTACCTTTCGAATCATCCTCTCGGGTTGAAATCGCTTGCTAAATTGAAAACAGGTTTTATTTTCCACAGGGGATGTGCAAGTGATTTACGTTTTAACGTGTAGTAACTCGCAGGTTTAATCATGTCCGCATATCTAATTTATAAAATCAATAATCGAATACAATAAGTCAAAGAGGGATTTTCCATGAAATTAACACTTGATTTACTGCAGTTGTATGAATATATTTTATCATATTCTCTATGTTATCTAATCTTGAATATTTATACATATACAGCACACCTTTCTATATCTATTTCGGTGAAGAATTACAATTAGATTACTATTTTTATGCAAAGTAAAAATGACTCAAGCCAATTGGTGAAAACAGAAGTTACATCAAGATGAATCCCTGTTTCATTAATTTGAATAAATCTATGATAATATACTTGTCCATAATACAGCTGTGAACAAATTATAAAGTTAATAAAAGGTTAATAGAAATCTCTCTTTTCTTATTTGAACGGTGTATTTGCAGTTACCAGAGTTTACCGATCTCTCACGACATGTTCATCTTTCTTCTGAATATGTATGCATCTGCACATACAGAATGTACATGAAATTTGATATGATGAGTGCACGGACAGCATAATTGCACGACACGAGCAAACAGTTGAGTCATTGTATCTTCTCGAGCTTTAATAGTTTAACGTTGAAAAACGCATCGGTAATCGGTATCGCTGCAATATAATCGCGAGGCATCAAGCGTTTTCGATGCAGTCAGTTTTTATGTCGAAAGCTGCTCGAATATCAATTTTATCACCAGAAAAAAAATACCCCTGAGTGACATGTGTATCGCGTGTCGCCGCCGGCTCTAGTCATCGATTTATCGACGATAAAGCGTCGACGTTGTACTCATCGTGGGCATGATATTTCTTATTGTTTGCTCCGGGGAAAAAAAACATTGCCTTCGATAAATTTATCGCGGGTACAGTTTGGTTTGAGTAACAAATTACAGGGGGAAATTTAGCACGATGTAAAGCTCGCACGATATTTGGCACCTGTTTGTCGCGCTTTGGTCTGCTGCCAGCGACCTGGAAGGTTTAACGATGACCTTTCCTGCGTTTTATCATTTTTTCCCTTACCCATCGCGGAGTCAATTGACCGAGTTATTTGGAAATTTGTTAGACCTGCACGGTCAAATCACTTTTTATGCAACAGAACAGGCCTAACACGCACTGTTAGGTTGTTGCACATGGAATGTCCGGTTTTTTGAAGGGAAACTTATGGAGCGTTTTCATCAAGAAATACTATTATAGCTCAGCAGGTTTATTATACAGGGTGAGACACCTAAGACTCCCATCGAAAATATTACCATTATTTTTAGTACGGTAAGCATGCTTTTTCAAGAATAACTCCGTCGAAGGTCACTTGCAGGTCAACATATTATACACGGTTGAATTTGGTGTTTCATTAGCTGTAATGTTACACCAATAAAAATACGCCATCCATTAAAAAAAGAAAAAAACGACGATGGCCTTGAAATATTGGAAAATATGACCTAGAGAAAATAATTTCTTCGTCACAATAATTTCCCCTACTGAACCAAACATTTGCTTCCTGAAACATTTCTTCGTATTACTAAATATAACGGATATATTTTCGATGAGAGTCTTAGGCACCCTGTATACCAGTGTTCTCAACCTTTTTTGATTGACGGCACACTAAAAATATCTGGAATTATTTGCGGCACACCTGAGTACAAAAAATATAAATATAATGAATATAATAGTTGTATGATAAAAAAAAGAACGAAACAAAATATTTAATTACGACATTTATTCAATGAGAGGGCTGAGCCTATTTCTTGAACAAATTACATCAAAACGAGGTTCTAAAGTCGCCAGAAAAGTTCGCATTTCATCGTCAACTTTTAAAAGTCTTTCTCGCTTTTTGGACTTGATTTCTGTTCCTTTTTTTCTGTTACTTTTTCTTTCCTGGATGAGTGGAAGGTGTTGATGTACAAAACGATTTTAACAACAATTTTCTTTGTTATGAACAATTTTGCGGCAAGTTTCCTTTACAAATGTCCACAGATCCAGAGGTGTAGATTAACCCCTGACGACGGATGACGTAATTATAGCACACATTTCTATATGCACTTTCATACCGTCACTTTTTACTATGTTTATTATAATTGAAGTAAAATATTGATCTTGACAATGGAGGTAATCATAATCAATTTCAGAACATTTTCGCTATTGAGATACGTGAACAGGTATAGGCCACTGACACCGTATCCCAGGGGTTAACGACGTCTCATCCTCGGATCTTCCCACTGTTCACGTTGGGAAACTGTAGTCTAGTGTAATTCGAGTATAGTGGATAGCTATTACGACCATTAGTGTACTGTCAGTTCTACTTTAGGTACTGAAATGTTACTAGCGCGGTTTGCGGATGAACACCATAAAGATGCATTATGTACTAACAAACGGTCAAAAACAAAAATTATAAAATTATTATGATGAACAATTGCTTGATAAAATGTAATCCCGTTAAATTTTGTGAACATTCAGCATGCTATACACATAAGCGTCGAGGGGTGAACAAAATTGTATCATTGTTTACAATATTGTTTGCATTATTAAATATGTTGGCATCTAATCAATTACTACACATTTAAGTATTGCATGAGGTGTACAAAATATTCGTACACGAATAACTAGAAACGTATAACTTTTTAAAAATTGGATCCAACAGCTTGAGCTTTTGAGACGTTGGAAGGGTTAGTTTACCAGTTAATGTGTAAATAAGAAGGAGAAAGTAAAGATCACGAGTTTTAAATTTTTTATCTGTGCCTGTAATGAAAATTTAAAACAAGCCTTTTGCAAACCTAATCAAGTTATATACATGCACGAAGTTTCATTGAAATCGGGGGTTGATACATACAAAAACTATGGTTTGCGTTTCTATTAAATCGCAGATTCTTACCATTTTTGCTATTTTCAATCAATTATATTTCATAACTCGATCGATTCCGATGAAATTTTGTACGTGTCTTTTTGTCACGGAGTGTACACAAGAATGTGACACGCTGCGCAGCGTAGTTTAGAAGAAAATGATGAACGATACATAAGAAAGAGATCGAGGGACACATCGGGGAAAGAGGTGGCTGTCGTAACGAGACAAACGGGGAGAGACGAAGCCGCGCGAATCGAACTGGCTCAATTTGGTTGATTGAATTGGCCTCGGATTACGTATAGAGGAGTGAGTTATCGAGTCACTTTCACAACCACAGCCGCGGCACGCTTGTGTATTAACTCTTTCGCGAGTCCCAGTTAGGTTTTTGCATCGGGAGCTTAAACGGTGTTTCGGTCGAGAAGTGTCCTCCGCTAACGAATCCGGCTGCTGTATAATGTCCGACGGCTGAGCAAAGAGGACCACGGAGATCCGGTCTTGCTGACGGTTTATTAAAAAACTCTGTCCGGCACGACTTCCGCTCGGAGATTCTTCGCGTGACGTGAGATTAGAGCAATATGATCCTGCGTACGGTCAGCTACTCCGTCAGGTGGCAGTTTGGGTATCCTGCGCGCACCAGCGAGCCAGGATCGCGCATTCTGGATGCTAGAAAAGGTGCCGTTTCAAGTTTTCTGCATTTTATAAATTCTCGATGAGGCCGCGTTAAAGTTTCACGCGTTCCGCCGGCTTATGTGGGTCACCTGTGATCTATGGGCTGAAGCTTGGAAAAAGATTGATACATATTAGGTATTGGTCCAAGTAAATTATGAAGTCGGAGATCGGAGTAACAGGTACGGATCAAGGGGAATTTATCGTTGTGTTATACACGTGGCTCTCTAATGTTCGACGTTTTTATCGATCGCTGTAGAATCGATCGTTTGTTACCACTGCCTATCTCGATCCCAGTGAATAATTCACGTGACACGAAAATAAAAAAAATCAGAAGTGAAGATCGTCCTCGTGACATTGAATATTAATTCTTCTTAACACATTACTGATCAGACATGATTGGATTACATTCCTAAGGGTAGCTCGGTTCATGGCCAAAATTATCTGGTGTTAATTGATGGAGATTATTCTGTGAGCGCAATTATTATGTACCTTGAAATTGTTTCCTGTACGTGCATCTGTGTTTTTCTGTTTTGACCAACAGTTATTCGCAATGAATCTTTTAACAAACATTTCTGCACAAAGACGGGGTGTCGCCTTGTAGAAGCAGACAGATTGCGAAACAGATTTCAGAAGGGAAAATGGTTAATTGTTATTAAACTCGGATTGTCTCGTGATTGCAACTTGTGAGTGGAGGCGTAGTTCGTGTTGTATTTCTATCGTAGCTCGAGTGCGTCGATTCAACCAACAGAAGAAACTTATCAAGTTCCACGTTCTTTTCGATTCCGTAGCGTACCGATATTTTTCACCCTTTCCTGACAGAATAAGGTCGGAGCGGTAATGTTTTCAACATATTGTACGTTCGCACTGGGAAAACAGAGGGCGTTGATAAAATAAGCATTTGCACGGTTCGAGTTCCATTTACTGCTTGTACACGATAAAGGGTACGCGTTAACGCGGAAAATATTTTTATCACGATTAATAGAATTAATACGATTAATTCTGCAACTGAAAACTTTAATAGTTGCCTCCACTGAACCGTAAGATCGTACAATGCAAGATTTCGACGCGATATTTCCCGTATTATCACGACTTCTATCTTCCATTGCTGAAAATAAAGAAGGGTTCTGTAAACACGGTTCCGCATGTTTCATATTACTATCGCGCCCGTTTTAATAAATTTGCTACATCTCGCCGTGTTCGCACATGTTTTCCTTCCATTCCCGGGGAAAACGGCAGGGTTCGGCTACGGAAATCCTAACGCCATGTATATTTTCGCCCGAATTTTAAAAATCCCATTTTAGCCAACACAGGAACGCCCAGGGTTCAACCATCACCGGTTTCTTTACCATGGCCATTTTTTAGCTCTGACGACGGAATAACATTACACGATCACCGTTCCCGGGCAAGAAGGTAGCACAGCTCCCTCGAATGTTCTTCATCGAGGTACTTAGTTTTCGCTAGCCACCCTTGATAAATGGCGGAATCCCCGAAAAAGATCCCCAGCGTGAGATATCAGAGTTACGTATCTGGGTTAGAATGCCGGGTACCTTTCTCTCTCTGTCTCTTTCTCTCTTCAGCGTCCCTCAGGAAGAACGACTTTTCGCGCCTTTCGCAGACGTTTCCTTTTTCCCCTGCGAGCTGGGTTACGCCGGGGACACCATTAACACGTCTCCTGCTGAACTTTTTATTCACGACTTCATGGTAATTTCGCTAACCATGAGATCGCGTTCAATCCGACAAGAACAGGGGAAGTCTTTTTATAAATAATGTAGGTCGAAAAGTACATTCTCGAGAGAATTTAAGTTAAAAAGATAGCATATTAATCTCTCGATGTATAAAGTGTGTTTCTTATGGCAGTACACATTGAAGCAACATATTATAGGAGGTTTACTTAAATGGATGTTTATTCTTTAACGTTTATTCGTTACATTCTGACACTCGCTACTGAATGTTAATTACAAAACGAACGTCGGTTCGTTTGAAGAACACCTACAGTTCGGCCAATCCTGATCATAATGACCGTCCTCGGTCATCGACGCGTCTTAACTAACTTTGCGCAAGATAACAGCACGCAAACGTAAAATTAAAACTAGAATATAACGGAATATAACCATGCATAAGATAGAATAATACAGAGTAATTAAACAATACATAGCTAACGCAAATATAACGCAATAATACAATACAAACTTATTACCACGCTTATATTAGCTTGCCGAGTTGTCGTTGTTGTTGTTATATGTGTCAAATCTTGTAATCGAATTTTAAACTACCTCTCGGTGAGCTGGAGACTTGAAACTTTAAACATAGCTCAGAACTGGATAACGATGCAATATTAAAAAACAAATTAATGAAAAAAATTGTGCGTCTAGGAGAAGAAAATATTTAAATATTAACCGTCACACCTCGCCGCGCGACGCTCGGTAATACGTCATCGCGTACAGCGATCCCCACTCCGCGCGCCAGCGCTCCCTACTCCACTACGTGTTCGCATCCGACTCATCCCCACTCCACTGACCCACTTCGCTCCTAAGGAGCTTAGTGTGGTGTTGTGTTCATTCAGTTCAATTTCGTACAATTTCGGACTTCATCAAGAGACATCGTCTCTCGGAGTCATCCCCTCATTCTACCGTGCGTATTTCCATATCTTGCGTTTCTATATCTTACTATTTCATACCAGTTACTATATCTTGCGTTTCATGTAAAAAAGACTAAAACGTAGAAAATAGAAAAATATATTAAAAAAACTATTTAAAAACCACGCTTATATTAAAATGCACTAGAAAGGAGAAAATAATTTTTTTAGACATTAGTGACTATAAATAAAAGCGTGGAGCGCTACACTATATCAACGTAATCTTCGTGGACGTAAAAAATTATTTTCTCCTTTTTAGTGCATTTTAATATAAGCGTGGTTTTTAAAAAGTTTTTTAATATATTTTTTCTACTCGCTATCGGTCTCGTTTTCGGTACCCGACCTGATCAAAAATTTGGAGAATAGAAAAATCTAGCAACGGCGTTACGTTGTTTTACGTTGTTTTTTTATTTTTAAAGACGCCGTTAAGGGACGAAATTAATTTTTGTTTAACTCCTACTTCCTACAAATGATGCGGAACGTTTTTATTTTGCATAAAGAGAGGACGATATTGATTTATTATTAGTATCGCATTAGACGAGATTGATAAGTAAGATTAGTAAACGTGTAACAAATAATTGAGCAGGGGGTGTTTAAAAATGTTTCAAGTGATAGTACGCATGAAGAAATTTGTGTTCATGCATACGGAACTAGTTCAATTCAAATACACAGGATAATGTACGTGTCACCCGTTTCTACAATCTTGTTCCACATTTCTTTTCCAGTTTCGACGAAGGCTCTGGAAGGCGCGAAGAGTTTGGGCGGGTTTCTGTATAGCGCCGTAAACAAGGCTGGCAAGACAGTCGTGGAAGCTGGCGTCAAGATCAAGAAGACTGTCGAGGAGAATGTGAGTAACATATTCTTTTTATTCGCTTCTCTCTACTGCTTTTCAATCGTGTAATCCGCCGAGACGTGTTTACCTCGAATCGGCATCCATTAAGGTGTCCTAGAAAATATGTGCTTGAACCGTTTGGTTTATCGAATCAATAAAAAGTGCATCTCAATCTTTTGGCTTTCTAAATTCTAAATCAACAAAGAGAGTAAACGAGGAACTGTGCCAGAAATTAGCATGCATCTCAATCTTTTGGTTCACCAAATCAATAAAATGAGCAAACACGGCCAGCCCAAAATATGTATACAAAATCCAGAGAGCTCACGAGTCTGAATTTTGCAGAATCCTTAGTCATAAATAAAATATTACTCTGTTACAGTAATGGTATTTGATTTGAATTGGAAGTTGTAATTGTCCAAATTTAGAAAAACGAGCTGTAGTGAAGCGTAATGTTCCCTAGGACACCATAATACCACGAGCACTGTATATTTCTTTTTCTAGTCTAATAGAAAATTAAGTACGTTAGTAGTTGAAAGTTCCGTGAAGTAAATAGTTACCCCAACGATTTCATTTAATTACGAGGTTCTTCGGTACAGTACGGCGTTCCTTTATAATTTCTTTCTATCAACATCTTCTCCGTCCCTAGCTGAGAACCAACTTGAAAGTATATTGTTAAACTCTTTCTTTTGAACATCGCTGCATGCTATACTTTTCTGTGCACAGTTTTTAACGTAAAGAGAGCCTCGTGTATTTAAACACTACCAGAGTAATTAATATTTGTCGTAGCTATAAAGTCTTGTAGACTCTGTAAAGGTATAATCGATAGCTGTAGAAAGATATGTAGATAGCTGTATAAGAATGCATGTTGTAAATCGACGAGTGATTCTGAACGTTCAAGTAAAAGTATTTGGGTAACAAATCAAAGACAAATGGCAATATCCGTCGGCAATAATTGCCCGGGGAACGCGATCGTTCGAACGAAATAGGAAAATCTGTCGGCTATTCTTATCGGAGCGACTCACTCATAAAGCAAACAATCGGTGAAAATATTCAATCAAGCTGCCAGTAGTTTCAACTGAAATCCAAGAATCGCCTTCTGTCTGATTGTGCGGGGATGGATTCGATCTCGAGAATCAAACCCAATTTTAATAAATTGCATTCCCGTATTGATGACTCGCCGATACACGGGAACATCAGAATCTAATCGAAGGGGTTTCACGTTGAACCTCGCGACTCTAGGATTCGTCGATACTTAATTTCATAAAATCACTGCCAGTCGAAGGATTCAGACTTCTTATTAATGAATTATTTAAAAAATTTTAGACAAATTTTGTTTTGAATTAAAATACTGCGAAAACATTCATACCGAATATATTCTGTCTGAAGTCTTCATCAAGAGTCTGACTTATTTTACGATGAAGGGCTGATGACTTGAGCGGGTGTTGTAGGAAACTCCTTTGCCCTTATTTCTATTTATTTCCGCAGATGAGTGGACTGTTATAGTTCGTAAATGAGTCCGAAAGCTACGTTCGAGGGAAAACATGCCGCCATGCTGAGTGCGGCACGCGGCGTGTGGTTTCCGAGTTTAACAACGATTTAATTACTGGTTTTTCGAGTTGAGACGAGATTCTCCGATAATTATACTCATTCCGCGGCATTGTAGTGGTCTATAAAACAAAACCTGAAACGAGAGGATTCTGACCGATTGACTTCTCCTTCCCTCGGACATTTCGTAGCTCTTTTAAACAAACGGCAAGTAATCTCGGCGAATCGGTCCTCTTGAAAATCCCAAGATGATAAGAAATCGCTGGTACGCTATTTTCCCTTTCTCTGCGTTTTTTCTTCTTTCGTGGCGATCTTTGTCAAGATTCTTCACTGAATCCTAGAGGATCCATTAGCGGTCGCCTGTGTCGTAGAACCGAGATATCCCGCCGGATGATTAATCCCAGGCTAACGAGTCAGATAAAGCGCGATAGAATCATAATGCCAGTGTTGTGCGGATAGAGCCGACTACGTATCGATTCGATTATTAGCGTTGTTACGCGATGGCGATGTAAATGAGATGAAAATAATGTGAACCATGCTCGTTCGTTAATTACTATGACATTTATATGAATAATATTAACAATAATCACGATTGTAGCTACCATCGATCGCGGCAGGCTCGAAATGGTTTAATGACGGACACGTATCCGCGAACAAAGCGAAGAATTCAAGACAACGGTATAATAGGAACGGAATTTGATATTCGAAACTCCAATTCCTGATTGCTTGTCGAATCCGTACGCCTCGAGCATTCTGTTTTTCCTCTATACATATATCAGCATTTTGATACGGTTCGAAGTTTATTTCACTGTATCCTCGAAAAACGATAAAGTTAAAACTAAATAATCAGAGAAATTAATTATCCAATTCGAAGGAAGGCCACTCTCGCATAGCAAATCCAATCTGCGATTGGACTGCGGTTTGCAAGAGACAGGAGCTACGTAGACATGTATTTTTTAAAAATAATTTTGCTAATACATGTGGGTTCGGGTTTTGGTAAACTCCCAACAACGTATCGGTAATAATGTGGACTTATTACTAGCTAACGATATTAAAATATATGAGAATGATTGTCAATTTCGTTTGCCTTGCTAAAGAGAATACATTCTCATTGAATTGTGCAAAGTTATTCACAGCAAAGTATTTCTTTTTACGTATTTTAATGTCATTGGGAAAAAATATCGACAACATTAAATACAAAAATAATAATAACAACAGCATACACTGAGAAAAAAATCCTGTCGAAACAAACAAAAATATATGTTGATTCAATAAGATGTACTATTGAATAGTGCCAATATCATATGAACTTATTTTACTATTTAGTACTATTGAATTTCAATAGCAAAACTCACTTCCGCCAATCATATAAGCCAATAGCTTGACCATCAATGTTTTCAAAAAAATAAGATATGGCCTCGAACCAATTCCAGTATAAATCAATACATTTCTCAAATTTTTTTAACAACGTATCTGATTGAAGGAAAAAAAGAAATATTACGAATAATAATATACCGTATTGAATCAAATAATATTTTCAATCATTTCATGATAGACAATTCAAATACATCACGATTTGCTTCTAAATTTCATATTATTGAAAAGAATACATTGATATTCATCGAAGTAAAAAAATTACAATAACACGCGTGTTATTGAAGTAACTACTTTTTTTTCTCAGTATACAAATGAAATTAAAAATACTATAAAGTGATATTATAGAGATCGTACGAGAGCGACGAAATGCAGAAAAATTAATAGGAACAAAGGAAGGTGTGCACGTTGAAATGAACACAATTAGAACGTTAGCCTCGTGAATAGAGAAAAATTCCTCGCGTCGACTCGACGTATTTTGACGTGGAATTATCGATATTTAGACACGTGCGCCGACGGAAGCGAGAGACAAATATTTGAAATATGCAGTAGCTGGGAATACCATTTTCGAATAGCATAATGCACGTCCCGAGATATTTTCTATAGAACTGAGATCATCGCACCCGTTCCCTGAGCGATATTTTTCATTCGCCGATATTCGAAAGATTTTTCCGCGTGGCACGCATTGTCGGCTCTGCCATTCGTCGATTATTGCACCCTGATCCTCGGCGTCGTGTCAATGTACTACCTACCCTTTCCTCTCGACCGGATGTTCAACAAAAAATCTTGCCGGGAGGTGAACAGACCCGGAGGGTTATTAAACTCCGGATCTTCCGGTATATTTTCACGGCGTGTTTGCGAGTCGATAAACGAAGGAACAATGTAAATAACAAGATAGCAATACAGTGTTTCCGCGATTGTTGAGAGAATATCGGGGGTATCGAGTTTCAGGAAATGAAATGGTATTACGTTTTTTTACGTGTGCGTGTGTGCGTGCCGACATAGATTTCTTGGATAACTTTTCCAAGTATAAACGACGATCCTGTGTAAAAACAACGGTGCTAAGCGGGAAATTGTTGTATTGTACTAATGCAATTCTATACCTGAGAATGATACATCAAGTATCATAAAACCCCAATTTAAACACCCTAATACCTTAATTTCTTTGTAACGCGATCGACCGCCCAAGGGGAAATCCCCTAGTAGTTGGGGATAAAAAGTCACATCATCCACATACCCGAAGGCAGAGTTGGGCAAAAATCAACTAATATTTAAAAATGACTAATAGTCTGATTGATTGTTAGTCAAAACTTAAAAAAAGTCAGTTAATAACTACATGGCACTAGTTAGTCACAACTCTAAGTAATCGTTTTAGTTATTGCTTATTAGTTATGATTAATCATTAGTTAGTTTAAATGATCAGTCATCAATCTTTAGTCATCAGTCACTATTGTGCGATTAACATACCTTAATATGTATAGTTAACCTATATCGGAATTAGCAGTGACCAAACGTGTCATAATCTGTAATTTATATGTTTATAAACTAATAGGCTATTTTGTTGTTATTATTATGTCTTATTTTAACTTATAACCATTTTTAGTCATTAGTCATACTGAAATTCTGATCGCGTATTTAGTCATTAGTTATGGCATTATAGTCAGTAGTCAATATTCATCCTTAATAAAAAATTAGTCATTATTCATTAGTCTTTACGCTCAAATATTTATGTAGTCATTACTCATAGCCACGCTCAAGAGTATTTACTTAGTCATTAATTATTAGTCACTTTTGTAGAGCTTATGAAGTTATTAGTCAATAATCATAATTGTGATGAGATGTGATGGACACATCCACTTATTTTTGCCGTGTTTTTCGGGAAAGCGCGCTCGAGAGCGGCGAGAGACGATATTTCCGGATATTCTGCAGGAATTGGAATGAAACACCATTGAGCATCGACCCCGAAACCGGATGAAATCGATTGTATATTTAACAGAGAATAATTAGTTCTACAAAAATGATGATTCGCTCGCGGAGTTTATTTATTTCAATATCAAATTACAACGCGGCACCGCTGCTCGCCGCGCGCAACTCCATGAATTAAAACGGAGGTTAATTCCGCGCCAGACGGCTGCGAGCGAAATGTCCGAAATGATTTTATTTCATTATTTTCGCAAACGTGCGAACGAACGTTTACGAGCGGGCTACGAACCTCTGTGCAAAGTAAAAATTATCTGCATTCCACAGTTCTATTTATGAGTATTTTTATTTTGTCGGACGAAAATGTGGATGCTGTTTAGAAGATGTATGATTCTATATTCGACGTTTCCGATATCGACGAAGGAATTAGATAGGCGGGACCTTTGTACGTTGCGAATTGGGGCGTCTCCGGAAATAGTAATATTATATAAAAATTTCCCTCGCGTTGAATACAGACCGCGGGAAGCTTCTGGACAATTTATTATTATTTATTCATGCCATTTCCGTGAGCCGGCGATTCGCGTCCGGTAAATTGTTTTGCAGCGATCACTCGCGGCGGTTTATATTTTTCTTCGGAAAACCGGGTCCTTTGTTTTCGTACGTACGGTGCGACTCTATTGTATCTACGGCAGGCAGTTTATTTTGAATGGTGTCAAATCTGTGAATGAAACGCGGTTCTCTACTTCTCTACGGTTTTGTAGATTAAAATGTATTAAATGAGCTGCTTATATTTTGAAAGTGGCCCACGAGTCCATTTAAGTTTAAATTGTGATATTTAAGAGTTTGCGTTTCAATGAAATTAAAAATATACGTATAGGATACCAATGTATCACACTGCTTAAGTGTATCTAAGAGAGTTAAATTTACAATTCCTAATAAAATAATACTAATTATTAAGTAAATAATATGCGTCTTCTTACCAAGAATGGATTTAAGCCACTTTCAAAATGAACAACTAGATTTGTCATGAAATTTGAAAGAGCCCAAGTCTATTCGATATCATTTAATATGCTTCACATTGAAAAAAACAATATTCAATTTATTGTATATTTCATTACAAAACTTGAAAAACACCATTTATAGAATTTAGGAAATCTTCTAACTATATAAATTACATAAAACTATTTACTGCTCATTTACATTTTGTATATGCGGGAGGGATTTGAAGAAGTCATGAGGTGCTTCGGTGGTATATATCGTAAAGTCCATCATATCCTTGTACTTCGCTGTTGTAATTTGTCTTATATTGTTTTTTAAAGTGGTGTCAATACAATATTTTTGAATTTTCTTGGTTTAACCCCCGACGTGGTAATAAATCCAATATTTTAAACTCTACATTCTCATCCATTGATATCTTGTAGACAATTTTATATGGTTCATTTCTCAAAAAACACATCCAGCATATTTTTAACCAATTTATTGTTTCTCCGTTAGAATTTTTTACCTTTTTATAAAATTGCATCCTCTAAAAATCTTGTTGATACGAGATCCTCTTGTTTCATTTAATTGAAAATAAAGTTATTACCTTTCCGGCACTCCTTGATAACATTATAAAAATCTTGGGGGATAAACAGTAAATTATTATTTTCTTTAACGATATTTCTACAACGCCAAAATCTGTCATTTAAAAGCGAATATTCTGATACTAAGAATTTATGGCCTAATTTGTGTGATTTTATTAACCAGCTAATTTCCGTTTTACAAAATCTTTGTGATTTTAAATATATCAGTTACAATTTGCTTCAGAATGAAAAGATAACGTAGAAATGAAAATATTAATTTTAAAATAAACTTTCAAAATAAACGGCTCAAATATTAAACAGTTCTAAACAGGCCATCTGAATGACTCGCTTGCTTTTGAAGATAGAAGAAAATGCATCAGACCAAACTTACTTGGTATCGAGGCGCTCATAATCTGATGTTATTAATTTTTTTATGGGTTGAGACGTGCAGGGGATATGAAGGTCAACTCTCTTTTTTTTTTTAAATAGAACGATATGGATTTTTATTTACAGTCTGATAGTGTGTTTCAATAAGAATATACTGACCTATTGTGGAGGTCATTCGAGATCACTTAAGGTCAACTGCAATAGAAAATAAATGGTCTCAAAGCACTCTTGAAGTTGTTTTGTGTCTTCTCAGTCTTCTCGTCTTGAAAGACTTTACCAGAATGTAAATTAAAAACTTTACCGTCTCATCTTTAAAAAACAAAGTTCACCTCCACATCTCATTGGCGTCTCCGCCTGTGAAAAATTAAGTTAAAATTAGTAATAAAGTTTGGTCTGATGTATTTTCTTCTATCTTCAAAAGTAAGCGAGTTATTCAGGTGACCTGTTTATAACGGCCCACCCTGTATATTAATCTGTACAAGAGCATACATTTAATTTTTCGCTGCTAAAATATTTGTTTTTCATCGTTCGTGTACTTTGAATCGCGAAACTTCGTGTTCAGTGCTTATCCAAGTTAATGGAGCTCAATAATAAAATGTTTCAATAATGAGCGTCAACATCGCATGAATAATTACAACAGGAATGCCAGCAAATCGTGCTTCACTTTGTTTATTATTTACAGCATTATATTTGTTCTTAAATGTGTATGGAATTTGCATAAATACTTGCAGTCTATTCGCGTGCTATCAGCAACGAGAAGTGGATGAAAACAGGTATTAATGATGCCGGCGCGAATCGATTTGCAGGCATTACTGTTGATCGTTCAAAATTCGTGGCGGATCTCGACGTTCCCCGAAATCCCCGAGATTTTTCGCGTGATGCTTTTCCTTCGGAGTGGAGCAATCCTTTCCGCGTGTTCCCGAACGATGCAACGTGCGCCGTGTGTGCACGCGACGTGCAATTTCTCAAGAGAATCCACTATTTCCGCGTTTAATACGGCCACGTTACAGTCGACGGTCGGTTTATACCATCGGGAACTTTGATTGCAAGTCACTTGTCTTACCAGCACTGCAACAGCGCTACTTTATAAGCGTTTTCTTGGTACGCCATCGCGTAGCGGCCGGAAACTCGGTTTCCGAAGGCAGTAGTTTATTGCTTTGATTTGGAGCACTCCGAAATGTAATTAGTTTTAATTTCAAGAGTGTACTATTCAACACGCAGCTCTGCGTACGGCAAAATTTAACGAGAAACTCCGCTCAGAGTGCAGGCAAATGCAGTGATTAATTGTTCGTAATCGTTTTGAATTAGATCATTACTGGACTGCGAATTTTATGCATTTATGATAAAAATGGGTCGATGCAGTTTCAAACAGGAAACAAATCGAAACGATTAAAAAATAAAGGTACATTCTTTTCAACGCGTTAGAATTATTCAAGGAAGAATTAAACGTGTACCTGGCCCCTATCTTTTTTCAATTTGTGCAGCAAATTTTTATTTTGCATAAAGACTTTCACTTCAATTTTTGTGACATGGTGACTCAGAATTAATATAAGAGATTTTTAGACTTGAAATTTTTGATTACCGTATAACAATAATATTACATTAATGTGACGTGCTACTTATTAATCACCGTAAGAAATACGAGCCATTTCACGCGAAATAATCACGTTTCATCCAGTATTTGACGACTCGAGTAAAAAAGGATTTTTAATTTCTCGATATATGTACGTAATTTCAAAGTTCCGTGGGTTGAAATGTCAGTGGAGACATTTTGTTGAAAAATTGTAACTCGGTTGATATTACGGTTGTAAATAAATTTTTTGATGCGTTTTATATTATTTTACATTCCCGCGTTTCCTCTCTGAAACGCGTCTTGAATTTTCCCATTTGGTTAAAAGTTTCTTTCATTTCAAGTTAAGAACTATTCAGCGTCACATAGTACAGCTCGAACATTTCCAACATGTCTTTTTATATCCATGGAACTGGGGAGTTAAAGTAGCGTTAAACACGACGAATGGTGAAAGAGAACCATTTCGATCTATAATAAAAATTGTCTTTATTGCTTTCCGCTGCTTCAGCTTCTCGATTATACTCGCACAAAAGAACATGTCGAAACTATTCGTTCCTACTTTAATTGAACACTGCATAGCTTCTAGCGTATCACAAAAGAAAGTTTTCATCCAATTGAAAGGTTTGAACGAATTCGAAAGAGGAAGAGTGGCACTGCAGAATGCAATAAGACACAACAGCTATAATGATCAGAACCTCTTTATCCTCAACAATTTCATAGCAGAAGAAAACTTATATTTCATGTATGTGCTTAAATATTTGAAACAGAAAAATAATATTAAGAGAACTCGGTATTAAAATTGGCTAAAGTTCAAGCAATTAAGTTCACAGGTTAAGACGGGGTTAATTACTTCGTCACTGTTATATTTCCTAAAAACTAGGACAATGTAGCACACTGTCGCTGCGGAAACGAGTTTTTAACTCTCGAAAAAGTAATTCCGTCCCCCAACCATGGTTGACATGCCAATCAACGTGGTAAAACGTAAGGAACAGAGTAGCAGCCGGGCACAAAGCAAGAAATACAATTCCCTCTCAGTGTTTAGCAGAATTACGTTCGTCAAAGTCGGAACAAAACAATTTTTAAAAAGATCGTGCATGAACCCATTCAATCAGCCGTTGACCCGGGAGGCAAGGTGAAAAACCCGCACCTCCAGTTTCCGCCTCGTTAATTTTCCCGTCCGCTCCAGATTAATTTTGCATGTGTGTAATGGATGCGATACGGGCGAGACGGCTCTTGAAAACTTAACCGTCTCGACGTTGTTCCGCGGCGCGCATTGTTGCCGATTCATTATGGTCGTTCGTGTAGGAGGTGTCGACATTATGTCGATCGAAATTAGATTTTCGTCGCTTACGCGGCTAACAAATCGCCTCCGATTCGGAATGTATTACATTTCGACGATGGGCGGCGCCGGTCGCGTCGGCTAGCTCGCATAATGAAGTTAGATCAGGCGGATAGGGGGATGGAGAGAGAGAGGGGGAGTCGAATGGTCGGCACACGCGGAAAAATTTATCGGAAAATGGGAACTCCGTGAAACGCGCGGCCCTTGGCGAAATTAGAGCAGCACGCGGTCGGATGACGGAATTCTCGCGTTCGCTACCCTAAAACGCAGACCCGTAGGCGGTACTTGAAAATATATCAGGTTCAGGGGGTATTGTGTGTCTCTCGTCTGCTCGCGATAGACGCCCGACACGCAACGGATAGGTTAATGCACCGTGCCAGTGTCGGGAGCCAACTCCCGGAACTCGTGTTTCGGATACACTGAGTACGCCGAATTGTTTAACGCGCTTCCGAGCCGATAATCCAGAGTATACCCGAACTCCCGAATCGTTCGACAATTTTAGGCGATGCAACGCCGAGGACACCAACTTCCTCTTCACTGGAAATTGACGCTTTCAGAGCGCAGCTCCCCGGAACTTTCGATAACGAATCGATGCCAACGCAACAACGCACACTCGCCCGAAAACGCGTTTTTCCAAAATTGAATTTTTGCAGTTGCGTGCTGTGAAGGATGTTCTGTATATAACGAAAACTAGACTGCGAATATTATGCATTTATGACGAAAAATGGATAAACACAATTTAAAGCAGTGGACATATTAAAAAGATTTAAAGACATCAGCCTATTAGTTTCAGCGTCATCAGATAGAGCACGTTTTTCATCGACAAACTTGAATTTTTGAAGTTGCGTGCTATGAAAGATGTTTTGTATATTGATAACCAGACTGCGGATTTGATACATTTACGACACAAATGGGCAAGCACAATTAAGCGCAATTTAAAGTTTCAGTTTAATCGGATAATTAAAAGAAAAAGTTTCATTTCGCTCCTGTATCTTGCAATCAATGTAAACATTTTTCATTTTGCATAAAGATCCGCAATGTATTGGCAACCCTTTCGAGCTCCAAAATCCAAAATTTTGTCACTGTTTTATACTTTCGTTCGACAGTGTGTTGTATCTAGGAACAGGATTGCAATTATTCTGGGCCAGTTCCTCAAATTTTTGCTTCCTCTCGGCAGATCGCACCCAATTTCGTGGAACAGTCGAAGCAGAGGGCTGGAAGCTAATGTGGTGAAATCGACCGTGGAATATTCTTACGTAAATACGACTGGATATAGGACAGGTGTAAATTATGTGAAGGAAAATTACGAGAACGTAGGAGAGAACGGGGTGCTACTTTTGAGTGACGATCTTATGGAAATGCTGGGAGGGATACAAGTTGTTAAGGGAAGTTCAGAGGTCAGATTCATAAACTTGCGCGCCAGAGAACTATCCTTCTTAATCCCACCTTTAAGTGTGCTTCAAGTATGCGTCGCTCGTGTTATCTCGAACCTGTCTCTACATTTGCCCTACCTTCCGCGACCAGACCAATTAAGAAACTTTTCGAAAAATTTCGACCTTAGGTACAGAACATAGTACACATACAATCTGATCATATTTAATAGACTGCGGATCTTTGTGCAAAATAAAGAATACTTGCATTGATTGCAAGATACAAGAGCCAAATAAAAATGCCTTTCTAGCGATTGGTAAATATTCAGGAAACGGGAGCCACCTCCCATTTCGATCACTGTTTGATATATTGCCAAAAATGACCATTCTGGGCAGTGTTGTGAAAGATTTAGCTGATGGTTGCCATTCATTAAAAGCTAAAATTTATATCGTCTACTACACACTATTTTATTGGATGCTTACCTTGTTTAATTTTTTGTCTAAAATCTGAATTCGAGAAAAGATAATGCACAAACAGTTCCGAACGGATCCTTGTATCCTAACATATAATATGTAGTCCATTTGTTACTATAAAACAAAACTTCTCAGATTTCGTTGCTTTAACAATGCAATACGAGTTGAAATATTACGTAGAGGCATTCGCAGAAATATTCCTGTATATTATGGTCGGAGAGTATCACTTGACCATTATTTGGCGGAATTTTGGTTCATAATTCACTCCGAAATGGGTGAAATTATTTTACATTTGGGAATTGTGCAAATAGTGCTCGGAAAGTTATGCTTGTATAAACTTGTTGTTTTAATAATCTTCTTTTAGAAAAACGACGACCCCAATGATAAAAACTGCAACATAACATTGCTTAGTGTGCTGATCTACGTAATAAGCTAAAATATTATGGAGTTACTCCTTTTTCACGAAAAATTCAACATTCTTTTAGTTCGCAAAGGGATGAAATTATCCTCCAGAATTATTATGGCTAAAATAAATACATCTTTGCTTCAAATTACGTATATTTTTATGCATTAGTGGAAAAAAGAACTGGAAAATCGAGTGAAATGACTTGAAAAAAACATGTTTTTCAACTTGAAACAATTTGTTTTGTAATTAGGAAACATAAAAAGAGTTGAAATTTGTTGGACAGTGTCATTATTGTCTCACAGTAAGGGATGAAGGAATAGTATCACTTCATCTACTGGTAGCCTATTAATAGACTTATCAATAATTGTGTTGCATCAAATGTAAGTTTAAAAATCTTCTTTTACACAATAATCCCGAAGGCAATGATTGGATTTTGTTATCGAGGGTGAGTTGTTGGTTTACGATCAAAATTGCTGTTGCTATTAAAGGATTCTTTGAAAAATCCTCTCCCATGTACCATAGACTTTCAACAATTATGGAATAATCTGGATTGTGGGACAATTACGACATAAATGACATTTCATAAATGACGCTACATATTTTTCCCCTCCAAATATAGTTTCGCATAGGCGATTGCGATGCAGCAGTTAGGTGAATGCCATAATCGATAAACCAGCCTTGCCTGCTGGCAACTATAAAGCGTGAAAGAAAATGAGCCTGAGCCCGGTGACGCGTCCCACGTGACATTATTCTCTATTTACGAGAAAAAAGAAAGTCTCCGTCGCTTACCGGGCGCGAATTCTCGATGAAAGGCGGCGGCACGTCCGCGTTTCACGTCCGACTGGCTGACAAGTGTCGTCCCTAATAACGTATGACGCTATATGCGCATTATATTAACGCCCAACTTGTCCGTCGCCGCGCCGTAGCCGGCGTGACGTTTTTTTTCATGATACACGAGCAACGACCCGGCAAAATTTATCAGACCAGCAGCTAATGGCGACAGGGTAGACAGACAATGATCCGACATTGTCGAATGACGCGCGGAACTCTCCTTCTTCCGGCCGAATACCACCCCTCAACCCCCTCCACCACCCCCTCCATGATTCCTGCTGGACATGTATCAGATTCCGTGAATTATTACAACGAAACTCGATAAATCCAACGGTAATCTAAACGGCCCCGGATCGACGAATATAGTTTACAATCGAGCAAACAGTCACCGTCACGTAACACGCATTAGCGCTATAGGAGGAAACATGAAAGTTTAAAGAGCGTACATACGTCGGCGCTCCTCCAGGCATGTGGGGAATCTCCCGTTAATTTGATGAACTTTAGTTATTATGCAGATAATTGTGTTCGTGACGATTTGTTGAACGCCGGCCCTTTGACGCAAAAAGTTCTTTGAGATTGAAGTGACCGAAGTCAGGGAAAGGCTGCATGATGCCTGGGGGTAACAACACGATTATCAGTGAGTGGGTCACTTTGAATTTTCCATACAAGTTGTTTTAATAATTTGAGAGAGAGAGAGATAATTTGATAGCATCAACTGAGTCTCGAGATAAGAAAAGTAGTGAATCAAATTTTAAGGATCAAGAGAAATATCCCTGTTCCTTGCAGTATTTTGCTTATCTAATTTTGGTAAAATTAGATTTCTCACTTCCGCAATAATGACATGGCCATAAATCGCACCTTCGTATTCTTAAATATTACTCGAAAAACACGTTTTACGTCCGGGCAATTTCAAAGCCAGTAATCAGACGTTCTAATTACTCATAAACGGTCTAAGAAGATTTGCACGAACTGCGAATACGATTGCGATAGCAGTAGAGTACAGTTGTGCGGATTACACTTAACCTGAAAGCCCAACAAATAAATAACCGGACTACTATTATTATCCTCATTTAAAATTATAATTCGAGTAACTTTACTGCTGTAAAGCAAGATTCAATGTTTCGTGTGCTACATTTAAATGTGTGAAGTGTTCCCATTGTGTATACTCCGTATGCACTTTGAACTTGTGGTAATATCTTGCGATTATATCGGAGATTTGCAACTGTGCTTAATTTTATGTAAAACAGTAATATATTTCTGTGTTAAAAATAAATTCACTAAATAGTTGGAAAGAACTCATTTCTAGCCTTAATATTTTATATTGTTCACTCGTTTCTTGAATTAATATTCAACTGGAAAATGTTGATCGTACACATTTTAGTCCCGTAAGATCAAAAAATTCCCCGTTTTCAAGATCTCTAATTGCCCACGCAATGGTCCCTTACTTGTCAGTTCCCGAACCTCCCGGCAATACTAAACACCACCACAAGGATTTTCCGGTGATTACGCGTTGGAAAAATCAAGGAATCGCGTGATCTCGTTAGCCACGGTCGCTCGCGCCGATAAGTCGGTCCGCGCACGGAACAGCGTTTTGTAATCGCGTGTACAAATCGTGTCCGACAGCACGCGACCGATTGGTGTCGTCAAAATCGGGCCAAAATTCAACGCCCTAAATCAATGACCAGTATACTGGAGACACGTTCTAACTATAGATCGTCCAACGAGTTGAGTCAGTGAATGTAAACAAACAGTAGTTACCTGCGTATGACAGACTTGTGTAGCTACATACATTGTATATCGAACAGTTAGTGCTGTGGTTCTAAGGAAAAACGCCGCATGTGTTACAATTTCAGAAAATTTGAGTTTATGCATTAATTGAGCTTTAGAGTATAGGATTAACGTATTTAACGGACACTGGTTTAGAGACTGTTTAAGAACGCAAAGCGCGCCTTAAAATATCTTGACTTTCGATGAAGTATACAGTAAAGTCGCGTTTACTGTCCGCGATCGGGTACGCCATCATTGTCCAGTGCATACCTACTCCACTGTCATGCTGTCCTTCTCTACGTTCGGCTTTCTTTCGAATTCTCGGCGTGGTCGACGCGGTCGGCGCAGTAGACGCAGTCATAAAAAGGTAATGTCGGTATGCGATCACTGTCCGTGCAAAACACAGGCTGTTGGACAGTAAACGCGACTTTACTGTACTACTTCACGGGTGTACAAATAGAAAAAAACAATATTGGAATCTTATTCTTCAGACATTTAACTACGACGGACAACAAAAATTTTATGATACAAGCAAAAATTTAGAAATCGACATTTTTCCGGTTTTTCGGCCAAATACCCCATTGTGCGTTGGATCGACTATATGTAAGTCCGTCTGACATAGTCGTCAATGAATTAGCCCTTAATTGATACTGTAATATGATGATAACGAACGGTAATGTCATCCAACAAGTGGATCGTGAGTGATCGAATCTGTACGCACCTCGCGCAGTAGTTTAACTCCCACATAGTCAGGCGCGATTTGCCGCAGGAACACAATCAACAGTAGCTACTCGATGCTTCCTACCTCAGAGAGGAACCAAATACAGTATTGCCGCATTGGCTGAGCGGGATCTTCCTTTGTTGGCTGACCACGGCTAATTCTCGAAACTGGCTCGCCAGCAAAATAAATAAACCTGACCGGACCCTTATGGAAACGATAAAGCGGGATTCGTGAATTTATTATTCCTCCAAACGTTGCTTTTATGCGTGTCGTTTAGACGGTGAATTCGAAACTGACAAGAGACATATTTTTGGGAAAACAAGTACAGTATTGTCGCTTTGGTTCAGTGGGTTTCTTCTTTGTAGGTTAACCACAGCTAACCACGCTCTTTCTCGAAACTGGCACGCCAACAAAATAAATAAACGTAACCGTACTCTTATAGCACCAATAAATCCGAATTCGTGAATTCGTTGCCTCCAGAAATTCACTTTTACAATCTAAACGCTATATGTACCTTTTAGGTTCGATTATTAGCTGAGTATATTCTTGATCAGCTGAGGATTATGATGAAACTCAAATATCCTGTAGAATTCATAATTCTAAGCAACATTTTCCTGTACGTGTTACCGCCACTCGGTCTTTCTTTTCTAAATATTTATAAAAATAGTTTTCGTGTTTTTTCGTTTGGTTCGAGTTAGCTTTGTGTTAAGTTTGGATTCAGTTTCTTCGTATCATGGCACAATTCCTTTCGATGTCTCACGTTTCAGTTTGTAAACTCGGATAGACAAAAAAAATACAACTTAGAATTACCTTAACTATTCCAGACCGTATGCTTCTGTAAATGACAAACCCTACTTCTGTCCATTTAGCAAGAAGCGTATTACAGTAAACAATGAAATTATATGAATTTTTAAATACATGCAATAATTACAACGAACTAATTGATTTCCTAATTGCTCGAAAAGTGATTCATGGCAACAACCTAACCCAAACCTAACCGAGATCATTCTAGTAGCAGCAACAGTTTTTTGAGAATTTTTCAAGATATACATATATGAAAAAGTTTTTTCAAGGTCATCAAAATTCTGCAGATGACCAAAAAAGATCCAGTTGTTAGAACAATAGTACTGGTCATAATGGTGGAATTTTGAAATCGTTCACGATCGTAGCGCTTTTAATGTTCGTTTTATTACATTCGCACTGCGATTACTATCCCTGGAGGTAGGTGTTTCAGCTGTTATCTCTACTCCATTCGCTGTTTCGTCAAGTTACACTAAGGTACAATCAACTCTTTTCGTATTGAAAGTAACCATATCGGTAACCTAATGTCTAACGTTCGCTGTATCCCAAATTAATAAGTTGTTCGACAAAATTTCACGTCCATTAACAACTTCCGTTGAGTTTATTACGAAACTACTACGAAACGTTTCTTATTTGAATACGTAGTTATGCGGAATTGTTTATAAATGTAGAAGCGCATTAATTTCACATAAAATCACATCCATCGCGTCCATATAATAGCGTGTTTCAGTAAAGTTAGTATACGAGATCATATCGCGTTAAAATATTGACAATTATTTAGCAATACATCGTTTATTGTCAATAAATTTATGTAAAAGAAAAAATACCTTCCTCGAATCCAAGAGATGGGGGTCCAGTACAAATGTCTTCCTTTTTTTAAGAAGTCTGATAAAAAGTACGGTTCATTTTAACTTTCAGTAACAATTTAAAAGCGTTAACTATCTATACTTGAATAAGACAATTAATAAAATAGTATAATGAAAAAGATGGATGCATCACTTCCCTATGAGCCTGTTTAAAGTCATCCGCCGAGTTATTGGGAGTAGCTCTGTAGAAACTGGATTTATTTAATTTGTGGCAGTTCGAACAAGAATCCAATAATTCGTAGAATTAAAAAATTTGTACGATGAAACAAAAATTCCGCACGAGTAAGATAAAATCCGAGATCCGCGATACTTCTCCGTGCACGGTATAACTGGCCACAGATACGGTCCCGTGCGGTCATCTTGCGCGACACTACTGGCGGCTGTGCACGTGCAGGCAGATATCCTCACAATCTCACGTGTACATGCAAGTAGGAGCAGCCAACGGGTTCCGGTGCGACCGCGGGTTGTACGTGTGTCTCGCGACGAAACTACGCGGCGTGCATACACAAGCAAAGAATAGAGGCAGTTGGTATTGATCCGAGCGGCAGCCTCTTCATTCGCGACCACCCAACTACATGAACGCGGGCCAACTCGCACATCGTCGAATATTCTCCGGTTTGTGCTTCGACTTCAGGCGAGAGAGAAAGAGAGCGAGCGAGAGAACGTGAAAGAGGTGAAAGAAATGGCAGTAACACCCACACTACAATCCAGCTCGACACATTGATGACAGAACTCTCTCTCTCTCTCTTTTCTATCCCGGTAGACCGAGTCTTCTGTTCCTCGTCCCTTTTCCATCTTCGTTTAACTATCTCCCTCCCATTTGTTTGCCACCTACAATCTCCGCTCTCTCTCTCTCTCTCTCTCTCTCTCTCTCTCTCTCTCTCTCTCTCACACTCTGTCTGTCTGTCTGTCCGTCCGTCCGTCTCCCTCTTCCTCTCTGTCTCGCTCTCCCCGGTTCTCTCAGTCTTGCTCCCGCCTGGTAGAATCGATGCCTTGAGCCTTGAACTTTCTCCGGCCCCGGCTCGCCCGTCTACGCGTACGCTAGCACCCTGTCTCTCTAATCCCTCCCCTAATTTTGCCTAGAATCGCTCTAAATTATCCTAGTGTCCATCGCGATGCTGCGTCCTGTCCCTCTAACGGGCGCCCCTACCGCGTGTACACAGAGCCGCTCTCGCTGTTTACACAGATTCGATACTGCGTATATCGAATGTCGATACCATCCGGCTGTGAATTTCAACGGTCTGACAGCTCAAGGTTCCTGAACAGCTGATGCCCCGGGAGGTACCGTTCCGACGAATCGCGGCGTGGAATGGTCCTGGTCTATCATTATTGTCGAATTTACCAGGAAAGCGTAAGAGCTTCCTATTCGCGCGCAGCGTATTATCGATTTTCGTTGGCCCGCCACTGCCACACCGGTGCCCCCCTTCTGTGCTTTCTCTCTGTCCCCCCCCCCCCCCCCCTCCCTTCCAACAGACCTCTGCCGGCTTTTTGCCGAGCGTGCCAGCTGCTACGTTCGGGATGCTAGAAGGTCAGCCTCTACCTAAATTAATTGAGATAGGCTTGACCGGCCGCGTTCACTGCCGATCAATTATTCCGGTCGAATTACGGAAACATCACGCATCTAAATGCCCCGCCACGTCGCTCTCATCGAGTGACAACTACCCCCCGCGAGCCATAATCATTTCGATACGCGCTGTTCCATCAATCGTCGCACACTGGGCCAGAATTCCTAGATGATCGACAAAAATCATGTCTCTGTTCGTTATACAATATTAATCACTGGACCGCGGATCTTTGTGCAAAGTAGAAGTGGTTGGTAATTATACAGAAGAGGGAACGCGTCACCGATTTTGATGACCTTGAAATATGTTGTCAAGGTCATCATTTTAAACAACTTTTTCCTTGGGTAATTTCGGGTTAGATGCACCACATTTTGTTTTCTGTTTATAAAAATTTTATTAAAAAGAATTGAAAGTGTAGACAGGCATAGTTGAATTGTTTATTTAAAATCTCTTTCATAAAATATAACGTTAAATGAGTAAAACTTTTATATTAATATATCAACTGTTTCAAAAAGATCGGAAAATTGCATCTCTTCCTAGGGCCTTTAGTTAGATGCACTCCTAATTGGGGATAGACGCACTCCTGTATTTATAGCCTCTTCTCCCTACTTCTATTCTTCTTTTTCGTCCACCACACATGCTACATAAATTAGTATACATTGTACATGTTTCATGGAGCCATTTGAGGGATTCGGTACAACAAATCTAATCTTCTTTAGATGTGGTTCAATAATAATCTTCCGAACATTCAATACAATGATTGATGTATCTCAGTTTTAATGTACTGCTTTGTAATTAATTGAAAAAGGATGCTCCTGACGAAAACGACTGCCTAGTATACTTACGCCTATATAAATTACTATTGTGTCTATCCGTAAATTGAGAGAGAGAGACGCACCTATGCACAAAAACAAGTACCAGTACAAAAAATTTTGTCAAAACACGATGAAAAATCGTAAAGGAGAAACCTTTGTCACTATTTAAGTCGATACTGATAGTTAAAACCATACAAAACATGTATTTTATAAATCTAAGTAAGTTAAATATATATGTACGAAGTTTCATTGAAATTGGTTGACGGATAAAAAAACTATGGGCATCGTAAGATGTAAGAATCTTTGAATTTACGGTTTGCGATTCATTTAAATCGAAGATTCTTACGATTTTTGTTATTTTCAATCAATCATATTTCGTAACATCCTTGATCGATTTCGATGAAACTTTGTAGAAGTATATAACTTACTTACCAAAGGCGCCTTCTAAATTTTCATTACAGGTACAGATAAAAAATTAAAAAATCGTGACCTTTACTATTTCCTTCGCAATTGCGACCAATAACAATTTAAAAAGAAGATTATTTACACATTAGCTAGAAAAGAAACGGAAGCTGTTGGGTCCAATTTTGAAAAAGTAATTCGTTTTTTAAATGTGTACGAATACTTTTTATACCGACTGTAACTAAAATCATACTGACTAATTTCTATAAAACTTAGTTTTGGAAAAGGTTAGCCTCTGTGTTTGATCATGGCCGGATATATCTACTTGCGTTACCACTCGTATAAGCCTCGATAATGGTATAGTATTATTTATTTAGTATAGTATCTGCTTACAACTAGATCGAAAGTTGATACTGATATTTAAGGAAAAATGTATAAAACGTAGTGATTGTTTGTATTTGTTCGAAGTAGCCATAGTATGCGTGAGTACATCGTATTCGATTTCGCACGAGCCTGAAACATTTATTTTCCAAGTATCGTTTATTGCATGGCGGAACAGCGTCGAGTAAATTTGTATCATTTTTATACTTTTCTTAGTATCTGTGAATATTGTTCTGTGAACAAGTTTATTGTGTTCATCGATCCGTCCGATAAAACGTTAATATTTCAACTTTATGAAACGCACTCGTGCAACAGCTATGCTTAAATTCCAATTTCGTACAGGATACCCCAACAGAGAATTCTACGGAATGTGAAAGATTTAAAAGTATTGCTCGTTCGCGAACGAGAGACGGCCGATTATAACGTGTATCGCAATCATAATTATTGTTCAGTGACCGGAACGGGAGATGGAAAATTGATGTGGAATCAGTTACCGATCGAATGGTGTTTGTCTTCGCATAAACGGCTCCTGTTGTCAGCTATAGCGTAGACGTCACATTTTTGTTCAACGCACAGTGATGCATTTAGCCCAAAAAGTTGGTTAAACTATTTTGGCATTATTTATAGGCTCAAGGTCACAATATAGTAAGTTGTTGAATTCGTCTTAACGTTAGCTATAATATAATGAAATCAATAAAGCATTTTAATATTTAAAAAATCAATATGATCTTTATTCTCTGTCGACAAACAAATTTTGTTAGAAGTTTTATATATAGAATTTTGTAAATATTTAAATACTGTTCAAATTTTATTGGAAATATTTTTTCCTGATAATGGAGTGCTTTCACTGATACGCTGGAAAAAATGATTTTTGTATAAAATTGCAATTAAAACAAAAGGAACAAAAATCCTGCATTTCTTTCATTACAACCTAATAAATATGTAGATCACGAAACTTTTTAATACGTAGATGTTAATATAGATATCAATTTTTATCAGGAAACACGCTGCATCGGGATGGTATACCGCACGTAAAAAGATAAAATTTCTAAAAAAGTGCAAAAAGGTTGCAACTTTTTATTTTTTAGCATTAAAGTTAGATAAATTCTCAACATTTTGCAAAAAATAAATTGTCTGGGACGCACTGGTAACATAACTAAAACCTTGGAAAAGTATACTTTGATTATTTTTTCAAGATAACACAAATGTTTTCGGTAACTAAATATAAATACCACTTACCACTAGACGAACAAGCGATATTAATTTGGTTGGTAAATATTGGCGCGTATTTATAAAAATATACTTATTAGTACATCTATTTTTCACTCGATAATTAAACTGAATAGCAATGATAATCAATTTTGAACTGAAATTATACCGAACTTGGCATTTCAACATCGTTATTTTTAATCGATTCTACAAAAGCATAACTATAATTTACTGACGGATAATCATAAATTCTTGAATTTTCATATTTCTAGTTTCGGCCAGGTTTTCGGTGCCGCGACCCCATTGTGCGGCGTTTATTTCGCGTGTCTGTAGATGCGAGCTATTAAACAAAATATCGAAAATACACGGTCCGAAAGGCCGGTCTCGAGAGTGAATGTCTCGCGCGACAGATTTCTCGAAAAAGTTGATCGCGCGTCCAATTCAATTTGCCAAGCTGTCGGTCGAACAGCCTGTCGAAACAATGGGTTCTTTTTAAACCGGGCACACAGTATTATATTGCGACATACGTGTTACGGTTCATCTGACGGGGGTCAAAGTACCCGTCGACGTTGTTCAATTTCGAACGGTTACGCGACCGGGATCCCTTTGTTGTGGTAAACTGCGGTCATCGACAGTGTGAAAATTCCGCAATCGGGAGTGGAACGGCCGCGCGCCGATACCTGGTCACACCGAAATAGAATTTTCACGCCAAGATCAAAAGGACTCTGATAGACTCCCGGCTTCGCAAACTGTTTTCAAAAATGCCACTGTCAGAGATCATTGTTATCGAGCGGCGATCGATTATATTATCGGATTCCCCGATGATTCCTATGTTATTACCGGCTTTGTACGATTTCCATAATACCTTCGTGTTGACAGCAAGCTGTTTTTGTCCCGGGCCGCTCTTCGTTGACACCAATTCAGCGCTCACTATTCGAGCGTCACCAATGAGCCTCCGATTTTCACGGTTCCATTTTGACAAACTCGTCTGGCTCGAGAACAATTAAAAACAATACCTAAAGTGGGGATCGTGAAACCACCCTTTAATATTCAACCGCGAAAACGTTGATTTCGTTTTGGTTCACATGGAAAAAAATATTTATATTTGTACAGGATGTGGAGCTTTTTCTGCGCACAAAAACATGACGAAAAAAATAAATGAAATTGACATTCGTTGTGCCATAAAAATATTTTTAATATGAGCTTTTACTATAAAAGGTTTTATATTATTTATTTGATAGAAAGTGGTTAGTTTTTCTATAAAATTCGAAGGATAGTATTCGAAGTAAACTGAAAAAAACTGTTTTTCAAGCGTCAGCCTTTGTATAAAACCTATTGTGTAGAAGAATGACCTGGTTAGGCGTTTCATTGCTCCCAGTTTTAATAGAGCCAGGTTCAGTGGCCCAAAGGGCAATCTCCGGCCATAGCCACCCTGGGTATCACGTTCCATTCCCCGTGGCGATTTTAATTTTCCATCAGTCAGTTAACAAGCATAAAGAACGCTGGATATCGTTTGCGAGTATATTCTGGTTCGAGTGCACGACTTCTCAAAGTCCTGCAAGCAGTCAATTACCCTGAAATTAAATAGCGAAGTTTATTTTAAACGCGTTTGATGTTTGTAAATAATCTACGAGGAACAGAAGGGGACGTGAACTCGTGCTCTCATAACCGTCTCGTTCAACTTGTCACACCCGCCGTTTCAAGTTCCGACATTTAGAAAGTTAGTTTTACTCCACTAGGTACCATTCCTGTATAAAAGCTTCACTTTTTTGTCGAGTCTTCGCCCTTTCCTCCCGTTTAAAGAACGATCAGATTCTTGTTTCTGACACGTCGAAAATGTAAGTTTACAAAGTTCACGAGGTAAGATGTTACGCGTTTTAATTTCATACTCTTTTTCTACTTCGAAGCTTAAGAATGCGTAGAATTAAGTCTTACCTTGGCATCTTCGACACAAAACTGAAAAGGGAAATTTTACAATATAAGTTTTCTAGCATGTTTCTTGGATATTTTTCTGTACGTCGAATAGACTGTGTGAGTTCCTTAATTTTTCTCGTGAAAGAGAAGCGTATTCCATCTGAATTCGTGATACCGAATGAATCCTCTGGAAAAAATCAGAACACAAAAAGGGGAATCAATCTATCCCCAACGGACGAACGCGAACGCAATGGAAAGGAATCTATACCACGGATATACATCACACACGCGGACAATTTTAAGCGCATTCTCGTTCCGGTTGAAAAGTTTCTGTTATCGGAGTAAATATTTGCTATTGCGCGATCTACGAATTCCGCACGCAAAACAAAACATCCCCTGCCTGTATAACAAGCCGGGCGTCCAACCGAGATCGTGTCGCGGTCACAAAAATATACCTCCGTTATTTCGGCCGGTGATTTCCGGACGGGGTAATCCTTCGTCAAAGGGCCGACAACTAGGCTTGTATCGTGGGCGTCAGCACAATCACTCTATATGTGTCTCCATTAAAGGAGTATTACCATTTAACCATCCTGTTCTACGCGCGATATCTAGCAATTTATTACCAGCGCCTCGATGTCTCATTTTGCGATTTTTCGCAACATCTTTCGTTCGATCGTTTCTTTCGCATTATACAGTGACTCTCATTAATATTCAAACGCTTTGAAAAAGAAAGATTTAAACATTTTTGAGAAGTTAGAGCAATTAGTTCGTTGCATGATGTGAAAAGAAATTTTTTCAAAAATTGCAATTGGTCGGAATTTGTAGAGAAAATACTAAAAGTTGCATTTTGCAACTTTTTTATGTGGGCCTATATCGAAAATTTAAAATATACGGTTTGCAGGTCTGTGTCAATTATATGCATTGCGAAAGTTTCATCGAAATCGATTGATGCGGCGAAAAACGAGAGACTGCAATTTTTACCATCTTGAAACGTTTGCAGCTGATTGCAACGTCGATCGGTTATGATGCAATTTGCAGAATATGTTCAATTGATACAGATCTATGAAACGTGTTCTCTAAATTTTCCATGCAAGGCCTGATGAAAAAAGTTGAAAAATTCAACTTTTAGTATTTTCTCTGCAATTCCGACAACCTGCAGTTTTTTTCAAAAATATTTTTCACGTCTGGGTTAGGTTCAGTATTAAAAAAGTTATCGTCTTTTAAAGAGTGTCCAAATATTAGTGGGAGTCACTGTATTTTCATCTCTGAGGAAACTCAATTGCTCACTTTGTAAAAAGCACCCTGTATAAAATGAAGCTCTGAAATTTGTTATGCTGGGCGTGTAGCGCTTGGTCGATGCAGCCATCTAAAATAAAAAAGCCGAAGCTTATTCCCGAAGGTCGGAATCTTAATAGGACAGTGAAAATATAAAAATTTCCAAAATGATGGTGCTTAAAAAGGAGGTTTCAGTTTTACTGAAGAGAGAGTGCTCGTAGCACGGTAAAATAGGATTTTTAATATTGAAAAAAATTCGTCAGTTCGAATAATCGTAACAACTCATTATGTATAAGAACCACAACTTCCCAGTTGTTTATCAAACTGGCATTCCAATGTAAATATTTGTGTATATACATGCTTGTGTATGTAAATTGTTGTAATAATTATAATTATAAATATCTGTGTACTGAAATGTTTATTCTATATGCTTGACACTCGGAGTACAGACTTTCCGAGAACAACTCTTGTTAATAATTTTTCAAATTAGGATCTACACTATCTTGATGTGGTCTAAGCCCACCACTCTGGAGTAGGTTCTTCATAGTTTATGTTAAAACGACAAGAAATGCAACCGAGTACGTTGGCTATTGCAACAATGGCAGGTCGAAACGATTCAGCATTCCTGAGAGAAAGTTGAACAAGTATCTCATAATTGTTCGACGAACAAGTTGAAAGATTACAAAATTAACGCCATTTGACACGAATAAAGGCGCACCCGCTGCAGAGTTAATAATCTCTGTGACTTCACCTAGGAATTTTCCAAGTTTGCTTCTATTAACTAAAAGTTCCATTCTGCGAAAAGAAGGAGTGACCCAAAAAATTCGACCGTTTTCCTCGATGTTGGCACAAAAATTAGAGCTAAATTCGAGGGATCCAGAAGGAACGAAAAACCCTTCATATTTGAGTCATTCTTTACTTTTCGTTAACCGGTCAAGTATCTCCGCTATAGAAAAACGATACTTTAGACGAGCAAGATGTATCGGGGTTTGGTGAAAGGTTAAGCCACGATAAAGTACAGAGGTCACTTGTAGACGCATCTATTTACCGTGGATCGTAAGGTGAACGCCGGCGATATTGAGTTTAGACTCTGACCGGCACGCGACACTCGTATGCAGAGGAGAGGGCCAGTTATGGTTGGCAGTGTGGTTGCTGGCAATTGGCTCGTAAATCAATTTGCAAGGTTTCCTCGGTCGTTCACGTAATACCGGTCGCGAGAATATTATGTCGCGGTGATACCTGGTCCGGATGAGAGTTGGGCAGTAATCGATGATTTTGTGATTACATTTGTAATCGATCGTAAAATGTATTTATACGGTGATCGTAATCGTTGATCGATTAATCTGTACTAGATTAAATCGATAATCTGTCATCGCAGAATGAATTCATCAAACACTAAATGTAATTATATATACAATATTGTTTATGTAGACAATAATGTCATTAAATTCGTTAAATGTTTTAATTCATTCTTGTCGTGAACGCATAAAATCCGCACTCTAGTGATCATTAATCATGAACATGATTTTTGGTTAGTTACAATGCGACTGCAGATTTGATACACGTATAACAAAAATGGAGCGATGCAATTTAAAATAATGGAAAGATTTTAAAAAATTGCAAACTTATCAAAATTAGTGAAGAAAGAGAGAACTTTTTACTTGGCTCCCATTTGTTCGAATTGGTGCATACATTTTTTCATTTTGAAAAATGATCCGCAGTCGAGTTATAATCGTTAATCGTCAATCAGATTACTTCTTACTCAACTCTGGTCCGGCCTTTGGAGCTGCAGTCGAGCGTGCCTGTCCTCCGAGAGCAGACACTCGAGGGTGCAATCGATAACAAACCTTGACCTTCGTAGGGCCAGCTCCAGGCAGCGCATCGCTGAAGTCGGTCGTGTTCCGCAGAGATCCCACGGATTAATATCCTGCACTTGTTCCGAACTGGTTACCATGTTTAATATCGTTCCGACGGATTAATGCCTAATGCTATCCCCTCCTCGACCGGAAGTTTGAATAGGATAGATTAATATCGACGCTGCTGCACTTTGTTCCCGAACGATTCGAGGATTTTACACGTGCATTATGGACCAGCGTCGATAATTCTCTCCGAAGGTCCGCGAGATTAACTACGATGCTTCCTGATCATTCGTCGAGGTAATTACTGAAACGTGTTTACGCGAAACCTCTCTTTATCGTTCGTCGACTAATTGAAAGCAACGGAAACCTCCGCTCGGTATCGACGCCAGAAGATTATGCTATTTTCCAACAATGCGATTTAATCTTCGAAGGCTGCGGCTTGTTTAGTTGTTTTAATCCTTCTCTGCTCTGTGAGTTTAATTACTGGACTGTAAAATAAATGTTTGTTCCTCCCTTTAATCATTTCGATAAGCTGACGATCATTTTCATCATAAGTACATAAAATCCGCAGTCTATTAATTACATCATTTTTCTTTGATCGACAGGAGACCTTTTTTCTTTAACCGACACACTTCATCTCCATGTCCAAATCATCATAAGGAACGCTGTCTTCACTGTTTCAAACGAAATTTTAAATTCGTGTACTACTGCCATCGAGTAAACTATTGAATAGAATTTTATAATAGGTTTCAGTGTATTCGATTCCTTGTTTCCGAAAGCAACATGAAGCTACTTATCATTGTCGTATATTTTTTAACATGCCCGTTTGTCACGAACTTCTTCTTGAACATCCAATGATTCGCGACGACAACATTTAATCATCTGATCGAAGAATCTCACGCCCAATGTATCTTTGCACGAGTTACTTCAACCCATTTATGCGAATCTTCTGTTTCTGGTTTCTTGAATATTGATTGACATTTGCCATAAATTCAGATAAGATAAGCCAGCTTTTAGATTCTCCTCTCTGATAGTAACTCAGGATTTTTATTTCATTATTAGGGTCTATTCAAGGTCTATCGAGGATACATTTTGTTATTATCTTCATCTTCCTTTTTTTTTGTGAACGACTACTATACTAAGAACTGAGCACGTTTATTTCGAATCTTCTTTATTACCGAATTGCTCCAACACGTCACTGAAGCTGACGTCTCTTCAGATCATGAGGCATTTGACCAAGATCATTCCCCACGTTGTAACTGAGCTTCCGGTACACGTACAGTTACTCGTAATAATATTCGAACGCTGTTCAAACAACGACGATTTGTTTAATATTGGACCATACGACTTGGATTTTTCTTCTCATTCTCATTTTCAAAAAACTTGCATTTCATAAATTTTTTTAGAATTTTTTATCTCTATATCGAGGTCTTAATAATTGTTCTAACTTCTTAACAAAATGCAAGTAGTATTGTCCGATATTAAAAAAGTTATCTTTTTAAGAATGTCCAAATATTATTCCGCGTAACTGTATATAGCAATCATTTCGAAATGTTTGACAGATAGCTTATCTCCGTGCCACATCTCGAAATGTGTTGCCCCTCGCGGTGTCTTACTGGCTATTCTGTTTTCAGGTTTCCCGTACTTGCTGCGTCAACCTGCAGGTAGCAATGCAATTTCTGATTGTGATGTACTGTTTCAGATTCGTTCGCTGTTCTATTTTGTCGTTCTATGTTCCCATTTTCCTTAGAAGCTCGAAACAATGTTACCTGATGTTTGACGCCCACCTCCTCTCTCTTTCTTTCTCTCTCTACTCAGAGATGCTTTACTGTCGCATTACAGAATCACCTGCCTCCATTATACCTTCGCCATGATTCTTTACTAACCTGCTTGAACTTCTCCATAAAACTGCTTCAAATCTTCTTGAACTATTCTTCTTCGCTCTTCTCTCTCAGCATAGAAGTGAAACAATGCCTCGACAAATTACCCTTTATTGGCAGAACATGATTTATTCCTCGAAGCGGATGCTCATTTTTCCACACACAGTTGCATAAAAGATCTCATCTCAGTCTGTTGATCTTCTTATTCATTCCTCGAGAAAAAACTCATTGGAAATATCGTATTTGAGCACTTTTCCAATTTAAGAAAAAATATTGTACAACGATTTTGAACTTATTTTGAAATTTAAAATCTCTACCTCTAAAATGCATCATCGATCTTTTTGAAAAATACGTTTTACGGTATGACAGGTGGGCAACTGAAAACACGTTTTTTTTTCTCCGAAAAAGTTACAAATTGAAATGTGTCTAAAAACGTTGAGAATTTTTTTCCCTAGACTAATTCACATCTGAATTTTTGGAAATGGAAGCTTCTATTTTACAACGAGCTCCAAAAGTTTGATGTACGAACTTTTTTGGCGTTTTATGGAACAGAAATGGGGAACGTATTCAGTTGTGTAAAATGTACCTCAACTAGAAGTACGCCTTTCATTCGAGGCTCATTCGAACGACCAAAATAGAGCGTATATCAATTTTTAATGAGCTATTCTAAAAAGGAAACTTCAATTTTCAAATTTATAGAAAATTCGTTCACGAAACCAATTTTTCAACGATTTTAGAGATGATTCATGGTATGATGCATTATGAAAACAGAGACTTCAACCTTCAAGATGAATCCAAAAGGAATGATGTCGATTTCGCAAATTTAGTGTTTGAATACCCCTTGGAGTACGTCCTCTATCTCCAAGACCGACATAACAACTCTCTCTTATGTTCTTCTAATCGGCAATAGTGTCTTAAAACAGCAATGTTTCTCCTCTAATCTTGCAAAGACTTTTCATTTATCAGTTTCCCTGTTATCTGTCAATTTCGGGTACATACAGTGATCATGTCTTTGCGGTTCTCAAAATTCCTCTTATTCTATAGTTATATCCTTGAGTCGCAGAAATTACACGTTTCTGGCTCTCGTTTCAGGTTATCCTGGATTTGATTACAATCAGTACCTTATATTAATCTTATTATCAATAGTGCTTTAGAAGAGCGATCTCTAATCTTGCATTCTGCAAGGACTTTTCATGTATCAGATCTCCTGTTATCTGTCAAAATTGAGGACAATGAAGTGATCATGTCTCTGTGGCTCTCAAAATTCCTCTCATTCTATAGTCATATCCTTGAGTCGTTGAACTAGATTTGATATCCGGCTGCGCGATCTGCCTTTCCTTCATTTTAACTCGGAATTTACGACTACGTCGAAAAGAGGATCATACGTAGTTTCATTTCTTAGAAAAATGGCTTCTAAAGTTCCTAAGAGTCCCGCGCTATTGTATGGGTATCGGTCAACGTGTCTGCTCTCGCGGCTCTTACCGCCTCTACTTTCTGCATACGCTGATCCTCGCATGTTTGATCAACTCTCAAACACGATTTTCTCGGGAACGGATGTTTTGTCTTATGTCTCGATAACTGAGTGTATACTTTCACCTTGTGGTTGCTGCACCTTTAACAAAATATTGGGGAACGTCCGAAGCTGCGTAGAATATAACAAGCAAAGTGATGAACTCGTTTGGAATTTTTACTTACGCGATTAGCACAATCGTCGACACATTCATCAATTGTTTCAAACAGCCATTGACCATGTCATTGTGTCTAATATAACAGCTATTCTTGCAATTAACCCTTAACAGTCGAGGGGTGTCTCAGGGTCATCACTGAAAATTGTTGTACCATTATTCACAATATCGTTCACATTATTAAATATGTTGGTATCGAATCAATTACTACACATTTAAGCCGTATATGATGTATTATATCAATTTCATATCCATAAAATGAGGAAACTCATACGCAATGAAAATTGAACATTTCTTCCGACCTGGAATAATTCCATTGCATATGATTTTTCTCGTTTTATGGATATGAAATTGATGTAATACCACATACACTACTTAAATGTGTGGTAATTATGTAGTAACTTGAGAATTAAAGATTTCTTCCGACCTAGAACAATTCCAAATTGAAATATTCCAATTGAAATTCGCTTTACTTATAAAGCGAAAAACGCTCAGAACTTTTTACTTCAGCTAATAGCTATCAGTTCAAAGGGTTAAATGCGAGTTCGAGGCTGTTGGACAAAATAAGGCATCGTGATCAAAGGATTAATGAACAGATGGTGTTTGTATTAGGGAATCGAAATGAAAGTTCGTTTCGTATGTCGTTCGGTCTCAGAATCATTGGAATCTGCCACGAGCGACTCGGATCGTGTCGTCCAATCTCCCAGGGCAAACGTATCCCCTGCTCCTTTTCTTTTCCTCTACTGTTTTATTCCCTGGAGCTTTTACGGCACACGGACTTGTTTTTATGCGTTCGGCATTCATCACCACTCGCTCTCGTATTCATTTCTCTCCTTGAGCGGAGACGCGTCCGATATACAGTCTCGTCCTTACACAGAGTCCGTGCAATAAATACGTTTCGCGAGAAACTTGCAAACAATGTCGACCTGATTTTTTCGCGTCTTTCACGGTCGGGATTTTTCCGTCTCCTCGGTCCCGTCCTAATGTGGTTTATTCGTTATCCTTTTCTTCACGTTCGATGCGTAAGAGCGCCGTTATTGCGCGATGAATACGAATCAAACGGCGAACTAAAACAGATCCGCTGCTGTGTTCTCTTCTTTTTCTTCCATGGCCTTCGGAGGACTCGTCTTAAGCCTTCCTTCTGCGCGGTTCGCATCCCCTTTGACGCAAATTGCAAATTAAACAAATCGTTTTCCTCCCCTGCTGTTCTCCGTTCGCTTTCTGTTTCGCCTGAATTATTCCTCGCCGTTCTCCTTTCGCAATCGCTCGACGGAATCGGGATATACGGTTGCCGCGTGCACTCGCGATAAATCGGAATTGTATAATAATCGAAATGATATCCGCGTTATCCGGGAACGACGACGGAAGCAAATCGAGTCCGTGATTTGCTTCAATCACACCCGCACGCGCGGCTGTCGCCGTGGAATTGTGTGTGCGCGAGAATAACGGGGCAAATACTCCCACTCGAAAGAAACAAGGCACAGCAAAAGTACACCAGTCTGTTGTTTGCCATAAGTTCCGACAGAAATAACTGAATTAATTCGTTGCATTTATAAGAAATTATAATTATTTTCAGCCTATTGAAATTTAGAGAGAAAGAGACATTTCTAAATAATTCCTGTAAAAATAAGTCCAGTCTTAAGACTGAACCCTAGTCGGTTTTGCTCGTCTTAAACGCATCTTAACGATATCGTTTAGCATCGATTATTTATCGATTATCGATAGCCGTGCCTCTATCTGAAGTAGCAGATTTTTACGCCGAGGAAATTACAATTTTTTATTTCGAATTGTCCTTCCTGTTTACCTTCTTATGGTTTTGATTTCTCGGGTCAGACGAATCGAGATAATCTCACGGTTCTATTAATCGGTATCTCGTTTACTATCCTATCGGTGCATAGTAAACGCGTAACACATTGTTTAGAAATTATCGCTTCCGACCACACTGACAGCATTGTTTGCCTGACAAGCACGGTAATAATTAATTGTACGCCGGCCGTGCTTCGGATAATGGCTTCTGATTCGTATCGTATACACAGAATTTGATCTAGCAGGAAGATATTGCCTATAAAATTGAATTCATTATTTACAGACTAATTGGAAATGTACTTACAGGGAACATCATTTCTGTAGTTGTAAGAAAAAACAGCGCAAGTCGCAATTTCAAAAAAGTTCAGTTTATGCATTAATTGGGCTTTAGAATATAGGATTTACGTATTTATCAAAAAAGAGTCATGAAAACAAATTCGAAAGGCTCAAAAAATAATGCAATCTGATCTAAACTTTAAACGACAATATGTCGAAAGTGAAAGTATGTGACATGCGGCGTTCTTCCTTACAACCACAGATTTGACTGTTACACGTCGATTTGAATGAAATTTATGTATTCCATGGTATGTTAAAACTATTTGACACGTATTTTTTCATTCGTGAATTATATTAAAATCGACATATTGCGCTAAAGTGACGTCTCCGTTAGAGAAATGATTTACTGCGAAAGAACAGAAATGTGGGGAAAGGTTTAAATCTTGATATAGCTGATCTGGAATGCAGGGTGAATCGATAAATAGGTGTATGCAGCTTATGTATGCATGTAGTGTATAATGAATGTTCCGATATTTTATATGCACATGTATGTACGTGGCGTAACGAAATGAATGAGATAGTAATTTCCGAGATTTCGGAGTTTCTTATCGGCTTCTCAGCAGGTATAATTAAGCACAACTAAAACCCCATACATACATATTAGCTGAAATTTGCAGACGTATTTTACTCCCTCCATTAACGGAAAAATTTCCATACACTTAGCGACGAAAGTTTCAGACCTGTCCTTTAGGGAAAAATGATACGAAACTTTTGAATGAAGAAGTTTTAATGGATGAATGAGCTTCAGGAATTGAAAAATTAATTTGCGATTGATTTTGAACTAATCGCTGGCGTCTGTGCGAGCAGATTCTGACAGAATATTTTATGAAAATTTCCTTTGTTTTCCGTTAGATTTGATATTAGAACAGACTTTAATTAATTCCAGTGAATTTTTTTGCTTTATTTGCATACTCCATAAATACGCGCATTCCGCGTACTCATCACTATTCCACACACCGCGAACTTGGTATTTCTTGAATTCTAATTATATCTTCGAATTGGATTGTAGTAAAAAATAAATTAAAAACGATTTGACTCATTTTTCGTAACAAGAGGCGTCATTAATATCTAGTACTGACCCGAATATTATACTTTCACGCGGTGCATTTTTCGTTAACAGGGTTCAAATGACACCTATTTTCAAAATATATATTTCTCTTTTATTAGTGATACATTATTCAGATTAATGGATACGTATATTTGAAGTATATAATGAATCTATATAATGAAAAATATTCCATTACAATCGAGTACAGTTCTGTGGAAGATTGTTTAAAAATGACTTGTTTGCATTGGATTTTTGTATCTAGAAATATGTACTCCTCTATTTTCTCGTGTGCAGTACACCTTGTTTTACGCAGTGTTGATTCACACGAGTTTTTCTGGCATGTAAATGGAACAATGTACCACTTAAATGGAGAACGAGGCGTATGTATACATGCATATTAGGTATTAGTTCACACGAACGAGTTCGTATTCACCTCTTCCCGCCTCTTTTATTCCCTACGACAAAGAAAATTACAACAATAATTTTCCAATGAATAATTTAACAATGAAAATTCACACATAACAGAAATCGCGTTATTCGAAGGAGCACTGTATACAATAATAAACACAATCCGGGTGTCATCATATGTATAATGCACGTGGATCGAAGAGCCGCGTTTTTTGTTTTGTATATTCGAAAGAAACGAGTTTGTAGTTGTGACATCGCGTCGGACACGTGGATCCGTAATTTGACGAGGAATCGATCCGGCGAGACCATGATCTTATTGATATGCATGAGATACGAGCGAGAAGGGTTCGCGCGTTGCGCTTTATGCGGATTTAAATGACGGTGAGTTGGCCGGATTTTTATGTACCGTCACGCCTCCGCGAATGTCCCCGTTGTCATGAGACCCTAGTCTATGCCATACAACCGGATTTCGAAAGCAATAGGCGATTGCGTACATATCGATTATCTGTCATCCTCGAGTGTATTCGAAATACGCTGCTCCTAAATTCGTCTCACGATTGTTGTTCTCGAACTTTGTTTCGATGATAACGTGCCGCTGACAGCGCTCGAAATAACGCAGACAATCGCAATGACGGCACTACATATATGTGCTCGAGATCCATCGAAAATACCAGACTCGCCCAATTTACGCTCTAACAGACTTCTAAATGGCCTGCGAAAATTGATAGCGTACTGATACCATCGATCAATGAAAAGCGTCCATTTTAACACAACTCAAGACAATGTTAAACAGTGAATAAGTGACCCGTCACGCTACGAGGTGAAACGCTATGCGAGTTAACTCGGGATAGACGAGTTTAGCCGAGCGAGCGAGAAACAGACAAATGTGCAATTGGCATCACGTTTTTTTTACAATTGAAACTGCAAATTCTTGGAAAGGAAAGTATAAACTTGAGCATGATTCCAGATATCATAATCCCGATTATCGATCGTAAATGTTAAATATTTAATTTAACGATACTTTCGGCGGTACCGTTTCGATCACTTAGTATTTTAGTACTTCACTTAGTAAGTGATTGAAACGGTAGCGCCGAAAGCATCATTGAATTAAATATTCCAGATATCGCTTTATTTTATTCACTGTTCACTGAAACTAGAAATTCGAGACAGGGATAGAGTTAAATACAGTGTAATGTTACTCTCGATTTAATGAAGTTGTAAAAGTAATCAACAAAAATATATATTTGCAGAGTATTTTCGAAGGGAATTGTGTTGTATTTAATTTGAATTTCTTCATACTTGTTGCGAATGAGTTTATATGAAGTTTAATATGCATTCGTATTGAAACAAAATGTCATAAAAATCATCACATTTTGAGCTAGTTTCATGAAACACTTATTTCTCCCATATATGTCGTCTACCATTGGGTCGTCATCTCTTTCCATGTCCAGTTTAATCGAGCTAATCGGTTCTTGATTTTTATTGTTCAATGTGCAGAAAGTTCCTCGCTTAATACAGAATTTGATACCGCGTAATTGTCTTTTATTTGATTATGATTGAACAAAATATTTGTTAATTAAATGACCAGTTAAATAACGAACGAAAGGAAAGGTCAATAAGAATATAATTAAAATTCGTATATTGTATAACAAGTAGAACTCCCGTTAACGAGTTTAAAATCAACATCGATTCTGATGGGGGATAAAAAAGATTCCAATCAACATGCAATCATAATTTCAATGAAGCCATTCTCGCAGCGAATCCTCTCGCGGCCGAGCGATGCGAATGATGCGTTTTTTTGCGGTACCTAGTAGGAAACGGTCCGCGGTACGTCGGCTATCTGTTACTAGTAATTAAGCGTGGCCGTTAGCATAATGGATGAAAGACACGTGTTGGGGCAGCGATGCTTCGGGCTGAATACGAAATCACCGCAGGCGAAGTGCTATCGAGATCGCGTCACGAATGAAAATCAGGCTAAACTGTTGCGCGTATTGCGAGGCTTGATCCCCTCTGGAAACTCATTTCAAAATTGACAAGCGTTTTTCATTAGCATTTGGATGCTGCGTCTATCTCTGTGGCGGACAGCTGGCCTTGCTACGACTCGCAGCGCAAACCCTGACGAAATTAATAGTCGATATTTTAAAACATATTGTTGAAATATCAAGGATGGATACACTCCCAGTCGAAACGAAAGCACACGTGTCCTATTTTTAATTTCTCGGAATCTTCTCAAAATATTTGATTTTGTATTGAGCAACGTAGTCTTCAATTTTTTCTTGACACACATATGCTACCTTTCTGATAGGGACTGTTTGTGAAGAACTTGTAAACCAATAACAAAACTTTTTCATTTCCAATTGTTTCTTTACAAAACTTTTGCCAACATGATTGTGGCAATTTTTATGCTCGAAATGGCACCGAAAACGATTCATTTTCGATCATATTCACTTTGTCTTATACACGACTCAAGAAAGTAATTTCACCTGAAAGAAGCAATTGTTCACGTGAGCAAAAATATTGTTGTTTTTATATCTCGAACGAATATCAATGCAATAGCATTGAAATTAATTAAATGAAACTGCAGTATTTCCGAAACAATTGTGAATTAACTGGAACGAATATGTATACATATGGAATACTATATTTTTTATACTAAAATATGGAAGAATGTCGAATTCTGAGTAAAAAAAAGTATTGACCTTCATTAGTCCTAAACCTAATAATTAACGAGTAAAATTTTCAGGAAATAAAGTGAAATTACGCGTTAATTATTAGGTTTAGAGCTAATGAAGGTCAATACAGTTTTCACTCAGTATTCGACATTCTTCCATATTTTGGTATAAAAAATATAGTATCCCATTTAAAAAAAACAAAGTGTGTGTCGACCTGCAATTCTCCGAAACGCGTCCACCTGTAAAACAAGAAATACACTACATAATGTACCCCTTCAGACCATGCAACTTCTGTATACAAAATTTTTTCATGCAACGCATACTTTGGAAGTTATATAGGTGTGCAAGTTGCGTAAACCAGCCTGTATATAAAGAATACAATCTATTTTTCATTTCGCCTTTTGGCCAGGGTTTCAACGGTGTTCGCCAGTGTGGGTCTGACAAACCTTGAAACTGAAATGCGTCGGTAAGCTGATGGCACGTTGATAGCTGTCCCGGACATTCGCGGGCCAGCTTGTTAATTAACCTTTAATTAACCTGGCCGGATGGGAATCATCGCTGCGTGTCATTTCACGCTTTTCCGCGTCGAAGTTTCCTCGTTAGCGACTGATTCGTGGCATTTAAATGCTGTCAAGGTCGTTGAAAGCGAGGACCGAACCGGGCGGCTGTGAGCTCGCGCGCGCGTAAGCTCACCTTTCGCGTTCCTCGAATGAGAGCGAAACGGAGAGAAAGATTAGAGTTACTTTAGCTTCCGTCTACTCGAGCGTTAATCGAGATCGAAAGTTTCCTCGTTATCTCGGAGACAATTTTGAAAGCTCGAGGTGCATCCTCCGACGCGCCTCGCTGACGCAATAGACTATCTCTCTAACAACACTTACTCGTTTTTCTATAATTCCGTTCGATTGCGCGCACTCCCTCCCTCTCTTTCTCTCGTTTCCGCTCGTTTATAAGCAAAAGAATCGAGACGACAAGCTGGGTAGGACGGATTAAAAATGCTTAAACGACCGGAATCCAATGCGATCGAAATGAAATTCTTGATACTATAGAGCGCCGGGAACAATTTCCTCTGGCCCGGCCCGTGCGAAATTACGCTTTTTTCCACGTAAACTCAAGCTATTATGCCACGGCGATTCATTGTCGTCCCGTTAAACGAGGAATCCCGGACTCTTCTCGGCTTCTTCATTATCCCCGTTCCCTCTCTTCAGTCGACATTCTAATTTCTTTAGGCGGCTGGACGGTGCGCAGCCCCGTGGCCAACGCGAGATAAAGTAGCTTTGGTTTAACAGAGGCGGCTCGTGTAACCGGTTGAAAAATCAATTTTTTGTATGAGTGAACCATTGTCTAAATTTCGAACCAGTACAACGTGCTGTATACTAAGTACATGCTGAGAAATAGCTCACAAGCCGAGACTATCCTAAAGTAGAACTTGTGGAAATTTTGATGAGCACTATATTTCTTCAGAAAAAAGGTATTTTCTATTTTCGATGTATAAGAACATACTCCGAAGGTTTAGAAGAATATGCTCTAAGAATAGGCTCATTCTTGACGTGTTACGTGAATCGCTCCCCTTAAGACGAAACCGACAAACGCGGACATGGATTGCGGGGTGTGAACTCGATTAATTCCTGAATAGAGAGGGTAATCGCGTATCCGTGCCAGTCGATCGATACACCGCCAACTGGGATTGACGGGTCTGTGGATCGAGGTACACCCCGCTGCGAAGGTCAATGTCAACAAAAAAAAAAACGGATAGTGGATACCTTGTAGTAAGCTAAATGGGTGGTCAAGATTGATTAATCTTTTGATTTCTTGATCGTCAAGATCAATATTTAATGGGCCTAATGTCTGAGTAGAATTTAGACAGTGAGCTGAAGGATCGCGATATTCAAGTAGTATAGACCGTGTCTTCTCAGACACAGTAATAATAGAATTGGAGCTTCGTTCCGATACTGCAGGCGTGTAAACTGGTGTGATTTTGATACCAGCGATTTATGCCAATAAAGCTATACTGAAACCGATATCGGAAATTCCATCCGGAAACCGAAATTACGCCGGTATTTTTGCGGGACTTTTTGGTGACACAGTTTTCACTTTCAATAATTTTTCAGTGTCCGTTTATTTTTAACTTTTCAATTCTATTCAGAAAAACAATTTAGACAGCAACATATGAAGAAGAATACATAAAAAATTACGTAACAATTATTTTACCAATTGTTTGTATATTAAGATCATAAATTGTCGGTACGCTGCCAAGTAGTATAGCTCGCGACTAGTCAGACACAGAGACGAGACCATAAATCGGATATTCCCTCTAGTACTATTTTGTTATGTAGTTAATAAATAATAGATTTAAGATGGGTTATGAATCATTAGAATTACAAGAGAATTTAGTATAATAATGGAACAGTAGTATAAACCGTGAATAGTCACACCAAGAGATTGCGAATACAAGTTCCTTTTCTATACTAGTATGTAGGTTGTGGATGTTTATGCGAATCCAGTTTATTACAGAATTAATATGACGATGGTGAATTAATGTGAGATTCGAAGCTCTGGAATTGTATGGAGAATTGGGGATTTAAGAAACAAGATCACACTAAAGTAGATCAAACATAAGTTTAAATTCTTATTTAACACTGGTATCTAAATTGCAGATAATTGTGCGCAAATTAAAGTTGAAATGCTGGCAAAACTGAGAGATGTCTTGCCTCTAGAGAAGTTTATTCAATTCAAATTGAAATGAAAACCTTATTAGTAATAAGTGTACCGGACGGATTAAAATGAACCACTTTCTGGATCACATTTTGTATTTATGATTACTGAAATGATACCTAGACATATTTTACCAGAAAATTATGCAACGAATTCATTCGTTCGTTCCGTATACTATAGACGCAGCCGTACTAACAAGTTTAATACCTATTATCAATTTTAATGAGACCCCGGAATAAGACTTTAAGGAACAGTTGTTTCTGTGACAAACGAGTTATTCGAAGAAATAGCGAGACAGGGAGATTTATGTGCATAATTTATCGGAGGTGAGGATCTAAAACAGCAACAAACTTGCCTCGTTCAGAAAACACAAATTCATTGCAAATAAACATGTTTTGGAACTTTCGCTCTTTACCGTGTGCAATTTATATTATTATCATAATTCTATCGTAAGTGTGATAAGTATCAAATTAGCTAACCAGTTAAGCACACCGTGTTGCTCATTATAACCAACACCAAATTCTCTATTGAGATCGCGTCTATCATCGATGATCAACATGGCGCTTACCGTGTTTAGTAAATCGAGAACGTTGCTAAATTGTGAACGTTTAATCCCAATATTGTTTAACCACTTTAACCAACGGCGAACTCGCCATTCAGTTATTGTATTCCCTTTTGCTGCCAAAAATGCTGTATTCAAATTATTTACATTTGAGGGCAATTTTAATCTTCCGAACATGTGGTAACGCTGTAATTAGAGAAATGTGTTCATCGGTTAAATGAGGAAGATCGATGCGCGGTGAATGCAGCTTTCGCAATCATTAATTAACATTTGGAATTTTTAAGCCTTTCCGATCCGCTTTATCAAAAACCCCATTTTAATAGAGCCTCGTATAATTTCGCCCGCAAAGAGCCCCGATACGCGTTCGTACTCCTGATAAAATAATCCGATCCCATCATTCATCGGACAACAATCCGCCTTTTCTTTCTGTTTTGTGACTGATGGATGATCTTCTGATCATGAACATTAGCGGCACACACCAATAAAACTTGTCTTAAGAATGCCAATTTATCATTTTCTGCTTGTTAAAATTATTAAAGTTCTCCTCAAATGCCCATTCGGCTCCAGTTTCTTGCAATTGAGACAGACAATTTTTATTTTACATAAACATTCCCAGTCTAGCCATCGCTATTGTTTTTGGATTTCCATTGGCTCGGTTTTGATGAAAGCACCGTCACAAAAGATGACACATTGGATTTTGTAGATGAAAGGAGACTTGAATTTCAGAAGATTTTTGGACCGTAAAATATTGATTTGTCTTATTCGTGGACTGAGAATCACTTTAAAGATAGATTGAGATCAATTTTGGACGACAGATTAATTTGAAATTGAGGAATGCAATGCGTTGAAGTAAGATTTCACGAAGTTGTCTTGATTCTGTGAGAATTTTTAGGGCTCATATTTGGCACTCGACGTGTTGAAATGTTGTCATACTTCAGGAACATTCTGGAAGTTAACACTCGCGCTTTGCCAGGCAAGAGAAAAAGAAAACCGAGCAAACTGGAGACACGAATACGTCCAAGGTCATCGTTTCCCTTTCCCCGTTTCCGCGGATTTCCCTTTCCCCCTTTTCCTTCTGGCTCACATCGGCACTAAGTGCAAACACAATCCTCTGTCCCAGTTTCCACGACCGACAAAACTCGCGTTTACAAGCAGCAGAGCTTTTTGCGGTCCAACCGGCCAGCATTCGTCCACGTTCCCCGTTCGGTGACAGGTGTTTCGCCGACTAATCAACTCGCCGGTGATAGTGTCATTTTCAATCGCATACTTCACACTTTCGTGATGAATTCGATCGATCAATTAGTGCGCCAGTGCGAGGAAAGCTGTTTTCAAAGGCCGCCAGCTAGAATTTATAACTAGACTGCGGATTGTATGCATTTATGGCAAGAATGAGTGGGTGCGACTTAAACCAGTGTTATAATGGAACGCCCATTTGGCTCCAGTCTCTTGCAGAATCGAGGCAGACAATTTTTCTTATGCATAAAGATCAGCAGTCTATTTATAACGTACTTATGTTGCAAAATATTAATAGCGGCCTTCGCAATGGAACTTCTACATTTTTCTAACAATGTAATACAGTAGATTACGGTGTAACGCGATAGAGAAAAGCTTTAATACATAAATCGACTTTGGAAATCTAACATTTCCTTACCATTTGCGAAGAGTAGAATCGGTAGGTCGTGGACGGACCTGATGTAGTGTTCGCCTATATTCTACAAAATTCAGAATTATTTCATTTCTATGAAGAATCACCCCCCCCCCCCTCAGTTATAGCACCAGTACCGATGAGCTCATGTGTATAAATATTAGGTTGGCAACTAAATTCGCGACCTTTTGTTTCGTAATACTTTTATTGTATCATTATAATCTCATCCAGTGGCCATTCCTTTTGCACTGTATATCATTGGAAAGCTCTGAATTTTGCGATTAATTTGATATCACCATTGACTTTGTTTGAGAGAATGTGGAGGTCGAAAACGTAGTTGCCAACCTAATAGAATTGAAATTGTGGGAGCCATATGGTGAGAGTTCGCTGCGTTTCTTGGTGGCGTTTCAATGGCAATTTTCGCGAGACCGGCGCGGCGCGGCGTGTTGCTGGTGAGACATTAAAATGAGCTCGACTTTCGCGGTCGGAGGAGGACATTTTTCCGAGCATTTCTACCGGCTAAACGGATTATCCTAGGCCATCAGCAGGATTGGTCCAGTGCACCTGGAAACAGCCTGGTATCTGATAAAGCAGGGGCAGCTTTAGAGGCATCGAGCGATTACCTTGAACTTGGTACCAGCTCGTCTGCGCTATACGCGGCGGGACGCCGCGCGCCGGGTCGCCTGGTCTCGCTTAGTCTGGTTATTGGACACCGCGTTGCTCGTTATCGTAGTTCGTTTGACGTTAATTAAATCTCTCGAAACGGTGCTTGTCGCTCGAGGATGGGGATAGGAAAGAGGGGGAGGGATACAGCCGTGACACGGGATTGGAATACGAATTTAGGGAGAAAATGTACGCAGACCACGCCGCTAAACTTCCGTACTGATGCGTTTCAAGGTGAAACACGCTAATAGGTTTTCGATGAAACGTTTCCGCGAGACCTGCGTTTATTGGGGATGAACATACGCGCGAAACTTTCAGTTAAAAGGGGGAATTGGATTCAGAGCGAGAGAGAAATAGAGAGAGAGAGATAGAAATAGATAGGAGGCGGTGAATTGCGAAACGGGTACAAGGACAACGCTTTTTCGCTAAGTCTTGTTGAACGCTCTCTTCATTCGAAGAGAGTTTAAGCGGTGTTAGAAATATCACAAACACGCCCGTGTTTGTTTCAATTAGTTTCCTTTCCACGCAAGAATAACTCCGCCGCTCGCGTGAAGAATCGAATCTTCGTCGCTCGTCGAGCTTTTCACTGTCGCTGACGATCGATCAATTAAACGCTATTAAAATTGAAATCGTATTTAACCCTCATACGCTCTTCGAAAATAGTTACAGTCCTCGGGCGATATTTCACCCATTTTCGCTCTACACTTCAATTAATGTTATTGTGGATCTATTATAATATGTTTCATCGGAAGTTAATTAAATTCGTGAATATTTTTATTATATCTTGAAGTTACTACATATATAAATAGCATATCTATGCTCGCCACATACATTTTTCTTAAAAATTTCGCAAGCCGCTTCGACGTGTGTTTTACATATGATATGATATTTTAGACAAATACATCCAGTTATATAACACATTTAGAGAGAAATCAAACATAATACAGTATCTGGAAACAGAAAATGGGTCAATTTTCACTCGAGTAGCGTATGAGGGTTAAGCTTTGTAATTCATTTCCAGTGATACAGCACGAGTTTACAGATTATTATATTCATTGAAACTTTGTCGTCACTGTTGCAATTATCTGCGGACATTAGGTCTTTTATTCGGACATAGAATACAGTACATAAAGTCTTTCTTTTTTAAATATTCAATACAATTATATTGGACATTGTCGATTCGTTCAACTTTTTTATAGTGTCTCTTTTCCCACTGTCACGTTCCAACTAGAGACTGACTCTATAGTAATCACGTGCGATATTACAACTTTAATTATTTCGTACGATCGATAATGAATTACTTCAAACTCCGCAAACAGTTTGGAGTACATCGTGCGCCATTAATAATCAACTTATAGTCAATTAATATTCATAGTATTTAGTTAATTTACTTGGATATGTGATATATCTGTTTTCACCCGAGCATCCACGAATATTCAATTCTTCCATCGTTATTGTTGTAAACGGTTTCAAGGAGTTTAGTTTGGTGATATCGACTAATTCGAAGCAGTGCTTTACAATCTCCGTTTCTTCGTCTTTCGTCTAACAATGAGACAATCCTCATTGTGGAATTACAATGAGCTGGGAATTTGTAGTAGCGGAAGTTGTAGTGGTGTATACCGGAGGAAGAAGATAATTACTTTATCTGGAGATGAACAAAAAGAATAGTATAGCTTAAAGCAAGACATAGCTCGGTATTATGTCACGTTACAGCGAAGAAGATGAAGATATTGGAATCAATCACTCAGTAGATTAATTACTAATAATACATAGGATCAACTACCAGTGGCAAGCGCAGCAATCCTATTAGCACTATTAATTGACCATATTGACACAACCCTATTAATTGACTGCCCAACCATCCTAGCTTGAATATAGAGATTAAGGACTATTTTAGACGCGATGCAATCAATCATCTCTTAGATAGATTACAGTGTTGTTCTACAAACTTCAAAGAGGCTTTCAACTTCATTTTATTTCTAGAATTCGTCGCCTTCAATTATGTATTATTTATTAAATTTTTATTTAAAACCTTCACGCCCTGTGGGGCGTGATATGTGTATCAGACATGGGACTATTTTAATAAAATGTAAACAGAGGAGGATTTAAGGATACAGCAAATCCGTTAAAAGATTTCGTAATCTGCCTTCATTCGCGGATTCAATTTCCTCTTTCATAAGAAATTGCTTTTAATGTTCTAAGAACGGTTCTCGAAGGGAAACAAGTTGGAACTCCCCGTTTTAATCTTCTCTGTATGTACTGCTATTCGAATGTTAACCGTGTAGAGTAGGGTAATTGGACTCCATACATTTTTGCAGCAAACGGAAAGAAGAAATTTGTCTGCATAAGTATTTGTAAAATTTTATTGATTTTTAAAACATAAGTATACAATACTCATAAAAATTGAAACATATCAAGATGGCATTCCTAGAAAATTTTTGTACATTTTCCATTCGTCAATTTATTTCCGTTTTTGAAAGGAGGTTAAAATATCTTCAGCGATCGGACAGATTCTGGATTATAGTCGACGGAATCGCTAATCCACGAGTTCGAATTTACGACATTATGAGCAAACTGGCACAGTGGCAGCTGAAAACTTCTCAGGGAAGTGTGCGCGCGCGGATTCGCTATGAAATATTATAATTATGCCGAAAATTCGCCGTGGAGGCGAAACGGGGGCGAACAAACAGCCGTATATCGACCAGGAGAGGGGGAAATTGCCTCATTCGATCTACGGGAACGAAGTAAAGGTGAGCTGGTTCTGAGTCGAGCCGGGCAATACGTTTTCTGACATTGCTGGGCCAGCAGAGTTAACCCGCGCTACCGGAGGACCACTTTAATCGCTATCGCCAGCTGCACAGCCTTCTCGGGTGTCTCGTACGAGAATTTACTATTTTTTAGGGTTACATACCGATGCACACGTGACGCACTTTCTGCCGATGAGCCGCCGACGGCGAAACGAACATCTGGAAATAATAATTACAATCTGTCCCTCCGGACAGGTGCCGACGAGAGAATTTATTAAATGTTCGAAACTTCAGTTGCAAACGCTGATGCTATTAGCGGATTTTTATGCGAAATGGAAATTGCCTGTACACACTGACAGATACAGGAGCCGAATGGAAATTGCTTCTTTAATCATTTAATTTAACTCGTTCGTGCAACTGTATAATCGACAATGCTCAGAACTATTCACTGCTTTATTCATCAAAAAATTAGTAATCGAATGACAATTTTACGAAAGGCTATTCACTGGTTTATTTATCAAAAAGTTACCAGAATGTTAGTAATTGAACGCGTCGGAGAGTTAATAGTTTCAATAAGATGAGAATGATACATCGGCATTCTTTTTAACACTAGATCTACCAAGCACCAGTAATAATAATGATATTTATTTATTTGCAACTATACCAATGCACTTTTAAACCAAAACTTAACACATTTAAACTAAAGTTTGGCTGCTCTTTACTTTACCGGACTCAAAATTTGTGCTTTTCTCCTATAAATTATGACGTATTTGGTATGTAATCCAGTAGATTTCTACTCGGGGCGACTGCAGATCGAAGTTTCGATCCTGTAGGATCAATGGTTCAGGAGCTATGCTTGCTTGAAGTTGAACAAACTGCAGTGTTTTTGTCAGGTAAGGGCGCCGCCATAGTAGTTTGTAGTGACGGTCGCGCGCCGCTTACCGAGTTGGTTGGGATTAGATCGGAGGGGGGAGGGTAAGGACCGGCTGGCGACCGTCGCTACAAACCAATATGGCGGCGCCCTTACCTGTCAAAAACACTGCAGTTTGTTCAACTTTAAGCGAGCATAGCTCTTGAACCATTGATCCTACAGGATCAAAACTTCGATCTGCAGCCGCCCCGGGTACAAATCTACTGGATTACATACCAAATACATCATAATTTATAGGAGAAAGGTACAAATTTTAAGTCCGGTAAAGTAAAGTTTACCCCAATGTTTAAATACAAAACTTCGCTGCATAATTTTTTCCTTATTCAGTAACAACCGAATTTAAATTGAGAAACGAATGATTATTCGGGAGCTTGCACATCGCGCAGACTGTTTTCTTCATGCAATTTGCTCAACTGACAGCGAAGTTACCAGGAAATTCTGGAGACCACTTGAAATTGATCGGAAACTTGGAATTTTGGAAGTCCGACGGGAAGAGCAAGTTCGGCAATCAGGCAACTCCGCAAGTTAATTGAATAACAACTATCGAACTGAAAAGTCAAAACTCCCAGAAGCATGCGATCTATCGGTGATTTACGGTCCTCGGGACCGTCTATGACACGATTAATGGTCCCGGCAGCGTAGAAGTGGCTTGCTATATCGATCACTCGCGCGAGACGTCGCGTCGCGTCGCGAAATCGCTGTGATTGTCGTCGAATCTGTTTCGTGCACACTATCACAGGAATGTATCAATGCACCGTGTCTTCCGCACGGCGTTAACTACAACGCGTCAAGCGTAATTGAAACGGCAGTCTGCAAAATAGTTGAAGCAAATTGTCTTGACTTTGGGGAGATCGATTTTCCGATGGTTAATTTAGATTACATCAATTATCTGCCGTCAGAGCTGCGAGACGTTCACAACCAGCTATATTACGTTTATAGTATGGCAGCCGCAGATGCGTTTAAATGCATCGTACCTGTGCACGTGCGATCTATGTTGAACAATGTTACGGCGGTTTCATGTACCACCTTGCTTGCTCGGCTTAGTTTGCGGACTGCCTTACATGCCGGTCATAATTGCTGTACCTTCTGCGGTCGTGTACTCGACGGTTAAAATGCACCGTTTGAAATGTACCTGCTTTATTCGAAAAGTTACATTGCGAGATCGAGCCATTTCAATTTACATCTCGCAACCGTATTCAAATCTACTCGATTCGCATTCAAAAATACGATGCTTTCACGAGGCAAAAGGTCAAAAAAGACTCGAATTTTAAAATGTATTCGTCTTATTTAGCTTAAAGATCCATTTGCAGCATGCATTTCACCCACTAAATAATGTAATCATTCCGTCCAATATGAAGAGTCGTATCTAAAAGCGTACTTATCTTGCTTACGTTCCAGAGCATGTTGAAAAATAAGCTTATAACGAAAGCTCACACTGAAATATATGCAGTTAATCACAGTAATGTTCTGGCACGCTTCTAATGACGGTAACTTTTTTAATATTGGACCATCTTTGAAATTTTTTAAAAATTGGTAAGCAACAATTGTTAGTCTTTTCTCTATAATTCCGATCAAAAACTTCGCAAAAACCAAAATCCAAGTCGTATGGTTCAATATTAGAAAAATCCACTTGACTGGTATTAAAGTACGACATTAGCAAATTCATAATGTTATTGTTAATTACATATTTCTGGTTGGAAGAAAGCGCTAAGTGTTAAGCCTTAAGCCACTTTTCATTTAAACAAATGAGGAAGTGGTCTCAAAAGTCTCGTTTTTTCCGAGATTCCTGAAAGGATATATTCTTCCGAGACTCCGGAAGAATAAGGTGTTCTTAGGGATGAAGACGTTAAATGCGACCATTATGGAAATTAATTTTCTGCTTCCATTAAGCTGGAGTGTTCTTAGTCTCCATAGGGTTTAAGGGCAGGTTTTCTTGACTTTTACACATGTGTGCATTTCTAGGCGGTTGCGAAAGTTTAGCACCGAGCGTATAATAGGCTACTTAGAAAATTTGTTCTCCTCATCTCGGGATCTATTCGAAAAGACTGGAGAACTACGATGCGCGAGACAAGCTCGAAGGTGAAAATATGTTTCGTATAAACAAGGAATTCTCGAAAACCCTTCGGAACCGAGTAGATACTCTTTGCTCGGTTGTTCCTTTGACGATAATTTTCACACTCGAGATCAGTAATCTTTTTACTCGGTGCTCTTCTTTTACACTTTCCTATGCTTTGTGTATTTTCCTGATTTTCTACTGTTTATTATCTAAGAAACACACTCTGACGTCCGAGAAGCATCGAATTTGGTACTCGGATAAACAATCTTTCAACAATCTCTATGATCTCTTAAATTTTCTTCGAATGATACTTACACTATATCTGCTTATCAAACATTTAAAACAATCGAAATGCTTACAACAGTTTTGTTGTTCTTCATGTCAATGTTATCTTCATTCCTCGAAATACTCATTAAAAAGTTAAACACACGTGTTAAGTGTTCAATGCAGCTTTCGATGTGTTCTCGCATCCAATTCTACAAAGGTCCAACCCGTAAAAATGCAAACTCCTTTTTAAACGTTCCAAATTATTTTCAAACGGTGCTGAAACTTTCTCCATTTTCTCGTAAATTATCAAAGTTCCTACCATGGGTTTGATTAGAGAAACTTGTATCGTTGAAAATACCTCGAAGGTGTCAAACACAGGAGCTAAGTATTTGATACAGCTTCCAATGTCCTTGTACTAAAACTATAGACGTTCAACTGTGAAACCATTTTCATACTCAAGTTGACAACCTGGTCACCCGCACTCGATAATTATGCGTTGCAAAATACGGTCCATCCAAAGTTTCTTGGACCACGAATCGTAGCTCCTCAAAGCAGGTTACCACGAAACTTTCTGTTCGCCTGACTAAATATTTGTCAGTAACAGAGTCCTTTGCATGCGCGGTATCAAACAATGATCGTCACCGAGTAGGATTCGGTAGCGACAGCAATAAAAGTATACCCGCGGGAGTAAACATGTCATCACTGCAGGGTTGACGTCTTAGCTCTGTACTCACTGTGACGCGTACTTCAAAATTTGTCGTACAAGGTCGGATTGTTTGGGCTGATGAAACAGAATTACGCTAACATCTGTAACATCATACGACTCGTATCTGAAGGATTCCCTGAAGGATTAAATCATTTTCAAAATCGTTTTTATTACCAACAACCGTCATCGATGAGAGAAATTTATTTCTATTGTTTACAAAAGTCATCGCTGAATAAAATATTGTTACCGCTGCATTCGATAATTGTTCCATTATATGAACCACCGAAATAGAATTGAGATTGTTTGTAACAAAATGTTTTTCAATTTGTAATTAACGTCCGCAACTGAATTAACAAACGAGTTCCCGCATTGAATTCTTGTTTACAACAATGGATGAAATACAATTGTTATCCTTGGCCCCTGCAAAATAGCTTTACCCGATCTGCCGAACGTTATATCTCGAAAAGCAATCAACCAAATAGCTTGGAAATTGACAGATATATCTGTGAATTGATATTGAATATATTCAAAATACGCCCTGTTATCGTTTGAACTAGAATTAAGTCTATTCGCAAAATTCCAATTCTCCGACATAGAAATCTATTAAATGTTCCACTGAAAAATGAAAAGTCCTTTCGAGTGGATGGCATTTTTTCGTTTTTCAATATCTTTTATTCATTGTGGTTCACACTATATCTGCATTCATATGTAGATTAAAAATTGCATTTTTGTGTCAAATGGCACGGTCTTTCTATCGCTGTGACTTTAAATAAGCTCGTTATCGTTATTTAAAATAATCAGCGTGTCAAGTTTGGCGCTATAATACTAAGTATCTTTCCCTTTTATAAAATTCGGAATCTCCGTTCTCAAAAAAGGAATGGATTTTTGAGACATTGCAGTTTAAAGTTTTGATCACTAATAATTCTTCACGCCGGACATTGGTAAAGTAAAATTGCCTTATTTTCTTGAGCCTTTCAAATTTGTTGTAAGGTGGAGTGGGGTAAGTTCGCTGTAAGTTTTGCAAAGTTGGACTTTAAACTGATGTATTTTCAGTCTGGTATGTAAAAACTTAACGTTCTTGGTAACAAACTCTTGCCACGGTTATTACTGATGCATTAGTATTACGTAAGATTCTAATTTTGCTTGAAAATTATCATTTTGGTAGGATATTGTGCAAAGTTTCAACTAGGACGCACTTGCCCCGAAAATGGGGCAAGTCCGTCTCTCAGAGTTCGAACCTTGTTTCAAGTGCTACGAGGCAAGAGAAGAATTATTACCAAGCCTGCTACGAAATGCTTTTTATTGCATTAAATATATTGTTTAGTTTTATAGTTACCCATACAGTACGGACTTACCCCATCTTGATAGTACGGACTTGCTCCGTGTAGTAATATTTACGGGGCAAGATCATCTTAGTGTTTTTCTCAATAAATTAAAACAAATACAATAAAAACGGTTTATTTGATGTAAACCTACATCAATATTTGTTGTACTTGCCTAAAATAAAAACACAGAATACTACAACATGTCAAAAACACAGAATCAATAACTTGTAAACTATTGCACGATCAGGGTAACCTCAATGTTGTACGTGTACCTCGCACGTGACTGTTTGGCATCGGTTGATTTAAACGAGGAGAACACCTTTATTCTTGGACGACATCTATGTCGAATAGTTCATACTAACTTATACTACATTAATAAATACAAGCTAGAGAATTTCGTTCATATTATAATGAAAATAACCAATTAACGGACTTGCCCCGTAGACGGACTTGCCCCACTCCACCTTAATCACTTCTTTCTAGTAAATACGAAAATCCTGTACTCTGAAGCTCAACTAATGCGTACACTGAAATATTTTGAAATTGTGACATGCAGCGTTTTTCCTTACAACCATAGAAATTGAATTTGAAAAGTGGGGGATGGATGAGGGCTAAGAGGACGAGCTCGCCCAGGGATGCGAACAACGCTATTTCCTGCTCGCGCACCACAAAGCGTGCACACATGTAACCGGGCTCGCGCGTGTACCATCATCCCCTAACTTGGTCCCGAGCACGAGCGGTGGTGGGTAGCTAACTTGGTTCCGCTGTAAAGTCGAGCAATCGGTCGATTGCGAAGGTTCGAGGAGAGCAGACGGTCGGCTGGGTCGGACCGCAAGATATTCCAGCCGGCGCGGCGCCTTGACGAATCTACCGACTACCAAGAGAGGAGAAGATTTAGAGAGTTGGGCCGGTGACGTCACACGACAGTCATCTGGGTCAGGGCAGACTGTGACCTAGTTTTGGGGCAGAGAGTGAACCCCGACCGTACTCGGAAGCGTACGCAGCTTTTGCAGCCGATGTAACGGCCCGACCCGGCCCGGCCCGTCCGCGGACGGTCCGAATTTCGTTGTCATTCGGACGAGAAATTGAATTCTGCGGATACTCCTTTGAACCGGTCGCTTTGCGTACCGCGTGGCGATCAATTCCCCACTCACTTGCGTGCCGACCGCGTGACTTATAACCTAAACGTTTCACAGTTCGCGTCCGTTAACTAGATAATTGCCGCTGGCCTCTTTGCGCCCCGCTCAATGGAAAACTATCATAGGAATTCCATTAACCTGTGCACAATCAGCTGCGGTAGTCCACCCCCCTTTTTCCATGAACAGAATCGCTTTTACCCAGACCAAGTCAAGAAATGCAACATATTTTCGGAACTGCGGAAGCTTTCCCATTTTTGATACGTTCCATTACAGGCCAGCGTTCCTCTTCACCGTTATCTTGAGTTTTTCTTTGAGTTCTCTTTATTTCTGAACAATTTCAACAGTTTACCAAAATGATTCGAGAAAGTGCTTGGATTGAATTCACTTGGAAAGTAAAAACATTTTATCCCTCTCAATACCTTGGCGAAAGTAAAGAACTTGTGATGTAAAATTATTCTCGTCGAGTAAAAAGTTCGCAGAAAGTTACTTATTGTCGCGTACACCATTGTGTTCGATATTCAGATATCGCCATTACTTGCTGTGTGTGAAGAAATATTCATATGTAAACTATAAATATGTATACAGAGCACTGTGGCAAGGTTTCCGGTCAAAGAGATTTTTCATTTTCTATTTCAAAAGCAATATTCGGAAGGATATGAAAGAAAACGGTGTTATATGCTCCTTAGATATGGTAAATCGTTTTCAAGTTATATTATTAGTACAATTTGCCAATCATCTGCTAAAGAGATCAAGCACTTAAACGCTGAGCATGATGATTGATTCGCTTACGAAGAAAAAATGTGTCTCTTATTAAAATCTAAATCAATGAAACCTAGTTTTCTGTTTTATTTTTAGCGTTGCCTAGAAAATATTTCACCAACGTTTCATCAACTCCTAGCACACAAAATGAGGTCACTCAGGGACCCCAATGCATATATTTGTCTACATTCAGTAACTATTAATAATACACTGCTCGACATTGTTGCACGTGCCTGTTATATTAAAAAAAAAATGTATTACAATGATTTTTGAAAGAAAGCGAGGGTTTAAAACCGTCACATCGATTTCACCTTGCAAGAAACGCTATTCGACTGATGATGAAATCATGTGAAATCAAAAACCGTACGTTCAGAGTGCTGTGATATGGTTGAGTGTAATTCTGCGAAAGTCACCTTTCAGAATAGTAAAAAAAAATGATAATGAAACGGGGAGGTACGAGCCTTTAAGGAAGTCGATCTACTTGAAAACTGATCCTCTTTCCAGCAATGATCATCATTCAGTTACGGCGCAGAGCGCAGCATTAAAAATTATAGATAATCAGTCCCGGACTCGTGACATTTCCAAGTTAACAAGAGAAGCTGGGTGGCGTTGGGAGAAGGTTGGCAGGCGTCTGCACATCGATTTCGTCGATCGGATAGGCGTAATCTGGTCTTGACGCGTTCGCCCGGCGGCGATCCGTGTTTTACAATGGTGCGGTCATCGATTGATCCGCGAGGGGTTCGAGGGTGCCTTCGAACACCCTTTCTCCCGTCTTCTCATTGATTGGACGCTCTTCTCTTTTTCCCTCGCCCCCTTCTTTCCGAAGCTGTCTCGCTTTCTCTCCCAGGGTTCCCCAGTGGCCCGCTTTTTTCCCGGCTCGGACGATTCGACAAGTTTCAACTGGAGTCGTTTCCCTGGCGAAACGGGAGCAAGGGTTATCCGCGCTCAAATTCGAAACTTTTCCGAGTCGACCTCTCCCCGGGCATTCTTATTCATGATCCGTCGATGGGAACTTGCGCCCGAGGACCCAAGAACATTTGAACCTCTCGGACTCGCCAGAAATGATCCCGAACCCGGAAGTTCAAAAGATTATGAAACTTTCTGGTACGTACAATAGTGTATACGTAAGTACTATCCAAATTCCATTTATGAAATCAACCCTTAAAATTCTTTTCTTAATTATTCTTAATTATTCTTGGTGAAAAAAGATGTCCTGCGCGCAAAAATTTAACTGTTCGCGGAACCGATGTAAATTTTAACCGTGCACTGCTGCACCTCGGACCCTATCCCGAAGTAAAACAGATAACTCGGAACTCTGGTCGAAAGTGGTTGCGAGCTACCTATTGGCCGGAAGTTCGTTCGGATCGCGGTGGGCCGCGCGTTCATTAAAATGTAGCACGACCCGCCAATTAGCCCTCCGGGATGAAATTCTCTTAATTATGCGGCTGCTTTTCCGGCGTTCTTTTCACTCGCTCATTAAACGTCCCATTTAGAAAGGAAGCGCGACGCCTGGCCTCTGGCCGATCTCTTGTTTGGATGGAGGTCCTCAGACCGCTGCCTCGCTCCTGCATATTCGGCGGAACGCGATTAGACCCGGGCAATTAAAAAGACATCGCTTATATTAGGATTGGATATTAAAAGGAACACGGCGGGACGCAACTTTTATATCGCACTGTTGACCTCGAGATCCGGTGAGGGTATCAAGGAGCTATTAAAATCATAATTAGGGTTGGGATGTTAGCGAAATTCTGATAACGTGGCACGGCTGAAATTACTGTAGGATAACTAGATCCCTAACTCGGTAGTCGGAGAATATGAGTTTGCTGATTATTTGCATGGATTAGAAAAGAAATAATACAAGCGTTTCTTGATCAACAAGATAATTATCACATCTAGTGGTTAACCCTAGAAGGAAAATTAAAAGCGAAACAGTCTGCACTGCTTTACAAAAATAATATATTTTCTTGCAAAAACATCCTTGAAAGATCTGAAGCCAATACAGCAGCTCCAATCGTAAAGTGTTCGAATAATTGAATTTTATTATTCTGACGTCTCACTCTTGCTAATTTTAAGAGTGCAAAACCACCTGATCTCGAACCAGCGTTTTCATTATCGGACAGAACTGGAGCGAGAAGTGCTTTGAGTCTAATTGCTCCGCGAGTAAGAAACAGTAGTTCCCGGAACGCATTTTCCTGTAATATTTCCAGCTTTGGAGGACGAAGATTGCAAGACGACACAAGTTAGGTGGTTAGAATCTTTATATCAAGCCCGACGATGGGGTTGCTCCAAGAAAGACCGAGCTACTACCGTAATTCTTACTTGCGAACGAAACTTTCGTTGTACGAGCCAAGTCGGGAAGCTCGGTTTCTCCTTAACTGTCACTTGCGGCCGCGTTTATAATTACAGGACCGAAACTACAGTGTCCTTGCGGCAACCGTCGACCAGAAGCGACGTGTTGGCCGGTTGGTGAAAAGCTTTAATGGCGCGTTCAATATCGTGCAGGACGATAACGCATCGTTTACCCATAAATGTTTTCCTTCAATTTTCCACTTATTGGATTGAGGATTTGACAGATATTTAGAGAAACTTTCGATTCCACTGAAATATTGCAGTATATTTACCAAACGCAGTTGTTGACATGTATTTTATACATGAAAAACAAGATGAATCTATTATTCCACAGAAGGAACGATCGGTTCAATTTCCGTTTGTTTATGAAACTGTTGTTTGCATGTTCATGGGATCACTTGACGAGCTCCTTTCAAACTGTAAAGTCAAAGTGTTTTGCTTGTGCCTTTCTCGCTTTTGAATAAACTTTGCTAGTTCACTGGTGGTCAAAATGATAAGGCACCTCAAGGTTTTTAGCAATGAACATTCATTTGTACATATGTATATGTATACACGTAGAAAGTGAATATACAACAAAATGAGGCACTAACTTTTATATAATATACTTAACATTAAATCACTCGTTCAAACCATTTATTATTTCTGCAGCAATTGACTGTTAGCGTGGGCAAAATGATAAGGCGCTTTGAATATAAAATAAGAAAAGTATTAGAATTCAACAAAATTACACAATTTTTGACAGTTTTAGTAATGCATGGACTGCCCTTTACGTTGCGCCACTTCAATCGTTCTTCTTGGTAAACTTCTATATAGATTTTTTATATCATTTTAATGTATGCTTGCCCAAGCTTCTAAAATTGCTGATTTCAATTCGGATAAAATTATTCGAGTAAGAACCAACTGTTTATGTGGCTGCAGTCACTTGCAATTGCTGCGAGCAATTATTTTGCATAAAGATCCACAGTCTAATGATGAATTTACTAAACCGTACATTTTTTCTTCCGATACGTGGAACCGCAAAGAAGCGTAGGGTGTCCTATCTTTTTATCCGTCGATTGTATGCAACCTCTTAAAGTTGAATACAGACCGTATTGGGAGAGGATTGGTGGGAAAGGAAATTGGCGAGGTTTTGCCAAAGGAGGTTTGCCAAAGGTGCACGTTTGGCAAAGATCGCGCCGTAGAAAGGAGGGTTAACGCGAAAAACGGCACCGTCTCGGGCGTGCACTTACGGGTTCGACCTTGACACGAACGAAGGTGGCGCGCTAGGAATCGAGAGGATGATTCGCTTACGAGTGCTGAATAGACGGTTCATGGACTTGCAAATAAACGTTCGATTTCAACCTACGTTTTATGCAACTCCGGAAGGAAAACGAACGACATTGTGCGGGTGCAAACGAACGTGCTTTCATGCGCTTACGGTGCGTGCGACGTAGAGAGTCTATGGGGATAGCGAAAACGAGAGAGAGGAAGAAAGTCCAATCCGAAGAAAGTAGGTCGTCTTATTATGATCAGTCACGAAGTTTCTGAAATAGGTGAGGAGAATTTCGCCGGAGAAACTCGTTTAAACGGACTCCGACGCGCAACATACTCAAAGAGATCCTAACGATCGCTGATTCCTTCTTCTGTCGCAGAAATGATACGCAGCCTTGAGACACAGATTAGTTCTAGAATGCCCTCGGATTTTAAGTAGTTTTAAGTTAACCTTTGTGGACTTTTCGCCGTACCAGTGGAAATCGGGAGCTGGCTGGGTTGAGAAGAGTTGCTCGAATCTCCTTGAACACTTTGACTGACACATCGCCTATAAATTGATGGCATAACTTTAGACGCGAAGGTTAAAAAGTTTCGCGCGTGAACTGAACGTGTCTGATAGAAGGAAGCTTGACTGCGTTCCGATCAGCTACCGTGAAACATTATGATCTATCGGGAATCTTCCTTTGTACATAATTATCTGCTTCGAGAAAAGTATTTCTTCATCTATACCAATTTTACGGATATCTGTCTGGCGAAGGAACACTTCTTTCAGCAACTGCAAAATTCTTTACGCGAAACGGAATCGAGAATACAATTGATTTTGATCATCACAGATATGCTTTTGTGTTTCACCAATTCACACAGTTTCTTTTCAAACCTCGTTATTACTACAATACAATTAGCAATGAGTGAAAAATATATCAACTATTTCATCTTATTTATTCTTTATAATTAAGTTGAAAGCTAATGTGAATTTCCTTGGATTATTTCATGAAGTATAAAATGAAGGAACATTCCTATCACCGTTTGCAAGATACTTTGCGGGAAAGGGAATTGAGAATACACTTAATTTTGATCACATCACACAAATGCTTTTCTGTTTTACCAATTTATAAATGTTTCGCAGATTTTCTTTCCAAGCCTCGTTATTAGTACGACGCGATTATTGACGACGAAACATTTCTCATATCTATTTCATTTGATTTATTCTTTATAATTAAGTTGCAGTTCAGCAACTGCAAAATTCTTCGCGGGAAACGAAATTAAGAATACAATGAATTTTTATCAACATACAAGCGATCTTGTATTTTATAAATTTACAGTATCGGAGATACAAATTAGAATTGAAGTTTCAATCAGTGAATAAAGGAATCACAAATCAGACTCGACATGTCAATAAGTGAACAAGGGTAGAGAATAATAAATCGTAATGTGTATAAAGAATTGCGTTGCATAGAGCGGAGAATATGTTCGGTTTCGATGCATTTACACAGAAATAATTCGGAATTAATTACGCACATAAATCACGTGTACTGCTTACGAGAACGATGCGCTCACTTAAGTAGCTTTATCCGTCACACGTCAGTTCCGCGATCGTGTACAGAACAAATAATACTAATAAATAGTGAAATACGCGGCGTTCGTGTCGCACGATATCCATTCAGAGGAAGTTCTTCCGCGTTTCCCGTAATCAGCGATCGCCACGCGAACGTATTTTCCATGGGCCGTTAAAAGCGCAACATCTTTTTCTCCACGGTCCAGTCCCAGTTCGCGGAAATACAGAAAACTGATTCTCGGCACACCGGAAACTGTCGCGAGATAGAAAACTAGCGGCAGGAAGACCGTGAAATCAGTTGCCAGCGAAAGTGCTGCTCATTGCTATCTGCTCGAAATTAGAAGCACCGAGTTATTTGCTGGGATTCATCCAGAAACCGATATTTGAAAAATATTCTGTGGTTTACAATATTTCCAGAAACTTAAATACACCGGTGTATTCAAATTTGTACAATAAAAGAAAGGAAAAGGTTTAATTTTTTCAATAAAAATTTTATTTATTTAGCACACACCTCCTTTCATAAATGCCAAGTTTCCGTGAAACATAAATTTACTTCATGTTACACGACATAAATAAAAGACATGCCACTATAAGCCTTTATATACAGGGTGAGTCACCTAACGTTGCCACCTCAAATATCTTTCTTACTGTTAAAGCCTAAGTATGAAGTCTACAAATAAGAGCCTTCCAAAATTAGTGAGTGATTAACGAGTAGACTGCGAATTTTTGTATAATTTTAATATTTGTTTGAATTATTGATATTTAAAATTTTATATAATTGATTAGTATTATATTAATTGAAAAATTTATTGGTTGATGCAAACTAATAATGTTCTGCGTCTGTTATATGGACTAGGAGCTACTTAGAAAGTTTATACTTGCATGGGTAATTATAGTCACTGAATTCCTAATGAAAGAAACTATCATTGTAGGTGTTTAAAAGAAGGTGGTTCCATTTAAAAAAATGAAGGTGACCTTGATATCTCTAAAAACAATCACGTAAAAACAAAAATATTTATGGTATCATGTGAGCCCCACTGAACCATTCACCTTTGTCCTTCAGACAGTTGACGTGTCTTTAAAAACAACAAAGATATTTGAGGTTATTCACAGTTATTCGTTATTCACAGTCGCAACGCGTGTATTTTCTACATATTTTAAACGGAAAATATTTTCTGCTTAACACCCGACAAGCAACGTGTAAAAATAACTTGCTATTTCTCTTTCACACGAATTAAAACTGTGAAGCTATTTTTACAAGAAAGTATTAAACAGACTAATCCACACGTGCATGAATTCTCTCGTGTAATTTACATAACAAAACCGACGTTATTCACTTTAATATGTGGACGCTGTGTTAATAAATTGTCAGTACGAAGACAGTCATTACAAGGAATATTTGATAACCTTGTTACACGATCAAGTGTACAATATTTATTCCGCGGATGTGTTTTCTCGCGTAAATGTCTGCTGAATATTTTATGCGAATGGGTAGTTTTGGCGATAAATTGTCGAGACTATGTCTCTCAAAACATTGGTTGGGTGTATATGGCCAAAGTTAACGCACCGTCACGATGCACTGGCGAAAGTTCCGTTGCATTAGAAGATTAATCGAGTTTCGATGCTTGCATAATGGTACGTTGATACACGATCGGGAAATAACAATGAGCGACGCCATTCCTCTGGATCGTTTAAAGCCGGCAAACGGCATCGTGTGTCGCTTTCATCATGCTACTTTCGTGCGTTTGCTGCGTTATCGCCAAATATGATATTTAATCTCCAAAGATTCGCCTATCAGCGTTTGAACATCCCTTTGAGTTCTCAGAATCCTAGGGATTAAGCTCTGAGCCTGTGAAAGGCGATATCGTTTGGCTAGCTATTGTTCAGCAAATAGGCGAATGAATATCCAAAATTATGTTTCACCCCGCGCGGCTGTTGTGAACGCTAAATCATTATTAATATTTATATTGTGGTACGCTTTTTGGGCGTTGGTTGTGCAATTGGATAAAACAATTAATGAACAACTATCTAAACAGAGCAACACATCCTGTTCAATATTTCGTTTAACAGCAAGATGCAAAATCAATAAATGTCAGTTCCACCTTTCAGAATCTGCTGTACAATTCCCGCGACGTTGACGATGATGTGTAGCATTGCTCACACATTACAAGTGTGTCATCTTACACCCCGGTGACAGCACGAAGCCATTATTAAAAGGCAAAAAATTGATCCGCTGATAATCAATTAGATCCGGCCGAGTGATTAGAAGATTTTCTTGACTCCGCCGATGACAAGGGTATTTTCTCCGTTGGGTTGCTTGGCTAAATGGATTACAAGAACCCATCAACGAGACATTAGCTGCATCACCGTCTCGCGTTACGCGACGAGGGTTATCTATAAACTGTGGGACAGAAACCGTCGCAGAGGTCGAGAGAAACGGACCCTCGTATTTCATGCGTCACTCGCTACAGCTTTTCCTCTTTTTTGCTTTTTCGTTACTCGCCCGTTCATGTCGACGCGACGGTCTATGTGCGCCGGAGGGCCGTCAGCGACCAGGGAATTCCCACGAAGGAGCACGGGGTAGCACCGAGTCGTTCGACTTTCGATCCAGGGTCACGGGAGGTGCGTCGCATGCTCTCGGCGTTTCCCGTTCATTGTCCGCGAGGACTTACGCCCTTCTGCTCCACCCTTGGCCGACCCTCTTCTCTTGTTTCTCCTCTGCGACACCGTTCCCGTCGACAACGTCGTCGATCGTTCCAACCGGGTTAACCTCGGACGGGGTTGGGACGCGAGGGGATTCGCGGATCTTCGACCGATCGATGAAAGCCGATTGCATTGAGCTCGGACTAATAAGGGCAATTAGTCGACGCGTTCGAAAAATTCACGGATAAAGATCAGGTTCTATTCGGTCGTTTCGAAAGTGTAATATTAGGTCGTTGCATATGAAATGTCCGATTTTTAACAGAAACGTCAAACAACCGCAACTGTTTCTTATTGATGAAAGAATTACACATTCCTTGATTGTATTATGGTAGACACTGAAATTTTTGGTCACTCACGTGCTCCATTTACAAGATTGTAGTTATTTTTACTATCAACGAATAGTGCGTTGATTAGTAGACTGCGGATCTTTATGCGAAATCAAAATTGTTGGCTTCATTCACAACCAAGAGGAGCCAAGAAGCTATTCTTTTCCTTTATTCAATGACTTTAGTAAGCTAACACTGACATATTAACCCTTAGCACTCGAGTGGTGACTCAGAGTCACCATTAAAAATTGCTATACCGTTATTCAAAATTTGGTTTAAATTATTAAATATGTTGATATCTGTAATCAATTACTGAACATTTAGTTATTGTATGAGATATTATACTAATTTCATATCTATAAAATTTGAAAAATCATGGAGAATGGAAATAGTCTAGGTCGAAAGAAATGTTTAATTTTCGAGTTAAAATAGCTCTGAGTGCAAAGGGTTAATATTCTTAAATATTTTTATTGAATGTTTATGCAATTTTCAATTTTTGTAGACTTCTAAGAAAGTGGCATGAAATGATATTTTTAATTAGAACAGCCTTCATAAATCCAGAACAAATAAACATACGAAATAAAGAAATAATAAATGCATAAAGGTGGAAAACATTTTTGGTTTGCACAAAGATCCGCAATTCGCTAATGTGTTCTGCAATCATGCGCGCCTCTATGGTTCTCTACTTCCGCTTTAAACAGAGAATCCGCATGCCTAGTGTTCGAGACTTTCAAACGCCCAATACAGTTTCTGTCGATCGCCGTTGGGGCTGGAATCCCCCAGGCAAATTTATTCGATTAACGTTTCGTGCTTCGTTAGAAAGCTCGTTAGAGATCCGAGTCTTTAACCGTTGAAGTGCTCCGATTGATGATGCTGCATGTGCGTTGCATCTCGCAATGTCTATTGCTTGTTGAGCAGTAAAAGCAGGATCGAACTACATGAAAATTTCGTTCCTCGATCGTCGAAATTATGCAAGAGCTCGTACGGGAAATTTCAAATGATTCGATTTATACTCGTATGCATATTGTAATCAAATCCGCGTTCAATCTCGATCACAATTGGATTGAATCATAATTGGAAAACTAATAATAAATATAATTTTCTTGGTTTCATAAAATTTTCAGCTAATTTAATTCATATATTCATCGTTTCTTTGACAAAGTTATTCAAAATTATAATGGAATTATAGGCACTATTATTTGTTATTTAAATGATTACATACAATCGGAAAATATAGTATGGATCGCGTACAATTGATCATGGAACAGTAACAGTTTAAAGGGTCAGATTACAAAGAATTCTATTTTTACCTGTTCACAGAATAACCTTTCGCTACACTCTACACCTATAATTTTCGTCGAACCTTTTTCCGTAGCGTACACGAAAGTTTCATAGTAGATATGGATAAAATTGCAACATAAACTATGTATTAGATTTAGGTATACTCAAATATTGAAGTTGTGTCACTCGATTATTCCAGAATCAGGCCTACAATCGTTATTCCGTGCCAACCGCGAGTGCACGTGATCTAAGGTGCTATTGTTCAATCACGTGGTCGCGAGTTTAGAGACCTTTACCGACTCTGTCTTCAGTGATTCCCCTACTCCATCACTGTTAAATGTCACATTATACCCGTACCGCACACACAATGGCACCATTATGAACAGCGGAATAAACATTCAACAAACTGTCAGAGACATGCCGAACTCGATGAATACAGAGTTTCTTCTAGCTATCAACCCTCGGGGCATAGTTACCTTTCATCCCTTCCTCGTTCTCCTAACTTAATTTGCCACCTTGCCGTTGCATTCACATGCCACGAAAAATCAATACAATGCGAAGCGGAACAGGTGGGCTTCTTTTTTATTATTTCTATAGGATTTATAAATAAATGAATCGTTTCCTTTCAAGAAGGGAACTGTGTACTTCAAAAAGCGACCATTTCGTTATTTTTTGGCAAAATAAAAAATTCTGCATCGCGCTATAGACAATTTATGTATCAGATGATTGCTTGGTTGATTGATGATATGAATAGTCACCATTCTTTTCTAAAATTAGAACTATACACGTAGAAAAGATTGGTGACTATACATATAATTGACTAATAAAGCTGTATTCTTTAAAATTTAACCATTGGATTTCATTTTCGAATCGAGCACTAACTTATGCAATCATCAATCATTACTTAAAATCCTGTTCATCTCATTTTGTGTCTTTCTGACCGGAAAATTGAAAAGACAAATTTGCACACCAAATTTCAAGCTCGTCGAGGGTGATCTCGAAAACGTGGTACATTTCCAACATTTCCAACGTCAAGGTAGTCTATCTTCTTAAGGGTAGTTCAAACAGTCAGAGATAGAAGGTCAATTTACGGTGTCTCCTTTATACTCGACTCCGGTGCTCTAAATCGACCAATAGCGTTGGCCAAAACCTCTCCGTATTGTGCACGCGCTTTACGAGACAGACGAACATCGCGTCTTGGTTAAACGACCTATATCAGATGGAAACTATGCCGGACCACAGACGTTTCACCGCTATTGTGGACGCTACCGTCTGCCTCCCCTACTGCAACCTGATCACGTCTGTCATAGTTCGCAACTAGAGTGGGCCTTGCTATATGACTCTGCTCCGCTCGTAACCACTGTCTTATACCCGCCGCGGTGAACAAGCAGCAGCAACACACTATACTTAAAAGTTCAATAAACGTAACTTGCACTCAACTGTCCCCTTGCAGCGAAATTATTGAGCTGTACCACTGGGACAGTTGCGTTCAAGCATTAAATTACTGGCAACACAGCTTTAGCTCCCCACGAATCGTTTGTCTTATGTCTGTTTGTATTTGTCTTAGAAAAAGACGGATAATTAATTTTCCACTTTACTCGTAATGTACGGTTAAACGATCTTGATATCTTTGAATAAAGAACGATTGCTTTTGATAACAAGACCCGGTTCAAATGGATGGAGTAATTCGTTCTTTCTATTCGAGGAAGTGTAAGATCCTCTTATAGAAAGTCATAGCACACTGCAAGATTAACGCTTTGTTCAAAGATTACGGAGGACACTGTTAACACCTTGTTACAAACCTTCGTTCTTTAACAAGGAAAGTTGTTGGAGAAACTTTCTCTCCAACTGACCTGGTATAACTAAGCAAGTGTTTCGCGCTTAACGGGCAATCTAGAGCCTAAAATAACATAGGAATCATTCAAGTATAGTTTTGTTTTGTGTACTTTAATTTCTGCCTTTTTTTTTATTAAAGTGACTTTCTTGGTTCGTTAGTCTTTGTCGGTAAAGAAAATTTCTTCATTCGTAAGAAGTTATATTAGCCGTTTATTGTCAAAAGTGGCCTAAGTCCATGTAAATTAAAATTGAGATATTTAAGAGTTTGCGTTAAATTTACAATTCCTATTAAAATAATAGCAACTATTAAGTGAATAATACGTGTCTTCTTATCAAGAATAGACTTAAAACTACTTTCAAAATTATCAACTAGATTCATAAAAAAATTTGAAACAGCCCAAGTCCATTCGATATCATTTAAAATGCTTCCAATTGACAAAACAATATTCAATTTATTTTATACTTCATTGCAAAATTTGAAAAACACCATTTATGCAATTCAGGAAATCTTCTAACTATATAAATTACATAACAATTTACTGCTCATTTAGATTTTGTGTATGCGGGAGGGATTTCAAGAAGTCATCATATCCTTATATTTCGCTGTTGTAATTTGTCTTATATTTTTATAAAGTCGTGTCAATACAATATTTTCAAATTTTCTTGGTCTACCCCGACGTAGTAATAAATTCAGTATTTTAAATTCTACATTCTCATCCATTGATATCTTATACATAGAAAATTTTATATAGTTCATTCCTTAAAAAAAGGATCCAGCATATTTTAATTCCAGCATATATAAATAAAAATTTGTATCATTCTACTAACCAGCTAATTTCCTTTTTACAAAATCTTTGTGATTTTAAATATATTAGTTACAATTTGCTTCAGTATGAAAAGATAACGTAGAAATGTAAATATTAAAGTTGCTAGCTTGATTATTCTCGAAAATGGACTTAGGCCATTTTCAAAATAAACGGCTCAAATGCTTTTTAAAAAAAGACGTGTACATGTTTAAATAAGGACCTCTAGTATTTTTCAATGGCTATATTTCGACAACGACAAAATAGAATTTTATTTCGGATTAAACGAAATTAATGACGTACATATTGAGTAGATACTATTCGAAATCTTCACAATGAGTCTCACTGGATGTTATAGTACAAATTAATAATGGATTGACATTCGTACACAACTCTCTGTGGTGCTTCGATGACTGTTCATCCTTCGGGCATCGAGGCATTGATTTTTCCACCGAGACGGTCTGACGAAAGGCCGTTCGACTACTGGCACTGGCGCCGCAGTCTTCCGCCGCACCGCCTTCCGCCCACGATTAATCTAATTTCGCATAATTGCTGAGCATTGTCGTGTCCATTTTCTGGTTCCTGATCCACTTGGCTTACAGAAGTTGTAGTCCGCCCTAATTCCAACGGTTCTGAAATTCAGGATGGCCGGTGCGTGTTCAATTCCGGTTACTTTGCACGTTGCGCCGCGCAACTTCGCTTCATGACCTCGGTCGGGCTTCCATTAATGACAAGCGATTTGCCTTGTTTCATTACGTATCTCGTTAGTCCTGCTTAATAACTAGGCACTCGTCACCCGGCAGAAACGGAAAATTGAATCGCCAAGAACTCCTCTCCTCGTGGCCTGCTCGGATCGTCTTACGAGCAGGTGTGAAATGTTTCGCGTTGGCTTCGGCTCGGTCCGAGGTAATTTATAATTCATTTTAATTAATTCGATCCCCCGAGGAGTCGCCGCCGGGCTACTACAAAGCGTCTTTTTCAGTTATTCAGAAGCCAGCTGCGTGGGTAGCGCTGCAGTTATAAAACGGCGACAGTGAAACATGGAACCGTAATTTCCGCGATCTACCGCCATGCGCAAATCTACCTGGACAAAATTCAAAACTGGCGGTGCTGATATATTTCACACTGATCGAACGAAATTGTTAACCCTCGGACAACGGACGATGTTTATAGCTATACATATAATTGGCAATTTTTATAGCTATATAATTTTTAAAAATTTACTTTTTATGATATCTCGTCTAGACACATTAGTCTTTCCGATATCCTCAGTGAAACAGCTATTCAGTTAGTTTAATTGCCACAAATTGAGTACTTGAATGACAATTAATATTGGGTTAATATTGATGAAGCTATTCGTTCGAAATTTTAACTAACTCTGAAACTTCGAAAATTTTCCAGAAGAGTTGTCAATATTTTTAGCTGTGAAAATGCAAGAAATAATTTCGTTTATTCATGACAAGTGCGCATCTGGAGGCTCGCGTCAATTAGCAAATGTCTCTGGGTGGGCGCAGCTGGACATGTTATTGGAGGGAGGGGGGTAAGGCGATTATGCAAATGAAAAAACCGGACTGCGGCGACACTCAAAACGAGAACATCGTTATCGAGGGAGACTCTGTGGATCGGAAATAAGGCCCCCGTGGAGGGGTTTGTGGAAGTGATAAGAAAAGATCTAGCGGCGCGTTTGTCTCTCGAGGGACGAGCAGAAAGTCATAAATGCAGCTTTTTCTCTATCAGCGGCAGATATTGCGTCAGGGACGAGGCACACCGCCATCTCTTTGGCACTTGATTCGCGGCGGATCAATAGGCCTCTTCTTCGGGGGTACGTCTCTCGTGAGTGATCGCTCACTCCGCGAGAACACTCCTCCCATGCTACTGTCGTTTAACTGTCCTCGAGTGAAGACGTTCTTCAGGATCGTGTCTTGCTGCTCGGCAGTCTTCGATCACGAATACGCAAACCCACACCTCCAAAATTATCCGGACACTTGTTCAATTCTTATATCTGTCCGAACATAATCTGCGATGCACTTAACCTATTAAAGGGGTACTCTGATTCCTTAGAATACTTTAGAAAACAAAAGAAAATTTCATGAAAATGATATGTGCACCCACTGTTCCGTGTGGTGCATCCTATTGGCTTCCGTTCAAGAATGGAAAATAATTTGAAACACAGGCATTGTCGTACGCCGCGCCATCTAAATTATTAACCAACCTACATTCTCTCTTCGGCCTTTCTTCGACCAATTATCCACTGACAATACCGCTGCAGATTAAACTGATAATTAGATTGAGGCTCTTCGTGCTTTTATAATTGCTAAAGATCGTCGATACTTAGCACCGTAAAACACACATTTTTATGAAATTTCATTCGACCTCCTCTTTATATTTTTCTATTAAAAATATGGATTTCATTGAAGTCTCTTACTAGTATAATCCCCATTAGAGCTACATCATTGTATATAATTTACAAAACACCCATGCATTCATTCTGATAATTCAACAACTACTCATGGCAGAAAAGTTATTTTTACAAGTTCAATGGTAATATACTAGTTTCTAAAGAAGTTCGGTAAAAAATAGCTCTTACAAAAACGTTTGTCGTATATTTTTTATCGATCATCGTGCACACCCGTTACGCTTTGACTGAGAACAAAACACTTCATCCGTTTAATTAATGCATTCAAATCGACACGTTTCAACAACGTGTCCAATAAAATTTTAATCCATTCACTGTATGAAAAAAAAATATACGCAGGTCAAAATACGAACAATCCGGAATTTCAATATTGGCATAATAAGAAGAAGTTGTAGCAGTGGAGCGTTTCGCTGATTTCTATTTTAAATAGTCACCGTGATATGATAAGCCGAGAAATGTGTTCAATTAGTTATATTAATTCGCATATTTCCGCAACAGAGGTTACGATTAATTACAAAGGTTCCAAGTCGGGTTAAATCGACCTACACGTACGCATACCCTTCACGAAACTGTTTCCGGGCTGCCTGTGCTGTACGAATGTTTCAGATAAAAACTTTTTTCCGGTGGGGCAGACCGGTAAAAAATTTATCCGCCCTACGAAGCGATCCACCGAGACTTTTTTTCCAACCATAAAGGATCCCCCGACAATCGCGAACTTTTGTACCGCAAATCTGCATATTGTAATTCAGCTCGGACAGCCCACGAACGGAACGATTCCGAAAGTTCGGCCGAGAAGCAGAAGTCGGACGCCCCGTCACGGATCAATAAGCTCCACAGCACACGAGAACCCTTCGTTTCCCCTCGGTGAAACATTTGCAGGCCGATTTGCGAGCCGATTTGCCAGCCGGTTTTATCACGTGGCCCGATGAGAGCATAGCTGCTCGAGTTAGGCTCGCATCACGACGCTCATGGGCCCTGAACGCTTTTGTGCTCGACTAACCATCCTCTTTCCTCCTACAACGTATAGTGGCTGCTCGAAATGAATATATGACTTCACACTAAATCAATAAATTCCTAAGAGAGTCCCTATAGATGACATATTTCCTATCAATGTTTAGGAATTTATTGCAAAGATATAAATGAGCTTCGATAATGAAGATATAAAGAAGTATTTTTTGAGGAGCAAAATTTAACCTCTCCGGTAGTTACCTAAAACCAACCAGTAAAATCTTTTCTAACTTATTTGAGAATTGTAAGAATATTATCCTGAGGGGAGGAAACCCTATAGGTAACTTATTCCTTATCGATTTTTAAGAATTCGTTCAAAGAAACCAATTATAATAAATGCAAACGAAATAGAGTAGCATCGTAAAATAAGTATTTTTTCGAGGTGCAAAATGACGCCGATTGTAGTGTCTCTGGTTACGTAAAAGTAAAACAGGCCAGTAAAATCATTTCCCAATTTATTCGACAATTGTAAGAATATACCCCTAAAATGCTGTTAAAAAATTTTCAAAATTTCGCAAATTACTTAAACACATTCCACCTAAGTGTAACAACAGAAATCCGCGGTTTATATTTCAACGCTTTTCCACTGATATTCCATGAAAACTCTTGCATTCTTTTGAAACGGTAATTTCACCCACGCAAATCCTAGGAACAAAGTAACTTTGCGCTACGGATGAATTACTTTATTTGCCCACGAAGCTCCATAATTTTCGGAATTTCCGGGTTCTTAACTTCTCCGTAAGTAATGCTCAATGGGCCATTCAAGACAAATTAATAGGAAGAGAGTTTGAAAAGAGTTACGGCCCCTAAGATTATGCATTCTATCATGTCTTCAGATTTATCACGCACCACGTCACTATTGGAAAATTGTTCGTAAATCTTGTACATTTTGTATCGTGGATGGAGAACAGATCAGAACATGAAAGAAATGGTACACCTTTTTACTATCATTAAACCTACCATTACCGGTCGAAATGACCGGTTCCAGATTTTTTATTTCGCAAATATTGAAATTATAAAAATGATTTTATAAGAAATAATTATATAGTTATCTCTCTTCAAGTCTAAATAAAATTAATTTTCTCATTTTTATAAGGGAACGTGTACCAGTTACTTTTGAAGCTCAGTACGTTTAATTTTTTGTCTGCTTTGAGACAATTTATTTTCTATTGCAGTAGACCTTGAACGACCTTGAATGCCCCTCATAATAAGTCATGGTATGCGTCTTGAAACACTGTACCAGAATGTAAATAAAAAACCGTACAATTCAGAAAACAGAGTTGACCTTCATATCTCTTGGACGGCTCCACATATAAAAAAAATTAATAAGTTTGGTCTGATGCATTTTCTTCTATCTTCAAAAGCAAGCTAGTTATTCAGGTGACCCGTTTGTAACGCCCCTCCCTGTATACTTCACGTTGTTATGGATTGTCAAAAGGTTAACTCTATTTTTCCGAGTCCCAAACTTTTTGGAAACCATAAGCGCCGTTTGTGAAGCATCGATTGCATAAGCCTGTACATCGCTCGATCTCGTTACACCGGCGCCGATGTAAAAACCTGGGACAAAGATTGAAGGCGGGCTGGTAATGCGAGGAGTCCATTACCGTGAAGGCTTTTGCGCGCTCGATACCCGGGCTCTCTCCTGAAAGTCTTCCGCTGTTAATCGTTTTCGCGAGAATTCTGTTATTTTTTGCACCGTTTCGGTCACACGTATGCTGGCTCAGCATACGCTAACCGGAGCTCCTCGTCTCGATCGCCTGCGGATTGAAAAACGTTCGATATACCAGCATCCTCCAACGATTCCAAGGAATTGTTTCTAGAAGCTCTCGAGACGAGAGGTTCGCTAGGTAACACCGTTCGTGTTGATCTTTAATTTTTAGCGATCTCTTTTACAACCCTGGAAGAACTTATGGTTCTCTTCGCGTGGAATTGTATTACTCGTAAACCTTTTCGAAGGGAACAATAAAACAGACGCCGGGCGTGTTCCTAATAATTTATAGCTTCTGCTGTAAGTCTCGTTACTCTTCTTTTATTGTTCTTTATAGAACAGGGGCGATGACTCGGTACAAATTATCTTGGTGCCGGAAGTATATTTATTATAACAAAACCGATTACTCTTTATTATTTTGTAATAGAACCTAATTTATTTTTTATGAGGTCTTGTCAGACTCGTACTAAAGATAACTGACGTTCGGTGTTGACAAATAAACACTGCACATGCGAATATTCAATTTTTACGGTAATTTTGATGAATATACAACTCCTTTTCCTGCTAGGAAATTACGAGCAACAGAGTTAACACTTGCGAGCATGGTCTCGAAATAAATCGCAAGGCAAGAAGCTTACTTAATGGCTACCATGCATGCAACATGATCCATCGCCACCTTTCTGGTAGGTTGTTAATGTTGTCTTCATAGAATTATCATCACTTCGTTAAGGACTCTGGTAGTTCGAGTCTGACATCTGGAGACTTCACATTCAAGGAATGGCTACGAATGAATTTGTACACTATTGAAACATTCGATGGTAATTTTTCAAAAGACCTAATATTTTGACGTGGCTAGATTTTGTTGAAATGCAACTGGAATTAGCGAATTTGACAAAAACACAATACAGTTTATTCACTGGTAACGATGGAATCTCGAAGAATCCGCTCGACCAAAAATACCTGCAATTAGATTTGGTATTTAAATTTTGATTTTCCAATACCAACGATATATTAACATTGCAAACGGCTCGTTCGAGTGGAAGACCACATCCTATTTTAGAACAGAGCATACACGATCGACTCGGTGAATCTTCGTTCGGCGAACCGACTTTAAATCGGAACAATCGAGCGAAAGATGGAGGTAAATATTACTCGAGACATCCGATATCGTGCCTGACAAATCGTCAAACAACCTGTACTAACGCCATCTCGGCACGAAATAAGCGACACCATAGCGGAATGTCTATTTCCAATCCGAACCGAAAGACGTCTTAATATTTCACAAAACGTATAATTATTCCGGCTGAAGTTCCATAATTTACACCTTGCGCACCGTAACCGGGATCATTTCAAACCATTTTACAGCCATATTTAGTTTGTAACCTTTCGAGGGACTGGCTGCAATTATTTCGGTCCGGGTTCTCGAAAGAGCTTCGTCTGACTCGATTTTCGGTCATTAATTTCGTTCTTGGGCCAATAACGGGAAGTTCACTTTTAAATTGCGTTCAAAATTGCTCACGGGATCCTATTGAAATACTAAATTGATAGGCTAAATCGTCTTACACATCTCCTTTTTGGATTATTTATATTAATCCAAATTTCCGGGCGAAAAACTCGGACGCACCAAACATCCTCCAATGAGATTTCACACAGTTTTTACATTATCCATTGTTTCGAAAAAGTTGTATCTTATTGAAAGTTTATTTGTAGTTTCGTCGTGTTAATGTCGCGATACGGGACAGCTAAATTTTTTATGAAATCTGAGTGGACTAATATGATTATACTTGAACCCTTCGCTTTCTGATTGAACTTTTGTAATTATTAGGTGTACAAGTAAGTTCGATACCTTTACATGTATAAAGTGATTGTGATTGCATTTCAAAATAAAATTTTCTCCTTCCGCTTTGGTGTTCTAAAACATCAATTACTGCTGAACGGTAACAACAACAAATGATTAACTTAAGCGACGCAATTGAGCAAAAAAGGCCTTTTACCGGGAGTGGAACGGGATTATTCCATTTTTTTAATAAATAATGATTAAAAGTATGCTCAATGGGCACCGAACTTATTTGTACACCTAATATCTACATGCAACACTTTATTTATTTTAGTAAAAGAAATGTCTGTTCCATATGAATCTCACAGTAAATTACGATAAAATCCTAGAGTCTAGAGAAATGGAACACTACAATATCTATTATGGTATAATATACAGTGGTTAAATTTTAAAGAATACAACTTTATTAATCAATTATACATATAGTCACTATTCTTTTCTAATTGTAGAAAATTTAACCATTTTTTAATTTTAATTTGACTAATGTTTACCATTAGCCAATATAACCATTGAATTTTATTTTCAAATCGGGCGCAAACTTTTGCAATCATCTGATACAAGCAGGAAATTGAAATAACATCCCAAATAATTTGCTTTTGACGTGCGAACAGACGGGAATCCAATAAATGCTTTCGACTGGTCGGAAGCGCGAATAAAATTGAAAAATTGGCGAAAAACGGTGAAATGAACACCGTTTTTTCCAATCCCGACGTTGATCGGCAAAAGTCGACCGTCTCGAAACCATTCGCTGAATCCACGTGCTTCCACTGACTTGTCCCGATGCGATGGTGTGCGCGTGTCGCTGTGTGCTCGAGACACGAACGTGCACATTGAAGTCGCGTCGACGCATTGTCCTTTGACTACGAGAGCGTTTCTTACTCTTGTTATCTTTCCTGATGTCATCTCTTTGTGCTCTCATCTCAACTTCAACTTCTAATGCTCTCGTCCCCGGAGCGACTCTACCTTGAGCTGATTTGCAGCGAACGGCAACCGCTGTATTGAAAACGTTTCTTTGGAAAAAATTGTAGGTTTCGACGAGAGGAATGGCTCGCGGTATAAATACGGAGGTATAAGAATAAGTATGGTTTGTAGCGATCGAAATGGATAAATGCGGATTCACATGGCTACGAGTATTATGATTCGGTAATACTCCGATAATAGTCGCCTCGAAACCAGACCGGACAGCGGGAAGAATCAATATTAACATCAAGAGCGCATTATTCTCTCCAAACGAGGACGCGGCTATTTCAAATCCAGAAAATTTCGAAAACACCCGTATCAAAACGCTTTTCTCGCAAAACACTCGTCCTCGCTTCATCGAGATCTCATTTAAGTGGTTTTTGTTTGGATAAAGAGAAATGGTGCTCGCCTCGAAAATGAAATACCGTTACTCGAATTAATATTCGGACGCTCTAAAAGAAGCGATAACTTTTTTAAATGTTCGACTGTACGATTCGAACTTTTTTGGGCAGCTAGAGCAATTATTTTACTACAGGATGTGAAAAGAAATTTTTTCAAAAATTGCAATTGGTCGGAAGTGTAGAAAAAATACTAAAAGTTGCATTTTATAACTGTTTTATGTGGGCCTATAATGAAAATTTAAAAAGTACGTTTTGTAGATCTGTGTAAATTATATGCACTGTGAAAGTTTCATCGAAATCGGTTGATGCGGGACAAAACGACAGGCATTGAAAGATGTAAGAATTCTTACATATAGGCCGAAAATCGTGAAAATCTGCAATTTTTACTATCTTGAAACGTTTCCAGCTCATTGAAGTAGAAATTTATTCGTCAATCGTTGATTAAATTTTTGCCCAACTCTGGTGTAAGGATATATAATTTTCTAATTTAATATACTTGAAACCATTTTTGAGCATGATTAGAGATTTATTAATTTTTATGAATGGAATAATGCCGATAGTAGTTCAAACACACATACTAAAATTAAGAAGAACGATACAATTATTCTCCAGTGGTCAAATTGCCTTTTGAAATAATCGTTTTGATCGTCATCGGAACGAAACGTGATACGAGTGAGGCGATAAAATGAAATTTTCCCAGCTGGGATTGATGAAGGCAGGAGTGAAATAAAAGTTTAATGCCAGTGCTTTTTCATGTTTTATGCGTCGGGCGGCATTCGAACTTATCATGCATAAACGTCCAGTAATAGCACCCTCGGTTATTATGTCACGCGCACACCACACAGACGAAATAATTAGCACGCCAATATTGATGCATCAGCTTCAAATCACTGAAATATGATGGGATTAAGCCAGTTCCCTTTATAGACAATTCTACTGCCGTAAATTGCGCTATAAGATTAGTTATCGTTCTTTTCTCGTAAATCGTGTTGAGGACATACAGTGAGCCACGAAAGTATTCGACGATTCTATGGATTTTAAGCAGAAACTGATCAAAAGTCGTGTAAAACTACGATTTTTACCATTTTTATTAACCGCTTGTAGCTCGTGTGTATGTTAATCGATTTCGATGAAATGTTCAGCATGTGTGTAAATACTATATATCTACAGAGCATATATTTTAAATTTTCATTAAGGGCCCAAATAAAAAAGTTTTAAAAAATCCCTTTTTTATTTTTGCATGTAACCTTGTAAATTATAATTTTTGGAAAATCTTTGTTTTATATCATTTCCTAAACCAATACTTCTAATTGATCATAAAAAGATCAGGTCGTTCGGTACAATTATAAAAAAGTTATTCTGTTTTAAAGAGCCTTCGAATACTTTCGTGGCTCACCGTAAGTATCAATGTATCGGGATGCAGACAAGAAAGAATATTACGTAAAACACTCTGGCCCAACAGATTAGCCATCCGAGATTCGAAAATAGGTCGTTACGCGTCTATAACAATGTTCAATAGCCAGAAGCTTTTGAGGTTAAGGTTAACGAGATTGTTCGACAAATCGTAATCCCCCCGCTATATATCGTAATATAATTCCGTGTGCTTCTATTATAAATAGCAATAATCTGCTTGTATCAATCGTCTTCCTCGTTTAATATGCCTCTATCATTATGATCCTTTAGCCAGACAATTGACCAAGTATGTTACCAATAGAACGTATATATTACGCAGAGAAACTCCGTCTTTTATCAAACGAAATTATTTTTCGATCATTCGTACTAGACTTCGGAACAAAATCAAAATTATCATCTTTCTTGCTTTATTGATTTTAATCGACTGTACTTCATTCATCGATACAATCCTTAACTTCTTCCAATCGGTCTACTGATTTAAATTGCCCTTACCCATTCTTGTTACAAACACATCAAATATTCATAAATGTATTCCATGAGTGTACATATACGATGCAAGGCAAAGTTTGTTTATTAAAGTAAACATCAACGAAATAACTCCAATGTTATAAACGGCAAGATTACAATGTACATTACACTGTACATTTCCCATCGTAATTGCAGGCTTGAAAGCATCAGTAACCGATGCGTTTCGACCAATTAGTCTCGATACCGTTCAGTCTGCAATCGATCATTTTCGAATTAGACTATTGCATTGTATTACCTTGAGAACTTTATTAATTAAAGAACTTGGAAGCTTGGCAAACCTATTTCAATCAAATTTGTGTTCGTTCAAGAATTATTTTATTATTTAGGATTAGATTTATCGAGGACTCACTGAACACCCTATAATTTACATTCTTATGGAAACGGAGGAACAAGATCCAGCAACTTTTTACTAGCTGATTTTTGCGATCTTCAATCAGCGACAAGACTAAAAAGTGTAACGATTAGTTAGCTCCGGAAGATAATTGCCTCTTGCCTTGTGATTTGTCTCCTGCTTAGGCTCATAATGTCCCGTTTACTGCTGTTAGCTATCAGCCTCTGTACGACCATGTTCCCCAACAGTGTGGACACTTCTGTCAACTACGAGACATCAAAAGGCTTTATTAAAATGGCCGATTCTCTACAGCGTTGCCTACTCTAGACACAGAATAAAAGTTTGTTGCTCACTTTATCAGCAGGAAGAGAAATTACTTTTTATGTACATACGTGCCCAGTGTAAGAGATCTTAATAATTCATAAAAATAGAACAAAGTGTTAAATATAAAAATTACTCGTCACGTTTTCTCGTTGCTATTTTCTATATTATTGAATGTAAAACATATTCAAGTCGAATTTGACACACCGTGAATTGTATAAAAAAATGGACGAAGGGAGCTAGCAAACACGTTTGATTTTCGACGGAGCTATACAAGAATCGTGTGAACGCAGCTTTCGGCTGTTAGAGCCCTTTCACGCGACCATGTTTATGATTATGTTTACGTTCGTAATTCCTAGGGCAGCCGATCGATGTCAACGCCGGCATGACGCATTAGTGTCCAGTTTAATACCTCAGAGAGAAGCGAATTACCCGGATATATCTTTTGACTGCACGCACAGAATCCTGTACATTATCGGCGTTGCTCTCTACTATAATATGCCAGAGTTTAGAATATTACGTATTTCATTTGTTTCTATAATATGCATTACGCGATTCTGCGAGCATTGCGATGTGTGGAAGTACCGAGGATTCCTGATATTTCAAACATCAAGCATTCCGTGGCCTAATTAAGCGGCCGTTCGAATTATGCACGATATTGCGTAGACTAATTTTCACATTCCTTCGATAACCATTAACATTATTAACACATCGTACGCGTACAATTTCGAACGATTTGGTTGCGTTAAAAATGGATTTTACAAAATTGTTCCGACTACTAATTGTGTAAAGTATTGTGGATTTTGATTTGATCCCTTTTGAACTGAACTTAGAATTTCAGCAATATTTTACAAAAGATTATTTTTTGGGTTAAGTTAAAACCGTGAATGAAGTCCTTTTGAAAGAAGTAAATGGTGTCCGCCCAATAGATTTGTTTCAAATTTTTATCATTATTCTATAAGCAAATTATAGAATTTCTTCAGCTACAACTTCTGAGAAAATGTTTTTAATTGTTGTATGAGTTTTAATGTTTTTAAGGCCGGTGCTTGTTTGATTGTGTTCATACACTGAGAAAAAAAGTAGTTACTTCAATAACACGCGTGTTATTGTACTTTTTTACTTCGATGAATATCAATGTATCCTTCTCAATAGTATGAAATTTAGAAGCAAATCGTGATGTATTTGAATTGTCTATCATGAAATGATTGAAAATAGTATTTGATTCAATACCGTATATTATTATTCGTAATATTTCTTTTTTCCTTCAATCAGATATGTTGTTAAAAAAATTTGAGAAATGTATTGATTTATACTGGAATTGGTTTCAGGCCATATCTTATTTTTTTGAAAACATTGATGGCCAAGCTATTGGCTTATATGATTGGCGGAAGTGGGTTTTGCTATTGAAATTCAATAGTATTAAATATTCAAATAAGTTCATATGATATTGGCACTATTCAATAGTACATCTTATTGAATCAACATATATTTTTTTTGTTTCGACAGGATTTTTTTCTCAGTGTACTCTTTATTTTATGAAACCGCTTAGTTCTATTGGGTTCTTTGCACTTGTTACCTTTTCCTCGTGCTTCCCGCGGGTTAAATCCTTCTGTTATGCCTCAATTACTTAATAAAATGGCTGCAGACCATCTAGTTTCAATCTGCTTATTTACTTATGTATGTATTTGCTTATTTACAATTTGCCTCCCGGGCCGGATAATGTCTACACGTTTCTTCGCTTCTTTTCGGATATACTTCATGTTCTACGTACACACAGGACTTAAAATTAATAATTATTACATAACTACATAAGTCATTACTACATAAGTCAAATACTTATGGACGGTAGTGTACGTACTGAATACGCTGTGAAAGGGCTGTTACCGATTCGGCCGAATGACGTGATCGGTTAAAAAACCGCATCGTCTGAACTGGCAGTAAGTGATTGAGCGATCTAGGCGTACAAAGGAGTTCATTTTCAATAGGAGCACGGCCGAATTCGAGCGTGCCCGAATTCGCGTTACCTTGATACGGGAACCTATTCGCGAGAGATCGATCGATTGTTCGGACCCGTGTCTGCCGATTTCAACGTAGCCGTGCGAGTAGAATCGTATCTTCTCGAGTTGGAACTTGGGGCAACGTGGCGCTATAAAAGGCGAGAATGGGAGAGGGTGGAGGTGGCCGTCTTTGTTTTACGACAGCCGAGCGTTTCGACGGCGCAACGCTTCTTCCCGCTTCATTTTCCCGTGGAAATTGGGTCGATGCACCGGCGACAGACGCCGACCAGGAAAACGTTGTCGTTGCTCTATCCTCGCCGCTCGTTTTTAACGACTCCCCCGCGATTCGCTCGCTAACGGCACGTGCTGTCTGCTGACAGCTGTCTTGATAGGAGAACACGGCGCTGCGTGCTCCTAGAGGAGCTTCAAATCCGTTCGAAAGGCTGCAGATGTTCCGGCACGTACTCGTCACCGGGAGTCTTATCGAAATAAGAATTTCCGGTCGACGGAAGTCGGATGAATAACTGCGAAATCTTTCCGACAACGACGCCGCGACTTAATCAGCATCTGATAACCGGCTGCGACGTAGCCCTGAGCAAATCCGCTTCGATCGACAGTCGATCTTGCCCTCGATCTTCCCTCCTCCTGCTTCTGCCCTAACATTGCTGAAATTGAGAAAATTATTCCACCGTAAGATTGACGTTTTCAGTGGAGGATTTATCGATGGAGTTTCGTGCTTATGGTTTTGCAATATTTAAACAGGATCGCGGCGGAAAATTACTTCATCGGAAGCGTACAGCCCGGTATAGTTACAGCTTCGCCGGATGTATTTAAGTTTTACGAGAGAAGACAAGGACGGGGTCCGCGCAATTAGTCGGATCAACTATCCACTTTAGTCGGCGGATAGTTTCGCGATATTATTACGGTATCGTGAAATGCAAAATGGCTCGTCTTAATGTGCAATAATGCCTCTACATACAGTGGAACAGACGTGCACGTTATTCGTGAAAAATTCATCCTCACTAGGTCCAACTTTTCGAGGAGCTCAGAATTAAATATGTTGATGGGAGACGACAAAAATCTATTTTTTTTATGATACTTAAACTAACATGCTTGTGATATTTTTTTTTATTGAAACGAAACCAAACATGACAATCCTAAGCAACGTTTACCTGTTTAATTCGCCCCTGTTTAATACAGTAGAGACTCGGTTATTTGTTAAACTATATGAATTCTCCGTTATCCGAACGTAAACGATTCAATCTGCAGCGGTTCATACACAACATTGTAGTAATCAGTAAAGATTTAATCCACACTCGTGTTTCATTGATCATCGAGGATGCATATGAAGTTATGTATAGTCGTAGTTCTACGGAGCAGACTTCAGATTTATGGGGCAATGCGAGGGAAATTTATGAAATAGCTCAGGCAGCTACTTACAGCGTTTCGCCTTGATTATTCTGCTGTTGCCGTTACGTGTATTTGAAGGCTCTTGAATCAATTTTCTATACCATTGAAGGTGCCATAATTGAATGCAATTGAAATTCCGTAGCCGTTTAATAGAACTATGTATATGTATAGAGTGTTCTGTAGATGACCATGCAATTATGAAAAGGATTTTACATGCAGGGCCGTATCGAAACCATAGGATAAACTCTTTTCGACAAGAAATAGGCTTCCGAGCGTTGCAAATATATTTGAAATTGGACTTCTATCATTGGCGTGGCTATATACGTAAAGGATCGGATTACTTAAACAGACTTTTCCCAAAACGCTAATTGGAAAATTTATACACCCAGGAAACGCGTCCCGAATTATTGATCAGATGCTAAATAATAGATTCTTATTTGAGAATTCCTGTCGCGGAAAACTTGGAGATCAGCCGCGAAGCATCCGGTTGGGTCCAATGACCCCGGGGTCGACTCCGATCGGGAAAACAGGGTAAAAAATTCCATGATCCGGAGACGGTTCTCGTTGATCCAAGAACCTGGGAAGTCCCCAGATCGTTGGACAACGATGTTCTATTTCTCACCACCCTTTTCCCTCGCACAGCTTGAATCCCTGGACGATAATTCGAGACGACTTGGCGCGAGCACGGCATTCGGACCACGTTCCCATCCCCCACGTGACCGTAATACTGATTCTGTTAGGGGTGTGACAGTGCGCCCTTTCTCACAGAGCTGCCGTTCTCGCGATTAAAATCATTTTTCGTTAAGAACGTCGGCTCACGCGGAAAATCTGTTAAGATGTAAAATGAAATTTCCAGGGCGAATTCCCACCCGCTACCCCACGAGAAAACATTCCCTCCGGCGTGCGCAGAGGGTTGCGAAAATGAGGGCGGCCATCGCGATCTTCCGTGCGAAAATCCTGGCACAACTCATTGCAAGAGATACAAATTAACTGAACGAAAGAAATGCTACCTGCAAACAAAATCCGTAAAGAAAATTGGATTGCATCGATTCTCTATAACAACATACGGGGTGGATCAATAAAAACATATTATCAATTACATATTCCTTTAAATTGATATAACTTACAAGTAGATAGCAGATCTTCATGCATTTATGAAGAAATTTGTTGGGTGAAATAAAAACAGTAAAAGATCTTAAAAATTCAAGAACGTTGTAATGTTGCTTTTAATGCAACAAAATCGTTGAGGGATGAAATCAATTTTTATGTTATTCCTGCTTTCCACAATCAATGCAAACCAGTTTTATTTTGCATAAAGATCCGCAGTCTACTTATAAGTAATTTCGATTTGGCTACTCCATTTTGATAATCCAACAAACGTCAGCGATAGCAATCTTTCACAGTCGTTGCGGACATTAAAAGGTTACCTCTGTTTCCGAAACTGGAATGTTATTTTTTACAACTCTCTGCGCCCGTAAACTTAACCTCGTGGAGGGAAGAAGGTGTTAAAAGCAAAATGATATAGGAAGCGAATCAGATAAAGCTGCAACGACTGTCAAGTTACAGGGGTCAGTATTGGAATTTGTTGAAGTTACGTAAACACTGTTTTTAAAGTATAAGAGGAAGCTGAAAATCCACGTTATAGGGGGGGGTTACGATATTGCTAATTTTATTTACGTGAGATTGTTGGGACGAAGAAACTTTTTTCATCGCGGGATACACACGGTATGATAATGCAGACGGAGTTTGAAATGGAGGTGTAATGAATAGAAAGAAGAGGGTAGTTATGCAATATTGAGAGATTGCGGCGTTGATTGAGGAAATCCGGTGAATCGCAGCGCGGCGCCGCGAAAAAACAATCTAATTTCGGAAACACTGAGAACGCCGCTTCGCAGTTCTCTCCGACTTTTAGTCGTATTGGCAGATCGACCGTGTGGTCGCAGTAATTTTATCTCGGGTTTTACGTCCTCTTATTAACTCATTCCGTCGTTGATGAATCAGATATTAGGTATAGTACGTTTCGCGAACGCGACGTCGCACGTTGCTCTCGAATAATTAACGCTGAGTCTGCTGAATCTGTCAAAATGAAGAAGTCCATATTCTTTATTCTACGATTGAGCCAATCGAGCCACTTTCCAAATTGGCTCACTCCAGAAAATAAAAAGCAGAAAATTGATGAAATAGTACACGTGCATTTTGAAAAGTTTTATCATTTGGTGGAATTAACAGTACGTTTTAATTAAAAGTTCGCTTTAATTTACTAAAGAATTCCATGAATGAAACATGAATTAATTGTCTCTACACGTTTCAAAATCTCAGATACAAAGAATCCTACATGATTCAGCAGTAGAAACTTTAAACTTTCAGCATAAATCTTTTCCCATTTTATTCAACGATGTAGCAGTCAGCTAATCTTGGCACTGCTGGATTGGACCAAGAATAATTTCCGTTTGCCTGATCTATTCGAGATGTTTAATAATTAACATCCATCAAATTCTCAGTCTCAATTACGACTAGACTTGATAATTGCTATTCCATTTAACTGTTCTCATTATTATTCATGGCACGACCCAATTTTCTGTCATTCGAGAATTCTTACGTTCGGTTTATCTGACAGGGTCTAATTTGGTGCGTGGTATATCTACTAATTATTAGATGATTGCATAAGTTCGTGCCCGATTTGAAAATAAAATTCAATGGTTAAATTTTAAAGAATACAATTTTATTAATCAATTATACCGTATAGTCACCATTCCTTTCTAATTGTAGAAAATTTAACCATTTTTTAATTTTAATTTAACCAATCTTTAACCAAATCTTTAAAATTTAATCATTGAATTTTATTTTCAAATCGGGCACGAACTTACGCAATCATCTAATCTAATAGAATGGACACCTCCTTGTCTGCACATGACGAAATCTATTAATGGAAAAAGACATATTTCTATTACGATCTATTATTAAGACACGCAAGGCATCGATAAAAGTATGAATCATAAAATGGTTGTATATACAATAGTTTAATAACGAATACACTCGGAATACACAGAAATATAATATTTGAACGCGCGTCTTACTTTCTTAACACCATCGAAGCGACTGACAAAATCATACCGGATGACGATACCTCTTTTCCCATTCCAACTACGGAAGCTCATACATACTACCATTCCATATGTATTTATGCGTGTAATTAAAAATCATAACACAATTATATTCATTTATCATTCCACACTGTCTCTTTATCGAAGACGAGCTCATTCTAGCTGTTCTATCATATTTGTCTAATACACACAGAATACAATTTATCATTTCTGATGTAGGAGCAAGTAGCCCATTCAACAATCACACTGGTGATTTTGATCGAATATTATCTGCCACGGGTGGTAGACCAGGGTTTTGTCAAGAGAAGAACAGAGCTTCCACCGCAATAGAAAGTAGAATTTCTGTCGCAGCCGACGGTCCTCAGATTATGGCACAATGGCGCCGTTCACACGCGTTATTTCGGTGTTCCATCACCGCGTGCCGCAATAAATAAGCGGCGAGCGCGTGCTGGCACACGGTACGTATCATCTTTTGTCATCCCGTGTGATCACGGACACGGAAAGGAAGTTATACATGTCGAATCCCAGTGAAAATCAGTCGGCCTCTCTCCGGACGACGACGACGACGATATTGAGTCCCTTCCGTATTTCGTTTCATCATCGTGCTGCAACGTGACATCGATTTATCGGATAGAATCCGTCATGCCGAAAGATATTTCTCCACGTGGCGACCAACAGTTTCCAGAGGTCAGAATCCTCGACACAACCGCGTGGACACCGGCAAATCAAATTCGTGGCCCTTTGGGAACCGAACCGAGGTTTGGGGCCGTTGGACACTCGAGGACGAAATGAAATCGTCGACCGGGAGATTAGTCTACGGATTCCTGCTCCTCCGGATCGAAAGTCCTGGGTCGGCAAGTGTCCTTTCATGTCCCCTGCTTATCTCCGGCTAGATACGGGCTCACGACTCTCCCGGATTTTTGTAAATTCCCGAGAAATCCGGCCGGGAATTTGTCTTCCCGGCGAAAATCATCCCTCTCTCGATTCTACATCGCCGATACCGGATAATTGGAACGAAGTGCTCGACGCTGCTTGGAACAATCTCCACGCTTTCAGTCTTCGAATTCCTGCGTTAGTTTAAAAGTCATTATAAATTCGTGTTAAGGGCTGTTCCGCTCTGTTTATCGACCCGGCGATTTTCTCTTCGCTCTTTGATGGGCGGAGACTATTTTTATTTCACGCTTTGCCGAAGTGGTTGACATCGACGATTTCATCATTAGGGAATTTAATACTTTGGAAAAAGGATATACAGTGGCGTGCATATAAATAGGAAAATTTATCCGCAATCTGGACCAGCCAAATTAAATCTTTTTTCGTCAGTAAATATGACTCTTCGCCACTTTGTCTCCTCATATTTATATGCTTTCCGGCAAATTGTAAACGGAACGCTTTATGCTCCTTCTTTGACCAAGGTTTTTCCTGCCGTTCTCTTCGCGCTACGTGCTTGCATTTTTGTAAAACACAACGTACATTCTTTGCGTTAGTGTCTACGCCAACATTTTCAGTGATTTGTCTCGCAGTCGTCCCCGAATTTGATGCTGTTCTCAATGTTGCACGTTTTTCACGGGCAGTTAAACTTTGTGGACGTTCCAGAACTCTTCTTTTTCCCGTAATTTTCAGGATTTTTTAACAAGCTCATAATAACTTTTCGGCATCTATTTACAATTTTTTGATATTTGTGTAATTCAATCTTGTTCTTCTTTTAACTTCAACATCGTATGTACTTCACATAGTACACTTAGTTTTTTCCACGACCCATTCTTAACACTTTAGTATGTTGTTTTATTAAATAAGCACGCAAGAAGCTAGTACCCACTTTATCAATTACGTTTTGCAATGAATGTTTGCTCTTCAGTAGCTTCTGCACAACTGACAAATGTAAAACTGCTATTTGTGCAATCATTTTGTCCCGCTTGTGTGCCCCAATATTTACGTTTTCATTTCGATAATTCTATTGAAGTAAATATGGTGGATGATGCTCAGTACATTGTACGTACAGCCATGTCAGAATACGTGGACTAGTAAAATATTTTTTTGATGTATCGAATGAGGAAAAATAGATGATGTGCTTTCTGTCCCGGAGTATATATGCTCTCCACTGTATGCTCGTACGCATTTATCTTCTCCTATTTGATCCACTCTATCGACCCTTAGACGACCAACGCCATTTTTCTTCAACGTAGTTTGCAATCCACTTTGTGGATCAACGTCGATCTTCTTCTCGGACTCAATACAAATAGTCCATCACTTTAACCGCCTGCTTAAAAATATAGTGTGGCATTAAATGCAACAATTTCTTCGTGTAAAGATGTTTGGAGTAAATAACACGAGTACACACCGCAGGAGAAACAGTTTTATAATTCTTTCGTTAACTGATTGCACTGTTCTCCTATCTGCACTATAAAAGCAGATAATAGTAAGGCACAGTTTCAAACAAATAATCTATTTGTCAAATAATCTACAAAGCATGGGGATGTAGAAGTTTTATAAAAATTGATAAAATCTGAAATGATTGCAAAATTTCCACCAACTTCAATCTCTCTAAATCTGCCTCTAATGCATTATAACTTGATGTTCAATGTCCCGAAATGATAGCAACATTTCTTCCAACCTCAATCTCTTTAAATTTATCTCTACAGGTTGTATAAATCTCCTCGGGTTAATGGTTACACTAGAAGTAGGCGCGCAAGAAACATTAGAAACGTGGCATGTGCGAGTTTTACAACTTCGAACTTTACACGGCCGTGATGAATCGGAGTTTTTAAAAACGCATGAATCGCCGCGAGACTTTTTAAAAACCGCACGGCACAGAAATTTATCCGGCTTCTAGATCGCATCTCAACGCGCGTGAAAAATGATAACAGCGTCTGGAACGGGAATATTACAGTTCACGACAACGCTTATGTTGATAATAATTAATGCTATCGCGGCGTTGTTGCAATCATCTGTTCCGGTAGACAGACGAGGGGAAACTTCCAGACGTAACCGGATGCATAATCGCCTCCAGACGCAATTTCGCCCCGGGGGAAGTTCAAATTGCATCCTCGGGAGAAAAATCACTGACGGATGCAGTGCCCAACGTGCAATTTCGCGCATCGATCAGAATCGCAGGAGCAATGCGCGGGATCGTATTGTCACGTCGGTTCAGGTTTTCTTGCCCGGTAAAAAAAATACTCGTTCGTGGAAATAATTCAGGCTGCGACCCGGTATAATGACGACGGAGCCGTAAGTTCGCGTGACCAACGGTTGTAAAAATCCGTCGGGGACGACGTGAACACAATTGTAAATGGGTGACGTGCCCCTCATCGACGTGGCGCCGGAATAAAAATAAACTGCGCGTTTCTGGGCCACTAGTGCACAATTTTCACTAAAGAAACATGAAAATGCACGAGCAAACCGAACCCATTCCAATTTTGGAAAATATTAAACGACATGAAGAGTATGAATATCTTATTTTCACCACATTAAAATTACTAATGAAGAATATCAATTTCTATTTACCTCCTGCGTCTTACAATTGAGATGCACAAACTTTTTATTTTGCATGAACAGCCGGAGTCTACTAATAAGTAAACCACGAACGTGCATTCTTGTCATTTATGCAGCGGATTCAATCATCTGTAATTGAATGTGTGAAAGTAACTGAATTAATTGAATCGATTCCTGAAAAGTAAAGCTCGTACTAGAAATCAATAACATTCATTTAACATTTCTCCGTAAATACGTCACCTGCTACTCGTTAACTCGTTATATAACGCGACGTGTTACAGGAATTCTATAGAAATTTGTTTGATGTGCAGCAACGCAATTACAGATTGATAAATTCTCAAATTGTCTGATTCCATCGGATACATTTTCGATAACGTTTATATTAATTGAAGGATGCTTCGAAACGATAGTTCGGTTCGATTAATTCCGCCAGTGGATGCGAACATTCCGCCTACATTCGTAAATCGATCCCGACGTTTCATTTCTTGTTTTGTTCCGCGCCGCGAGTAGGTATTAGGGTAGACCTCAGGTATACCTGATGAATCTTTTTTGCGAGATTTTTTTCACGACTCCCTCTAGAATTGTGCCATTGTGTAAGAAAATAATTCCTGCAAAAGATGAACTTGATCGAATAAGGGGAAGACCTGCCACATTGACGTTGAATTTGCGAAAAACATGAAATTTTATAAGAATGGGAATATTTGAAGGGAAGACTTTTGATTATGACTAAACGTTCTTCTTGTTTAGTCATAATCAATAGTCTTTCCTTCAAATATACCCATTCCTATAAAATTTCATGTTTTTCGCAAATACAACGTCAATGTGGCACGTCTTCCCCTTATCCGATCAAGTTCATCTTTTGCAGGAAGTACTTTCTTATCCAATGGCACAATTTTAGGGGGGGGGGGGCATGAAAAGAATCTCTCAAAAAAGATTTCACCTGGTATACCTGAGGTCCACCCTAATGTGGCACACCTTCCCGACGTCCGATTGATCTAAAGCTTTGGGTATATCATTTTTTCATGAAATTTCATGGTCGAAACATAAGGTCCACCCTAGTGGGTACACGTAACAGATCTCGTCGCGATTTCATTAGATCCCGCTGGAAAATTGCTTTAACGACCGATGAATTACGACACACTGAGTGGACAATAACCGTGCCTCGGACGACATTGTATATATTGCAGAGCGGGGTTGAATGAGCGAAAAAATAGGGGAGAGAAACGATATCCCGATACGGGAAGCAATCTCATCCCGGAACGAAGGTCGTCAACGCTCGACGCGTACACGTTGCCGATGGTAAACAATGGAAGTTGCGGATACGGTTCAAGCTGAAGCTCTATGTAAAGTTCGAGCCAAATACACTTTGGGACAGTTCGAACCAAACAGTTTGAAGCAATGAAACTATTCCAAGTTCCAACGCGAACTTATTGTTTCCAACTTTAAATTGTAAATAATTGATCGTGCTTGGTTGCACCCGCTGCCGTAGTTTTCTCGTGGCTTCCTCGTTTTTAATGACCTCTTAAATAAACTGACAGGTTTATATATACAGGGTGTTCCAGAATTCCTTCAGCAGCCGAAAATGGGAGCTTCCTCAGATCATTTGAAGCAACATTTTCCTTTGCAAAAATGTTATCCGCGGCTTTGTTTAGGAGTTATTAACGAAAAATACGGACCAATCAGAGCGCGACCTAGACGCGCTGTCGATTGGCTAATATACCCGATTTCGACATCTTAATTTTCTCGCTATTGTTACTCGTAGCAAAAAATATTTCAGCAGAGGCTTGAATGGTATCGACTGGAGCATATTTTGATGTTATTAGTTTTTTCGTGAGTGGATGCGTAAAGGTCATATAAAGGTCAACTTTGTTTTTTTAATGGAATGAAGTATTTTTTAATACATCAATCGATGCACTGGACATTCGTTATAAAAAAGTACTAACCTATGTATGTCGAAAAGTTAGTAGTTCAGGAGATATTTCAATTTAAATAACTCTAAAATACCATTACTGTCGTACTAAGACGTTACACAAGTAAGTAAACACTAACGTCTATCGTAAAATCAGTATTTTATCTCATTCTTTTGCCACAATTTTACAATTTCAACCCTTAGTTGGTGCGATAATATTTTAACAAATCCACACGCGATAACGATGTAATTAGTGCTCAGGATTTGAAACGGAATTAATATTTGGATGCAACACAACCTATTGGGTTGGCAAGAAAGTAATTTCTTTATCTCAATTGTTTTATTCAAGCAATGAACTTTAATCAATAAAATATTTTTCATTTTGTTCGATGATCTTTTGCCATCTTTCTGGTAGCTTCACAATTCCACGCTCATAAAACTTGTGGTCCTCATCGGCAAAAAATCTGATCCAAGTGCAATTTCAGGTCATCATCATTACACCTTAAAATACCGAAATTAATTTCTTGCCAACCCAATGCATCTTCTTATGCCGAAACAGTACAGTAAAGCGGGGATTATGAAATTATCTAGTAGTTAGAAGAAACCAATAATGTCAACCCAATAATTTAGCACCATTTAAAAATCGTATCATGCAAGCTCCACGATCAACTGAACGTTAAAGCTAATTTACCATAAATTAATTCAGATTTGTATGGTAATACAACATTTGCCCCCTTATCTGAAAAGGTGTTTTCTATGAGGACTGCCTTCTCTTGTCAAGTATCAGTCTGACGACTCCTACAAGCCAAAGAATCGATGCTCAACTACACGTGAATTCCATTAACTAATTTTGCAACCTCGCTGACCATATATACGTGTACTTAACACGTTGAATGCGAGATCGATATATGTACGTCTCGAGGAGAGAGTGTTCTCGGGTGACGCGAAGTGTACCCATATATCAAGTCTGTAACTACTTTTCTGATAAATAGTGAACCCCTGCAAAATAAGACCAAGCAAAACAATTTCACATCACTCGGAATACATAGTAATAATTCGTTTGTCAAAGTGTACATACTTTTTCGAGACACCCTGTATTCCCCACACGATAAAATTTGAAAAATCACTCGAACAACAGCCCTTTAACCTTTTAACTCTCCAGAGACGACAAGTTAATAATTCGGGTTCTCTATCACTTTTTCAAAACCATTCATTCATCTTTTTTACTTCACCGTGTCATACTATCCATATTGATATAAACCGCATTGCATTCGTGTCAATCGTGGTGAAACTTTTATCCTCTCGATTTTATCCCGTCGAAAGGTTAAAGGCGACGAACGGTCTATAAAAAGACTGTATACGGAAACGTGTTAACATTTCATTTTGAAAAACTGGAATTCGCGAAGTTAATTATTTGCTTTTCCATCATACAAATGAGAGGAACAGGAGAAACGGGCGAGGGTTAATGCAGACTCGAAACGACGAGCTCGTGCACGAAGTAATCGTTGGAAATAATAAGTTGGATTTTTCGAGCTGCAGTTCGAACAACGCGGCGCGGCCCGTCGTAACAGAAATATCGATTTCGCGACGAAAATTGCACGATTAACGGGGAATGTTGTCACGACGGCGATGCGCTGGCCGTGCAAAGTCGAGAACTTCGTTGACCCAAATAACAGCGCGATAATAAGGGTGCTCACCTAGACGAACTTGAGCCTTGGCTGCCACGTGACGCTTCTAATATTAGCCAGATGTACATACGAGATTCGTCGATTATTCCGCGGCTCAACATTTTCCGTACCGGCGGCTATTTATCTGACACCGGCTACTACCGGCCCCGCTATCAGGCTGGATCCATTAAGGCGCGACCTATCCGATGATCATGCTTTTACTTCGCGGAAACAAGGGCCGTTGTGGTAACGACTTTTAGATAGACGCAAACGAGTTCGAAAGTTTGGTAATGTAGCAGTCAGAGGGACTCAGCGTTACACGAATATTATAATTTATGGTTCGCGGTTTGGGTTATGCAAAGTGAATGAACTAGATGCACTATTATACTTGTACTATTATCCCAGATAATTGCCTGGTGAAAATAAGAATCTTTATTTTAGAGGAGTTCGACTTGGTTTTACAATAGAACTTAAAATTAGCATTCTACACATTCACCCATTTCCTCCAATCCTAATTACGTTATCTAACCTAGCTACCCTAGCACGCTTTACTATTCTTTGGTTCTCCATGTACAGTGGAACCTCGGTATACGACCTTAATCCGTATCCCGATGTCTGGACTTATACCGAATAGGACGTATACCAAACCAACCTTTCCCATAAGGAGTAATGTAAAAATGATTAATCCATTCTCATGTAACAAAAGAACTCCTATTGATATTATACCTTCATTAATGGGGTTGTAAAATAATTTGAACACTGTTTAAACACATAAATAAAAAATGAGATTTTATTATAGATTTTTTAATATGAACTCTGCTTTTCTTCCATCTCTCTGTGTTGTGTCGTCGCGGGCTTTCGCGATCATACGCCGACCTGATCAGTCAGTTAATAATATGATACATCAGCTCCGAATATAATTGATTATTAATTTAATTTTTCCTCTGAGATAATTATTTAAAAATGACGCAAAATTCACAGAAAAAATGTATGTCGTATACCGAGCAGAATTTATCACGTCCAAACAGGACGTATTCCGAATTGGACGTATACCAAACCAACCTTTCCCATAAGGAGTAATGTAAAAATGATTAATCTATTCTCATGTAAAAAAAAATGATTAATCCATTCTCATGTAAAAAAAAGTGATTAATCCATTCTCATGTAAAAAAAGAACTCCTATTGATATTGTACCTTCATTAATGGGGTTGTAAAATAATTTGAACACTGTTTAAACACATAAATAAAAAATGAGATTTTATTATAGATTTTTTAATATAAACTCTGCTTTTCTTCCATCTCTCTGTGCTGTGTCGTCGCGGGCTTTCGCGATCATACGCCGACCTCATCAGTCAGTTAATAATACATCAGCTTCGAATGTAATTGATTATTAATTTAATTTTTCCTCTGAGATAATTATATAAAAATGACGCAAGATTCATAGAAAAAATGTATGTCGTATACCGAGCAAAATTTATCACGTCCAAACAGGACGTATTCCGAATTGGACGTACTCCGAACCAGACCTCGGTATACCGAGGTTCCACTGTACATTCTTTTTGTCCTGCTTTCTACCTCTTCCGTATTACCTTTATCGGTTTCTTTACAATCCCTTATTAGATGCTCGAAATTGTAGAATCCGACTCCGCATAAATCGCAACTCCTGTTTTCTCCGAGCTCGCAATATTTGTTCCAGTACTCTAGGTTTCCGCAACGTGCCTGGGCTATTAATTTCTATCCCCTTCCTTGTTTAAATATTTCGTTAGCCTTGGGATTCGTACTTGCACCTAAACGATGTCTCAAATCGTTTCTTCTTCTTTTTTATTATTATTCGTGCTGTAACGTAGAATTTAGTTTCGTGTTGCAACTGTTTACCCTCGAATGTTCTTCGGTTGAAAATTCGCCCATTCTCCGAATTCGGTAATGGAATATTCCGATAGTTATGCTGTTACTTGATATTTTTCATCAAAATATCAGAGTACGAGTAAAATACAATTAGTCGAATTAAAGTGTAATTTGTAAATGTATGAAAAATATAGGAATTTTCCAAGATTATTGTTTAATATTCTAATAAACCAAAATACGCTCGTTTCAGTTTCTTGACCTGCAACTAATGAAAGTGTTAGAATGTGGTTGAAACTATTATTATAGGGGTACTTCTATAGTCAAGATGGCTTATTAATGAAATCGAAATTGGACAGTTGAAACGTGTCCCGACCAGACTGTGTTTTCCCGAAATATTCGGCTCGGCTTTAACGAAATAAGCCCAAGATGATCTATATTGAATCTTTTACAGTCCCTGGGCATAGTCGGGAGCATGGTTGACCCAAATACAACAGCGATAATAGGGAACCTCGCCTATCCGAGCCTGAGCTCCACCGCCACAGGACTCCCTGTCTTTAATCCTTTTAGATGCTTGGTATCCCCGTGATCCTCGCCATTTTTCTTCGTTCCTTGGCCAATCCTTACCATTTGTCTCGTTGTGGATCCGCGTCCTCCTGCGTTCCATGCTTATCCTTGGGTTATTCTCGTTAGCAGCTCCAGTTTCGTCTACTCGAACAATAAACTTTAACGACACGGTAATTAGAAGCCACCAGAAACTAACATTTCCTTTCCGCGAGGAATTTATTTCGCGAATTTTATTTAACGAAGATGTTGCCTTCGTCCTCGCAAAGCTGTATCACGGAATTAAACCTGATAGTTGATGGGCTTGTAAGATTGGTACAGTGACTCTGATTAATATTCGGACGCTATAAAAAAGACGATAACTTTTTAAATATCTCTGCAAGAATTCTGCAATGTCTCATCGCAAGTTAAAAAAAAATAAGAAGACCGATATGCAGTTACTCGAATTAATATTCGGACGCTCTAAAAAAAGACGATAACTTTTTTAATACTGTATTATACGATTTGAACTTTTTTGGCAAGCTAGAGCAATTAATTTACTACAGGGACATATCCTGTAGAAATTAATAGAAATTTTTTGAAAAGTTGCAATTGACCTTGATATTTGTCTCGTAAGAGACACACAATTATGATAATTGTAGGGACACAGTAAAGTAAAGCACGCCAAAGAGATAGATTAGTTACTTCCGGTTAGATAGCTAATGGCACAGAGATTCCGTGCAGATAGTTCTCGAAATGATGAAATACCAATTAGCAAACCATAGACCGCCGAGTTTGCGAAACACAAATGAATAAACTTTATGATATATTAGCCAGACTTGCTAAATATAATCCAGCTCTGAACTATAGTAAATCTGCGGTAAATCTCAAGTAAAATGAAACTAACAGAAAATACCACTTTTTAACCCTCATCCGTCTCTCGTGTCAATTTCACACAGTTTTCCCGAAATAAGTTATATTGTTCTGTTATTTGTAGATAAATTTGTCCGAAACTTCTTGACTTTTATTTTTAACCGAAAAATCTAAGATGTTAACTCATCAGTTTGAATAAAAAAATATCGACAAAAAAGTGTTTACCTTGTTATTTTATCGATCTTTCATCACTGTGAAACGAAAGACGAATGGGGGTTGAATACAGTAGGGTTGGCAAGAAAGTCATTTCGGTATTTTAAGGTGAAGTAAAATCGAATTTTTTTTTGTTCAAGCGATGAACTTTAATCGATAATATAATATATTTTCTTATTTATTCTTTTTGGCAAAAGATCATCGAACAAAAGGGAAAATATCTTATTCATTAAAGTTCATTACTTGAATAAAAAATTGGCTTTATTTCACCTTAAAATACCGAAATTATTTTCTTGCCAACCCAATACAAATATTTCTAATATCTTGGATTTATTGGAGGAACGAAGATAGTCGATATTATCACTATTTTTCAATCGATCGTTTCAATTCTCAAGCCCAATTAACGTTTTTGCTGCCTGCGAGCCAGTCTATCGACCTCCGGATGTTTTGCGAGAACTGCCGCGGGCCGATTTGATTCCTCTATGGAAACGTAAATATTGAATCAACCGTGGCAGTTTTTGCCGGTACCAAATAGGTGGGGTTAAAGCAAGAGGGTTAAAAACTGTTTTCACATCGTATGATAAATGGAATTCCGGATCGTTGCGAACTCTGTAGCGAAATCAATTTTTCCATGACATCAATGCTTATAAGATAAATTACTAGATCTACTAGATTCACTAGAAATTACTAACCATCCAACGCGGTGGAAGCTGCAGCTTAATCCCCCGGCTTAAAATGAAGTATCGGAGACGTCGTGCGATTTTGAAAACGAGTCGTCACGTTTTTCTCTTATCAGAGAGGCATGACTAGTTCCACGATACAGTCAGTAATTTTGATATTCGGTCACTTCTGGAAGTTTTCTTTGGAACTCTTTCTATTATTTTTATGCTTAGAATAGAAACTCCCTTTAAGCTGTGAGGAATATTATAAATTGTTTTAATCATTGTTTCAACTTTTATTTCTAAATTCTCAATAGGGTTGAAATCCGGTGGCTACTGTGCTGGATAAAATAATTTGGATAGTTACATGTAAATGTTCCTATGCAACACGAGAATGTTAAGGGTTGTTGTTTTTGATAATATTTTAAGGTGTGAAAAAGTTGATTTGGACAAAGTGGGTTTCTTCCAAGTGGGTTTTAAACCCACTTTATTCGAAATTTTTGTCCAATTCTGCACACAGTATATAAATGTCTGCTAAAAATTTAAGGGGTGGATGGATGAAGGTGTCAAGTTTGTTTCCTGTAAAAGAGTTTTTAACAAAATATGTTGTCCTTTTTTGATGAATGAAGATAATTATTGTCTTTTTTTGTATTAGAGATTAACCGTAACAATATATATATTTGTAATTGATTTGTGTTATCATCTTCATTCATCAAAAAAGGACAACATACCTCGCTAAAATCTCTTTCACAGAAAACAAACAATTTGTTACTTGACACCTTTATCCATTCATCCCTTCAATTGTCTGCTTCTGTGTTATTCGCATGGCATTTCCCGACGAACGAAGAGTGACAGAAAGGGAGAAATTGAATGAAAATACTTGGAATGAAATTGTAAGGGGGGTTGGTAGAAACGGAGAGGGGATCGGTGAAATTCAGATGGTTGGATCGATACAATCTTAACGGTGTCGGGACGCGGAGCCGGCGAATATCGGCAAAAATACGATGACGAACTAATTAACGTAGGGGGTGAACGTACTCGAGCGCGTCGCCCCCGAACACTTCCCAGATTCCACGCAGATATTTCCGTGGCCGCGGAGCCGGCGACGATGTCACCGATAATTGCGCTCTGTCCTACATCGTAGGAAATACCTGAACCGTTCATCGTATACCCCTGTTTAATACGGAGTTAATGATATTTCAGAGATTGGTCGCCGAACTCAACAAAGAGCAGGAGGCCATGCTGGCCAACAAGCTCTCTATGAAAGGTGAGGCCGTTGCTCCGTGGGTTGGCGCTCCCAACGAGGACGTGCTACGAGAGGAATGCTTATCTCTCTCGACGGTGAGTAATTCTATTCGTTCTCTTTCTCTCTCGCTTTCACGGCTATCTCTGTTTATCTCTTTTTCGCTCTTCCTATCTCATCGCAACGCGAAAGTTTGACACTCTTTGAATTACTGTCTCTTTTCACCGCGAACGTATTGTACTTAAATTCGGATCAAGTTTATCGCAGTCTCGATTCAACCGCTTTGAACGTCCTTCGCCGTGGATCCCGTTCATGCTCGAACTCATTTTAACCTTTTAATCGGGTAATCTTCCAATTATGAACACTTTTGCGAACAAGTAATGAATGGACCAGGTATCTTCATGCAAAATAAGAATTTTCAATGTCGATTGCGAGCAGAAATTTTATAGGCGTTTATCGCTTCTCTTAATAATTTTAACCCTTTACAGTCGCATCTATTTTAGCTCGGAAATTAAACATTCTTTCCGACCTAGAATAACTTCATTCTGTGATTCTTTTTCATTTTATGGATATAAAATTGATATAATACCTCATACAATACGGAAATATTTAGTAATCGATTAGATACCAACATATTTAATAATTAGACAATATTTTGAATGATGGTGCAGCAATTTTTAGTGGTACCTCTCACTCAGAGATGTTTGTGAAACATAAAAATTGTACACATCAATTGCAAAAAATTAGTATTGGATATGGGTGTTAATGAATGCACACTGATACATTTGAAAGAAAACAATTCTTTACTTCGCGGAGCGGGAGGAGGATCTTTACTGATCGAAATTTAGCTTCGACTGACGCTGAAAGGGGAACTGTTGGAACCCCGAAAGGAAGTCTCTTCGTATCTCCAGACTGTTTAGGTTAGACCGATTGTGAGATTGTTGTGAGATTGTGAGATTCATTTGGCTGAACTTCCGAAGACGTCCATGCTCAGAATTGAATGAAATTTTGGAAATAGGTTCCATTTTAAATAAAATGATGATTGTCGGATTTTTGACAGTTTTGACTGTTTCCTCGTTGACTCTTCATAATTACAATATTTCCTTGATCCGCGAATCCTCGGTGAGAAAAGAACGAAGCTGTATTGCAATTAGATTTGCTCGCACAATAGAGCGCGCAGTGTGTAAAGAATACGACAACGTGCTCGACGTACCTTAAAGGATTGGTAGCCGTGATAGAATTTACGCGACGTTTACTCTCGTCATTAACGCGCGAGAACGATGAAACGTCTGAAGACGTTCTCTCGCGACGCGACGCGACGAAGGAACGTTCGCGGGGTGGCTGGAACTTCATTGCTTTTATTTCAACACAGTCTGCGTTCATCCTTTGTGCACTATGTTTGCTATACACGCACAAGCTGATTGTATTGTGCCGATAATCGTTCTTCTTTCACACAAAGACCATTTGTTCCGTATTGTTGGCTTCGAACCGTTCGCGCTAAAATTTATACAATAAATTCAATTGTTTCATTCATGCAGAATTTCAATAGAAAGATTTGTGTTTTATAAGTTGATATACAAATTGTCGGTCATTCATTTTTTAACCTGATACGAATTGGTTGCACGAATTTCCGTCTAAAGTGAGCTTAAAGTTCACATCTTCAAAAGGTCAAATTGAATTTTGTTATTTACGTTACGTTGTACAGTGAGTCGCGAAAGTATTCGAACGCTCTGAAATGAAAAGTTTCACGCTTAAAAAATAGAAATCATATTACTTCCTTTTATTCCTATAGTAACATATAAATATCATGATTATACATGTTAAATTTAAAGTGTCTTTGATAACATAAACAATACTTATAAAACATTTCGTAGTAACATCGGCTAAATGAATGCCACAAAAGTATTCGAACGATGAAACTTGTAAAACAAAACAAACCTTGAATGTGACGCAGCGCGTTCAGTGCTGCGAATATTAATAAGATTGTAAAAGTTATATTAATAATGTACACAAAAAAATCAGAAACCAGCATCACTGATAGGACATTGAGAATTAACCCTTTTCACTCGGAGCTATTTTAACTGCAAAATTTATATAAACTTTCTTTCCGATCTAGAATATTTCCATTCCTTGCGATTTTTAACATTTTGTAGATATGAAATTGGTATAGTACCTCATACAATAACTAAATGTTTAATAATTGATTAGATACCGATGTATTTAATAGTGTGAACAATATTTTGAATAATGGTACAGCCATTTTAGTGGTGCCTCAGAGGGGACAATAGAGTGCAAAGGGTGAGGTGGCATAATCAAGGCAAAAGCTATGGTGAAATATCTCAATTATTAGAGAGAAGTAAATCTACCGATTATTATTGATAGTGAAAACGTTAAAAACCACATATCCTTCAGGATAAAGTCCGTTCTGGCATAACTCCTGAACCATTGATCCTACAGGATCGAAACGTCGACCTGCAACCGCCCCGGGTACAAATCCAATAAAGTAAAGAGCAGCCAGACTAAATGTTCCATAACGGTGCATGCCGATATAATAATTATTCGAACAAAATTCTGAGGAAATGTACGATGGCCGTTTGCCAGAAATATTCTTGGAAATTGAAGGTAGATTAATTTGTTGTTTCACGATCGTAAATATTCGATAAGAGTTGAATATGCTCACAGCGCACAGTTTCGATCAGATGAAAAGACAAAGCAAATTTGCAAAATTTTAACCTCTACGTTTCGATCCGGGTTTGGATCATTTTCAAGAGTATGCGTCTGAAAATATATATGGAATTAATAATTTTGTTATTTAAACGGAAAAGAACACTGTTGATTAAAAAACCCTTTAGACACCTACTTGCTATGTATAAAGAATTTTAGAAATTTAAATTAATGGAACTATATTCCATGCTGGTCTAAATAGAAGGTAGAGTTTGGACAGGTCTGATAGACTGTACGTGTACTTTTATCAGCGGTGGTAGTTTCCTGACACCGGTCAGTTTCGTGACCGGCCAATGACTGTCGGTGAACCATGCGTCGGCGTTCAGAACTCCGCGCGACGGAAGTTGACGTAGTTGAATGCATAATTCAAGGGAGCATTGTTTCCAGGACAAAAGTAACTTCCTGAGGCCCCCGCCCGAGGGTGTGGATTTCGCATGGGACTTCGAAGGAGTATTGGCGATGGCGCAAGCCACCCTCGCACTTGATCCGAATTTGGAATCTATGAGGTACCAGCTGGTGCCCAAGGAGTAAGTAGTAGTTTTTCGTCACGCTAACTACCTCTAAACACGTACAAACTTCTTGATAAAATAAACAATTCGTATGAAATTCGTTCAGGATGATTTGAATCTTTACTGGATAGAATTCTTATTAAGACGTTTGTACCAGAACAAGAATTAGTAACAAACATAGAATTGTTACGCTCGGAAAGTGCAATCGCTTCGTGAAGCAAGCTCACGCTTCCATGGAACTGTTTTGAAATGATTTTAGTTTTCATATAATTGCGTAAAGAAAGAGGTTTGTAAGTTTACTGTTCGAAGCGGCTCGATAACCTCTCGCGTAGCTATTTAATTGGCGGGAAACAAAACGCGCTCCATCGGAATGCAATTCGGAATGCAAGTAGAAGCGGTGACAATTGAACGCCAGTCGGAAACTTTGGCTGCGATAGCAATAAAGGGAGAGGTGGGGAGATAACGACGATTATACTGATACCTCAATGATCCGGAACCATCTGGGAGTCGATTTGTGTCCAGTGCTCGATCGAAGGGAGAAAACTTGGCCCCCGCGTACGTCTGCGAATCAATTAATTACCGGCCTAAATTAAATCGGTCTGCTTTGGTGGCTGGCGTTAATTGGCAATTTCCAAACCGGTGTCTAATTACGGTAAATCGCAACCCGCGTATCGAGCTCTCGCCGCCATGTTTCACGCCTCAATTAATTTACCTGTCGCGCAGAATATCCGAAGAGAACTTCTGGCGGAATTACTTCTACCGAGTATCCGTTCTGCGCCAGAGCCACGAGCTGAACACGATGGCCCAGGCAGAAAACAGCGGGAACCTGGTTGGATCCGTGAACCAACCTGAAGGTAAACTTTCCTACTCGTACCAACCGCAATTTCCCACGCTTAGACGGTATTATCCGCACGATGCATTATACCGATGCATAATCCAGCCCCCTGATCGACTCTTTTCGCAAATCTCGCGGTCTACTTTTTGTTACACTTTTAAAACGGGCAACGTCTTGGACAAGTTTGACGGAGTCTTCCTTTTTCGTTACCTGATGTCGCAAGAAAAGAAGAAGCTTGAATTTCATTCTTCCTTTATACAGGATGTTTCATTTTTCGAGATGTTAGAAGGATAGTTTCTTAGCTGACGTAAGAAAATTGTGTAAAAAAATTGCAATTGGTCAGAATCATGGAGAAAATTTTAGAAGTTGCTTTTTACTAGGTTGTTAGAACGGAAATATATAAAAATTTGACTTGTGTGAGATCGATGTTACAGACAATAATGTTAGACTCCAATTTTGTCAGTGAAGCATCAAAATGCAGCAGTTTACTGATCGTAAAAGACCATACTTTGTCTAATGTAAAAAGAAAGTAACGGAATAACGAGTGTAAAAGGTAAAAGAGAGCCGTGTGCATCGTCTGTCGTAAAATTTCGTTTTACTCGGCAAGCACAACCTTCGGTTTTTCATTTCTTTACATAATGAACGAAAAAGGTCAATCCTTTTAATCATAATCTAGATTTTCCGCAAGAACCATTTCTTCTGAAGATTATTAAATATATATTAAATATATTTTTATAATTCTGTGATTATGAAAGTGTGTGGTGCAAGTTAAAATTAAAATAAAATCGAACATGCTAAAATATGTTTTACCATATCTCGAAGACAGAAGACGTGACTTACGTCACTCTCGTAATCACCGGCACATTTATTTCCATTCCGCCATATTGTCGCCAGTAGGATAAAACATTCTACGTCAATAGACTTGAACGTTGTGTAGTTTGAATGGGTGGGTGACAGTTATCGAGAATGTTTGAGTATCGTCTATCGTCGCGACATGGCGACATCGAGACTACATTGAAAAGAGTCGATCAGAGGGTTGCAATGTAAACACATCCTTTTCGTTTGTTCTCCAGTAACCGCAGCCTTCTAGTTTGCATTGCAGTTCGGTGCTGCTTGACTTAAAACCAGTTGTTTCTATCGAGAACGTCGCTGGTAAACGAATATAAGAACGGGGTGTTGAGAACGAAAGAGGGACGGAATTTAAACAACGCCATGTTTACGAGCGCTGCCATGCGTTTACGCCTGATCTACGATCCGTCCCGGCGACGTTCCTCGAGATGAAACCTCCTTGCATGGCACAGTTCAGAATTTTATGCGACCAGTAGATTCATCTATCGCCGGACGAGCCGCGAACAACGTACTGGCGCATTTGTCTTGCAAAACATGCCTGTTGCGATATCTTGTCACACGGTGTTGCGCAAAAGTAAACAGTGTTAAACCTCGGTTAACGACTGACTCTGGATGTTTATACGAGATTCGCGGTTAAACTTTCACTCAGTGGACCAAAGATTTTCATCGCCAAATTTTTAATACGATTTCAGAGTACATTGAACTACCTTTCATATTTGCGAGTACATACAGTGACTCGGATTAATATTCGGGCGTTCTAAAAATGACGACAACTTTTTTAATATTATACTACACGATTTGAACTTTTTTGGGAAGCTGGAGCAATTAGTTTGCTACAGGATGTGAAATGAAATTTTTTCAAACACTGGAATTGATCGGAATTGTAGAAAAAATACTAAAAGTTGCAATCTACAACTTTTTTATGTGGACCTATATTGAAAATTTAAAAAATATGGTTTTGTAGATCTGTGTGAATTAAACGTATTCTGAAAATTTCGTCAAAATCGAGCGACGTTGCAATGAGCTACAAACGTTTAAAGAAGATAAAAATTGCAGGTTTTCACGATTTTCGGCCTTTAACTGCAATAAATCTAAGTTTCAATGCCTGTCGTTTTTTCCCGCATCAACCGATTTCGATGAAACTTTCACATTGCATATAATTGACACAGATCTACGAAACGTACTTTTTAAATTTTTAATATAGGCCCACATAAATAAGTTGTAAAACGCAATTTTTAGTATTTTTTCTACAATTCCGATCAATTGCAACTTTTAAAAAATTATTTTCTGTTTTAAAATCTTTTTGGATTTCGAATGTTTGTGTTGTAAAATTTTATAGAACTATTGGTAAGATATTAATTGTGGCAATAAAATATTTAAATAATATGTTGGAAAGGAATATACAGCTAGTACACTCACAATGATTGCTGAATCTTATAAAAATGTTCCGAATTGTATCGAGTAAAAAAGTTTTGATAAACTGCAGCTTCATAGGCCATTTGTTTCTGAGGTTCTTACAACCGCTTTCAGCTCGAAACAGAACCTTGTAACTAATCTTCGAGCGCTCCGTTGCCAGTTTCATTCGCAACGTTCCATTCACGTGGCTTTCATTACACATTTTTCTTTAAGAGAAAATTAATGAAAAGAAGGAAATATTACCCCCCGTGACATTTTCAAACAAAAACCAGACCATTTTGATGAAACCGAGCATAACGATTTCCAGGGAATTTCCCCTTTTATGTTACAACTACTGTCCTCAATGGAAGTGAAACTTTTCCACTAAAACGTAGAGAATGATTTTCATGGGAAAAAATACCGTTCATACCGCAGCTATACATATTTCCCAAAGAGAGTAATACAACATTCACATAGTTGAATCATAAAAATAGATTGTATTAGGTTGTTGTATACGAAAGGTTTGATTTTTAACAGCAACGTTAAATGAACATAACTTCCTCTAAAGAAATGATGAATAGACTCCGGATTTTATGCATTTATAACAAAAATGAGCAAGTACAATTTAAAACAGTAAAAATATTAAAAGATTTTAAGAATATTATTAATATATTATTTTCATCACATTAAAATTGTTAATGAACAATATAAATTGATATTTAGCTCCTGCATCTTGCAATTGATGCACAAACTTGTTATTTTGCATAAACGTCCGGAGTCTATTGATCAATTAGCATTGTAAAATCGAGCATTTCATTCACAACAACCTAATAGGACAAAAAGAAAACTTGTTTAATTTCCCCAAAAATCATTTCATCCACTTGGACGTGCAAGCCATTTACAGATTAGCTAACCGATTAAATACAATTCCGCCGCGATTGGAACATTGAAATTTATTCAGCCCGTTTTCCATAAACATCCACAGTCTAATCACGTTACCAAGCACACTGTTCCATCGAATTTCCTCTCGTGAAAGTGGTCAGGATGCCGCAACACTGTATTCTAGAAAGGTTAAATGGTTATATATACTATTCGGATGAAAATGAGCAATATGTCGTGGTCAGAATTATCGGGCCACGGCTGATTAAAGTCCTATCGGTATTCCCTCGCATGTGTCAAAATTATAGATGCAACGTCAATTCGGGGTAAAACGATAATTCCCGATGAAATATTGATAACCGGTCGGTCAGAAAATTAGCGCCAGTACGTTGGGAAAAGGATGGGTCCATCTGGCTTTCTACATAAAACAATAGTCACGTTTGGAGACCGTGGAACCGAAAGGGGATGAAACGCTCTAAAAGAAGGAATGGAAACGAACACGGAATAATATTCACTCTCCCGAGAAAGCCATCGAAACGCACGCTTATACTACTCCCTGGCAGAAAATATTCGATTAAAATCGCGAGTATGATTGTTGAACGACTTATTTGAGCGTGTAATAACGCGCTTCCAAAATTCACCCGTTGTTGTATTAGATGATTGAAAAAAGAGACGTTTTTATTTTATCGTTTGCTGTCTGGGTGATTAATTGTAAAGTATACCCATAATATTTCTTCAAAATGTAATGTTATAAATGAAACATATCCGTTCATTTAAAGCGTAAAACAAGGGTGAAATATTATCTTGGACTCTTTTGTGCAACTATTTCTAAGGAGGGTGTGGAGGTTAATGGGAATATTTTCCACATTGAAAAAATAAATATAATTACAATGATTCATGATTTGTTTGATCGAATTTGCCAGGGATAGTAGAAGTTCGGGAATATAATACTTGTGATTGCCTTCTCTAAGAGACTTTCTACCATTCCGTCAACGGTCTCCGACCAGCAAACTCATCCCTTGCATTTCCGTTCATCGGCAACTCGAACTCGACAACCCGCTGCACTTCTACAAATACTTGCTCGAAGTTGACTGAGACCGTCGACTTTGACGGCTTGATAATGTTTCGCGTTTCAAATTAAATAAGTTAGTCGCCGCGAGCGGTAATCAAATGAACGCGGGAGCTACTCTTTTCGGAGAAGTTCCTGGCTGGCGCACAGCATCTGAAAGGATCACTCTGTCATTGAATGTGGAAATTATCGAACAAAGCGTGAAACACCAGTACGCTTCGTGTACAGTGAATCACCACATTCGTTCAACTGGATCTTCATGCATCTGTGCAAGATTCTGAAATAGAAGGAAATCTTCGAAGAAATTACTATTGTTTAAAAATTGCTCTTGTTTTTCATTATAATAATATTACAGAAAGAAAAACATTTCTTCCGTCTAACATCTCCTCGTAAAAAGATTGTGAAATAATTTGGCACAAAAAATATTTCAACAACAGAATGATCCATTCGAATCGAGTTAAACAATTCGTTTTGTGTATGCCCAGCCTCGCGCTATTTATAACAGTAGAAGCAATTGTCTCGTCGATTGTACCGGTTTGACTGCCAGCCGAAGACTAAATATTAAAAAGGCAAATATTGAACAATAGCGGTGGAGGTGAAATGGTATTCGCTCTGTTTATTTTTATCATTCGCAAACGGAAGTGCTGCGGGTTCTTGTACATACATAACTACATACGTCAGAAACACAGTCGACCGCGCGTGAACACAAAGAACGGCTAACCGCGATGCGAAACGAGCAAAAAAGAAATCGAAAGTACGAAACTAACAGAAAAGCGACGCTAGAAAGCCGTTAGCCGGCTTCGTGTATAGCGTTAGGAAGTTCCCAGACCCATCTAGTTTAGCCGTGAGTGTTGTCTTGCGCACAGTTCAAGTGACCACTGGCCAGGAAACCAGCGGAACCGTGACGGACAGCAGTAACAACGCGCTGGCAGATTCGCCAGGCCACGAATTCGTGTCTGATAGCATGAGGGTCTCCGACACGGACCTCGAAGAGGTCCGAGAAGGCATGAGAAAGTTGGGGATGCAGCCGCCCAAAGGTTAGTGATCGTTGGTCGTCGTTAACCTTGCTTGCGATGGACGACTGCGCAGAACAGGGAAACGCCGGGACACTCGTGGCACCGTTCCGCAATTTTATCTGCGCGATACCACTGTTTTAACAAACCGCAAAAGAATCGAAATTCAACGCGCGAATCCTGATAAAGTTGGACCAATATTGGACAACCTGGCCATGCGCCGCCGCGCCGACTTCTTAATGAGCTTTTGACAGATTCTGCTACCGGGCCATACACGTCAATACTCCGTCCAATAGTTTCGAAGATAGTAGACACGACGTGTCAGCTTCACTATGGCGAACACTTTAACACCCACTTACCCCTACGTTCTACCAAATTATACTTAAATTTGCCTTTACACCTCAGGCGCCATTGTCAGTCAGATTCATTTTTATTGCGATTTTTAGAATGCAATAAAAATAAACTTGAACTCTTTTAACACAAAAATACTTTATCTTCTGGATAATAACTAGTTTAACTCTAGGGTATATTTATAAATGTATTCATAGTACAATAAATGTTGATTTTATATTGGAATTTTTAGTATAACTTCAAATTATTATTGTTCTGTAGTATAATCTAAGAATTTAATTAAATAAATAGATATTTATAAATTTATTAGGAATATTTATAAACAAACAGAACGAGTGAAATGTAAAATGAATTTACTATTGATTGAAGCATTTGGTGGATTATCTAACGTCATAAAACCGATGTAGCAGTTTGATTTTTTTGAAATTTTTAGGGTTAATATTCGCCCACTTGACGAGTGAACTATAACTGTGTTATCAACACTAATTTTCTCATATTAATATGAAAATTGTCCCACACGTTGACACTACTCTTGGCACATTGTTTTGTCAGACTCGTTATATTTGTCATGGAAAAATTAGTGGAAATAATACCGTAGAACCGTGTCCAGAAATGTTGCGAATATAATACGCGCTTAGCTGTGAATTGTTAATATTCTCAATCCCCGATAGAGGTTATCATCCTGAAAAAGAGGTACAATCTGTCAAAGGCTCATTATTAAGTCATAGTAATAGTTGGAGAGCTTCTCTGCTGAGTCTATAATTATACACGCATGATGAACGAAGTGTAGGAATCTTGTGACATTGATTCCAAGGCAGGAATTGTATGTAATTACTAGACTGCGGATTTTATACATTTATGACAAAAATGGGTACGTACAATTTAAAGCAGTGGACATGCAAAAAATATTTAAGTACATCAAGGTGTTAGTTTCAGTTTCATAGGATAATTAAAACAAGAATACAATTTTTATTTGGCTCCTGTGTCCTGCAATCAATGCGAACATTTTTTATTTTGCATAAATATCCGCAGTCTAGTAATTACAAAATTGTTTAAAATGAAGCAATTACAAACAGAATTCACTTATGACAGAAATGAGTAGATGTAATTTGAAACGGTAAAAACATTAGAAGAATTTAAAAATACTGTCATATTATTTTCAACCTATTAAACATATTAACAATGAAAATAAATTCGTGTTTCACTCCGTTGTTGCAATTCAGGTAAAAAATGTTTATCTTGTATCTTTATCCGCTGTCTAGTGATCACTTGTAGTCTTGTAAACAGTTTCTAATTCCTGTCCTTGAGAACAAACAGATAAAGGAGCTCGTGACCGGCCATCTGTCACTTGAGCGCCACACTACCCCCTTCTGGAGTGTGCGTAATTGCATTTTTTTTACCACATCCATAAAAAAAAGATAAAAGAGCTCATCAGTGTAAGTAACTCCATTTCTTAATAAATTGCAAGGAGAAAAATATGACAATACATTACCTGTAACTTTTCATGAATAATAATCGAGACTGGCTGACATTTAATGGTGATCCAAGCGTAAATAAAATAAAAGGATTTGTGCCACGAAGTTCCGGTGATCCACGGATGCGAACTGTGCAGTATTCCCGATCGATAACCCCGAAGAATAGGTGTGCACGTTTTTCGAAATTTTCTTCTTTTTTTCTATTACACACCTTGATAAATCACCGAAAAGCTCGGAGAGATGTTCGCGCATTGTTCCGTTACGACCACCAACGAAATTTTGTTGAGCAAGAAATACGTTCGGAGAGGAACGCGTCCTTTCTGTCTCTATTCGCTGCCAGAAATAATGAATATTCAATTTTGGTAACCGGACTATGAAATTTCTATTGAAATTTAAAAAATGTGTAGGTTGTCGCTAGAACTGAAATGTTTCGTCAACGTGCCTCCGACGTGAATTTCACTTTGAAAGAAACAAAAACATTTTTATTAAATTGCAGTTTGACAATCTTTTTACATCGTTAGTCAGAAACTCCATTTTCTGCATGGCAGATTGAGCGAACGAAGTAACTGAAAAATGTTTTAGAAAAGAATTGAATGGTTGCGAGGTTGCCATAACTTTACCTGATTAGGTCTTTTGTAAGTGGGTAATTTTCATTTTCGTGGGTAATTCCCATTTTGCATAGTGGGAGTTAAAATATCTTCTGAACTAATGGCTTCTTTATATGAACAGGTTAATACGTTTTATACAGAATAACGAATTACAGTGGGTGTAAAACGTATTCGTACGCCCCCTTTAAAACAGAATAACATTTTTATAATTGTACCAAACGACCTGATTTTGTATAATCATTAGAAGCATTGGTTTACGAAATGATATGCAAGAAGGATTTTCCAAAAATTATAATTTACAAGGTTACATGCAAAAATAAAAACGGCATTTTTTAAAACTTTTTTGTTTGGGCCCTTAATGAAAATTTATAATATATGTTTTGTAGATCTATGTTGGTTATACACATACTGAAAATTTGACGCAGAAAAAAACGACACGTATCGAAAGATGTATGATTCTGTGGATTTTAAGCAGAAACTGATCAAAAGTCGTGTAAAACTACGATTTTCACCATTTTTAACCGCTTGTAGCTCTTGAGAATGTTAATCGTTTTTCATGAAATTTTCAGCATGTGTGTAACTACTGTATAGATCTATAAAACATATATTATCAATTTTCATTAAGGGCTCAAATAAAAAAGTTTTAAAAAGTGCCTTTTTTATTTTTGAATGTGACCTCGTAAATTATAATTTTTGGAAAATCTTTTTTGCATATCATTTCGTAAACCAATGCTTCTAGTTGATTATAAAAAATCAGCTCGTTTGGTACAATTATAAAAAAGTTATTCTATTTTAAAGGGCGTACGTATACTTTTTACACCCACTGTAGATCGGCTAATGTAAAACAGATTTCTATTTACAAATTTGATCTTGATATGTAGAATTTTGTTTATGCCAAATAAAAAGTTTTCAACGTACATCCACGTACAAAACAGCTGGTCATATTAAATTTTGTCTACTTCGTAACCATTCCAGTTTTGTCTGAAATATTGCGGACTAAAGCCACTTTGTACTTCTTCTGCACATCAGCAGTAAACACATTAGGAAACGTTAATGATACGGTACTAATTTGACCAAACGAGAGTCAGCAAGTTGAGGCAGATAAATTTGTCGAATAACGCAGCAACCTAAACTACTTCGATTAAAAAGTTTATTGCGCGGAGAGAACGATTTTTCAACCACTAAACAGCGTAAGCGAATAGAGAAAGAAAAATGGCAGTTCACAGGATCGAGTGATCCATGCGCAAGACACGGTGTCCAAGCAAACATCCCCTCGTGAGTATACACGTAAATTAACGTGACACTCGATCTCGATGTTCCATCTATTTTTTCACGCAACGTTTTAGTGTCTGTGTCACCGTAGTGTCTGTGTCTAACCCCCTGTTTCTCGAGCAGCTTCTCCAATTTCCTGTCTCAGTGTGCTTCTCTGTAGAAGACCGCCGCTCTTATGGTACCAACCCCTTCCCTTTCACCATGCAACCACCCCTAACACCTTCTCTGTTTTTAATACTTGACAACGTCGCTGAACCGTTGTAGCTACCTAGTTAAATGTTACGAACCCTTTATCTTCCCGTTGTCTAACAATCTTAATTGCCTTAATTGTGTGACTAAACGACCGCTTTTTCGTTCTATTTTTGTCAACAGCCTAAAGAAGAGGAGAGTCTCCCAGATAAAAAAAAAGCATAATCCAAAGCACACCCCTCAGAAAAAAAAAATAATACGACATGCTTCTTTCCCCGTCTCGAAAACCGACGTTGATTTCTCGGTTCTCGTCCACGATCCCCTCGAACCCTCTCCCCCCTCGATTCTCTTTTCTGTTTTCTTCAGTTCTCGTCTTTTGTCTCAACTTTTCCGTAATGATTTTTCTCGCTTTCGTGCGCGATCGACTAACAAATCCCTTCGCTCGAATCGACCCGAACGAACGGCAACGCGCCGCTCCGTTGAGTCTTTCGATTTCGATCTCGCTCGTGTTTTTTTTTTTTTGTTTACTTTCTATCGGTTTTACTATCTGTATTTTTTTGTCGAAAATTACTCGTCCCTGACGTCGACGCGATCTCGCGGTAACCGACGACATCGATCCATCTATCCAGGGGTAGTGGCGATCGTTTCCACACTTTGTTCGCTAAATATCGATGTTATCGACGTGTTTGTTGTCGTTGTCAGTGTGTACATCGATCCGGTTACGCGATCGATTTTCCGTGATAAAAGTCAACAAAAAAAAAAGCATATATATGATAATATAAAGCAAGTAACAAGAAAACAAGAAATAACTGTCATAACTTTTTCGGTGGTGTTTAAATGGGTTCCAAATATAACAACAATAAAAAGAACAGAAGGAGGGAGAGAGAGAGGAAGGGTTTCCGCGATAGGAAACGGCGTGTTAGGTATACTTACGTCGGATTTGAAACGTGATAAAAGCGATAAAAACGCGTAAATCGATAGCGCTAGGCGCAAAACGCGAGTAGTGGAGGGACGAGGTGGTGGTAGTAGGAAAGAAAGAGATAGAGAAGAAGCAGAGAGCGTGAAAGTATGCGCGTGAGTGGGAGAGAGCAAGAGAGAGAGAGAGAGAAAGATAAAAAACAGAGAGCATGAGACAAAATAATTTCGAACGATTGCGAGATTAGAGCGCGTGCGTGACGTGTGCATGAGGAAGAAGGCAATTTTCCTTTAGTAAAACTCGAGCAACAAAGACGAGATAAAACTCGGCTAAATGTCTGGATGTCTGTCCGTTTGTCTGTCGTCTGTCTGTCTTCATTACTATTGTCTCTTGTCGATTCTCTCCGTGTTGTAAACTGTTAAGGAACACTAAGAAATTAAAAGAGAACAAAAAAAAACAGATAAAAGAGAAAACAAACAAGTAAATATTACTTCGAACTAATATCGTGATAAAGAAAGGAAGAATCAGAAAAAGACAGCGTGAGAGAGAAAGCGGAAAGCCAAACAAATTTTCGAGGAAAAAAGGGAAGAGAAGGTAGACAAATCATTTGGAAGTACCTTTGACAAAGGCTCTCCACCCAGGTTACATTTTTCGATGCAGAGAGAGATAACAATTGATATAGACAGAGAGAACGAGAAAAAGAGAGATCTACTAGGCGTTACGTAAACAAATTAAGAGAAATAGAGATAAAAACGACAAAAAAAAACTGCGAGTAAATAAATTAACAAAATTCGTTGAATGACAATACGTGTTTTAACAAAAAAAAGAGAACAACAACAAGAATACATGAACAAGAATTTAAACAATAAGTGGGATCGAGGTGTAATTTCGTCTCGTCTCTCGTGGGTGTAGTTCTCGTAGTGATTTCCTTCCGACTTTCAAAATACACAAAATACAAGTTACTCCATGGATTAAAAACGAGGCGTTCACCGTTTACACGCTCGTCCACCCGAACGAACGACGTAAACGATCGAAGATCAAGAGATAGCTAAAGAGAAGCGGGAAACATCGGAATTGGACGGCTCCGGGGAGGGGAGAGGTGGAACGGGGTAGGAGGTGTAGAACGCAGGAACGTTTTAATGGCGTAAATGAGCTTGACATGTGGAATTAGTTGACGCGGAGCCGTGTTTTCCGTTTGGACGGACGCTCAAGCGGCGTACGTACGAACATGCACATGCACATTGCACATGCACCGGTGCATTCGATGCAAATTCAGAGAAAAATATAAACGGATGAAAGATAACTGTGCAAACGATGGGAAACGTAATAAAACAACAGAGGGGAACGTTTTTGCGGACGAAGTGGAAAATGTTTTATGGAATTGTCTTCGGCTTGTATATTCCTGGAATATATAAAATACAACAGATTACATAATCAAGATTTTGTTGCCCTAAAAAGCTCTGCATTGCTTTCCAAAGAATCGTCGCGTTTTATGATTCTACCCAACGTCTCGTTATTTTGTAAATAACACTTCGTTTCCGAGAACACGAGTCGAAGAGAATGATCTCAAACTTATCTCGATGATCAACAAAATTTCTTTCGAAATTGAGAGAATATCTGCATTTTCCCACGTAAGCGAAATTGCCATTGGCAATTGGCGCCGTTTTAATTATTCGTCCGAGGCGCAACGTTACGGCGAAAAGTGAGCAATTGCATTTCAAAACTGACGTTAAGAAAACGTAATTGGACTGCGGGAACAGATTCCGTGAAAAACGATGATTAAATTCTGAAACTACCTTCGCGCGAGAGTTGCCACAAGCAGTTCAAAAATAAGCTAGTTCTTCGACCTGTGAATAATTTTCGAGCAACTCTGTTGTGTTGCAATAAACGATGCCCGCGGGCTACAGACCACCGCGCCGCGGCCGGCCCGTTGATTTTAACACGGGAGCAGTAACCCCCGTGTTTCCAAGTTCCATTCATCGACTCGTAATCAAAGTCTGGCATTCACTGGAATACAACAAACTAATAATGGGGTTAGAACGAGAGAGAACGAGAGAGAAGGATATATAGAGAGAGCAACACTGGAGCCTCGATAGGCGTTCGCGAGGCTATCGAACGTCGACTCGACATGAAGAGCGCATGTAAAGACGAATCGATATGCGGGGGTGGCATTGGGCGAGCAAAAGAGAAAGAACGAGTGTCACGCTGCCAAGCTACTTGTAGGGAACGAAAAAAGGAATCGTGTTTCGCCGTGCGGGGGTGGGAGCGAAGTTGCGGGTCGACACGCGAAAATAATTCGCTCGCGCCGTCGACGACAGGTTTCGGACAGCTCAGGATTCGCGAAGCTAGATTTTTTGATCCCGGTCGATGCTCGGACATGCTCGCCTTTCACGTAATTCCTCCCCGAGACGCAATTACTTAAATCGCGTTCCCAGGCTGTACGGTTTCACCCCCTCCGACGGCTTCGATCGATCGATCCGGCTTATCTCGGCGCCGATTGTTACACTGGGAGTTGGAGATAGCGGGCCGAGACTTCGGATGAGAATCCCTCGGACAGGGTTGCTGCCGACGCTGAAGTCACGGCCCAAACCTGATATCTGAGAATCTGCGAAGTTTAATTCGAAAGTTTGGAAATGGTTATAGCACCCGATGACAATACAAATATGTACATGTCATTGTGTATTCGACCATTCGCCGACGGGACTTTGTTAAATACTTTTAGTACTCGCTTAGTATTTCCGCCTTTGCTTACACCCCGAACATAAAAGAACCAACTAAAACGAAAAATACAAAAAAAGAAAACAAATAGGCGTCGAAATGGGGGGCATAAAAAAATTAAAAAATAAAAAACAAAAAGAAAAGAAGGGGATGTAAAGAGGGGAATTATGTAATCGTGTGCGATAGGCAAACGGAAAAAGGAAAACCACAGAAAAATAGTTTCAAACGAAACCGCTACACCTGAATTACTAAAAATATTTTGCCTGTAAAACGATATTTTCTCAGATTCAGACGATTTTTCTCGTTTCGATCCCGTCTGCGAAGGGTTAAATGCACGCTCAAAATCGCTCGAGAATCAATTTCTTACCATTAAACAAAAAAAAAATCAAGCTTGTCGCGTGGTACAGTCAGTTCCAAGCTTTCGGGAGCCGACGACGCGGCACGGGAATAGATTAGAGCCGGAGAGAAAAGCGTCGCGAGTTTAACCCCGGTCGAGTCTCTTTTTTTCCCCTCTCTGATTCCATTTCAACTTCAACCCACTTTTCTCGGTTCTCCGTCCTTGTGTGGTTTGAGTTTTTGTCCCCTGCCCTTCCTGCTTCGTCCAAGCTGACACTAACACCGAGACACGATTAAACTCTCACACACCGGGAACACGGAGAAGACGCGTGCGTCGCGAGATCGATGCGAAGAAACAGGGACACGAGGCTGAAAGCTCGGCTGGTGCCAACGTGTGTACGGATCCATGATTGTCGTTCGCGCGTTCTCGCACGAACACTTTGCTACCACGAAAACACACACTCTAGTCACACGCGCTCGCATACACGTACACGAAAGGAGAGAGACAGAGAAAGAGAGAAAGACACACACACGGACACAGAACAGAGCAGAAAGACAGACAGACACACAATAGGGACACACATCGACGCGCGCCCCCGCGAATACGAGAAAACCGACCCCGCGTGGCCCGCTTGAAAATAGCTACAACGCTGCTTGTGAATCTCCGCAGAAGAAGATTGGGAACGCGAATTGGAAGCCGAGCTGAAGGATTACGAGGTAGTAACTAGCAACGAGGATAAAAACATCGTCGCGGCGACCGCCAAGGATACGGCCGCGATGGATAAGGGCGATTGGCAGAAGCAGATCGACGAGCTCCTCCTAGCCAACGAGGACGACGAGGACCTCAAGTGAGCCGGGGAGATCCTCTTTGTGACCGGTTAGAGACGATCTCGTCGCGTCTCAATTGAGATCCTGGAGGGGACAGCGCGAGATCAGCGCGGCCGGCTTTGTATTTTTTATTATTCATCGACTTTATTGCGAGCGGCAGGATCGTTTTCCGATCCTCTTCCTTTTCCTCTTTCCTCCTCTCTTCTTCGCATCTTCATCGAAAGAGAGAGAGTTAGGCTAAGGCTACCAGAAGAGAAGCCCCGTTGCTTGTAAGATCGATCATGTTCGAGGTCGGCGCAAAACGAGAGACGCCCGAGCGAAACACTTTTTTGTTTAAGGTTGTTGCACGAGTTCCTTATCGTATTGTTTACATATCTTATCCTAAGAGTTTCGAACTTTAATCTGAGCGCTCTGTGGTTCAAGGTAGCTGAACAGATACCGCTTCTTATTTCAATATCTCGGTGAGAGTCTTTATGATCGCTGAACGAACCTACCTCTAACATTATATCGTTTGAATACTTTAAGATTTGTAGGAAACTAGGGAAGTAGATGGAAATGTTTGAAACCTCCAGTCGCAGTAAGATGATGGCATTGTTCAAGGCCACCGAGTCCTTCTTCGGCATACGATTATATCTCGATATTTTTCGTTCGTAGAGACTTCTCCACAAGTTTGGTCCTATCTGTGCCCCCGCATAGCACTTCCACGAAACCCGTGCCCTACCCTAATATAGGACACGGTAGGGAAAGCTTTAAAAGTTTCGGAGCTTATGTCAGACATCAGTGGAACACTCCGAACTTTCATCTTATCTCTAGACTTTCTCGGAGAAGTTTTGTCCAGAACCGAACAATTGTCTCAGATTATTGATTTTGTTAGTAATTTCCTTGTGTCTTGTAATCTGAATGTTATTCGGACGCAATTATGTACACCTATTGTTTCTAAAAATATGCACCAAATTAGAAGGCTAATGGGTCATTCGATAGGGCATTAAGAAAAATAATGTGTAAAATTTTAACCCTACTCGCCCGGGAGGGTAGTTATGGCGTAAAATGGAAAAGATTAGTTTTTGGCCCATTTTTCCTACGTAGTCGTGTGCGAAAATTCTGAAAAAAATCTAACAGATGTCAAATATCCAGAGACATATTCTGTAATTAATTCAAATTTTTAAGTAAAATATTCTGGTTGTGAAAAATACAAAACCTTGAGAAAAATGGGAAAATGAAGATTTCGTATTGGAGTTTAAGAGCGGTATCATTTATATTTTTAAAATATCAGAATATAGATTTAAGTACTGTTCATGAATTTTTTTACAGATTTCTTTTTAGGTGTATCGTGGTAAAACCACTTTTTCGACATTTTCTCCGCGAAAATCTAATGTGAAATTAAAGTTATTATATTTCATATATTCTGTTTGTATATATTAGCACCATTAAACATTAATTTTTCGCGAGAAATGTGCCGAAAAAAGCGGTTTTTATTTGTTTGGATGAAAGATCCGAATAAAATTCATGAAGAATACCTGTACACTGGTACTGTAAACATATAAATGATGTCGCTCTGAACCTTCAATGCAAAATCTGTGTTTTACGATTTTTCTCGAGGTTCTTGACTTTTTTCGACCAGGATGGTCTACTTAAAAACCTGAATTAATTACAGTGTAGGTCTCTGGGTATTTGGCATTGGTGAGATTTTTTTTACAGAATTTTGCATATGGCTAAGTAGAAAAAATAGGTCAAAAACTAGTCTTGCCATTTGATCCTATAACCACCCTCCCTGTCGAACTAAAGTGTTAAAATTGTACACATAGTTTTTCTGGATGCCTTGTCCAATGGTCTATTAGCTTTTCAATTTGGTCCTAGGCCATTTTTGATCACCTTATACTGTACCCTTTGTTCTAATTAATAGAATCTATGAGAAATTAAAATCAACTTACAGAATAATCAAACTATATCTAATTTATATTTGTATGAAATTAGAAATATAATTTTACTGAGACCTCAGCTCCGAAATTATGGATCTCCAGTGTATATTGCATCACCTATCGTAATATCACAAGGAATGCAATAACAGTTGTCCTGTACAGGAGAGAATCCAGTTCTGATTAATTTCTATTCATATTTGAAATTAGAATCCACTTACAGAACAATCAAACTGTCTTTGATTCATATTTCTATGAAATTTGAAATATAATTTTACTGAGACCTCAGCTCCGAAACTATAAGTCTCCAATGTACAGGAGAGATTCCAGTTCTAACTAATAGAATCTACATACTTACAGACTAATCAAACTATTTCTGATTTACATTTCTATGAAACTTGAAATATAATTTTACTGAGACCTCAGCTCCGGAACTATAAGTCTCCAGTGTACATTGCATCGCTTATCGTGATATCACAAGGAATACAATAACCGTTATCCTATACAGGAGAGATTTCAGTTGAACCGCTTAATGATCTATAATATGTGCACGACAACATCGAAGACAAATAGTAATTCGATTCCCGCTGAGAGGGAGGTAACCTTGAACCGCAAAACGCTCCTGCAACATCCACAAAGCTCCCTGGCAACTCGGTCAATAGCCTATTAGTCGATTAATCGAACAATCAAGTATAGATACGACCATTTGAGTGAAGAACGCGTGGCTGTTGAGCGTGCGACATGGGGAACGAGGTTTGACAAAGGGGTAAGTGAAAAATCCGGCAAGTGGTCGGTGGCGAGGTTGTCTCAGACGGTCATTGAGTAGGAAGAAGATGAAAGAGAGGAGGAGACGAGATGACGAAAAAAAAAGAGAAATAAAGTCTCCTCCTAACTTCGTCTTTTCTTCGGTGTCTCAACATCACGCGTTCTTACGAGACTCGAGCACGCTGAAGATGCTGAAGAAGAGAGAAAATAATGGGAGAGAAAGACTGACAGGGAATGAGTGGGTCTTTGCGAGCCCGCTGGTAGAACCATCAATTTCGTCGCCGATCGATCTCGCTTCTCGAACCTCCGTCGATTCCATCCATCGATGATCTGTGGATCTAGCGAACGGTGGACGGGTGTGCACACGAAATTTGAAAACGAAAAAAAACGACAAAAAAGAAGGGGGAACCGAACCTTAACGCCACACTTATGTCAATTGTTAGAACGACTCGTCTTCGGCCGCGCGAAGACGATCTAAGAATTACAAGAGAAATAATAATAACCAAAAAAAAAAAAAAATGAAAGAAGTGACAAATTTCAATACGTCTCTCGTTTTTAATAATATCGATCGTTGAAGATACTCTTGAAAACGACGACGCAAAAACATAAACGAACAAAACATACTCGAAATGCACTGTGCTACGGAATATTGTGAACACTTCGATTACGTAGAATGGGAAAAGAATCGAGAGAAACAAATTTCAGCGGGTCTTCATCGGGTTTTTTATGAAGGATCGAGGACTTTTCCGACATTGTTACACTGCCGTGTGCCGAAGGACACCGTTTCGAACGGATCGACGTGTATCGTCGGCTTTATTTTTACAAACGCACTCGATGGTCGGACGCTTAAAAACCGGCCCCCCGAATGGTCGGGGGTGTTTTGTCTTCGTTATCGCGGACTTTGCCAAAGATTAAAACTCGACTCGAGCGATCGCGATCTGCCCCGTAACGTCCCGCGTGCATCCTCGGTGCACGCGGTGAGAGAAGTTTGTAAAGATCGATGGAAAAATATTTATATAATTATATTGTTAATGTTGCGTCGACGGCAGAGCTCCGCATTCACCAAAGAAACGCTAGAGAGCCAAGTTTACCCGAGTTTCTTAAATCAACGTCCTGCTGAAAAATGATAAGTTCGAAACGTTTTAAAGTAAACATTTAATTTCTGAAATCAACGAACGGTTCAACAGATATATTCCTAGCTAATTCCTTTGTTCCTTCAGTGAAACATTCGTACAAGTATTATGTATTCTGTTAACGTTAAAAAAAGGTGTTTCACAGAAGTGAGCTACGAAGCGAGGGTTTTTCCTTTTGGTGGATGCGCAGCTTTGCATCGTTCTTTTGTTAAACTCGCCAATTTGTTGTACCGCGCTGACGTTGAGTATACGATTGGAGATTGCCAGGTCCACGCGAAAAAAAGACCGGCATGAGCAACAGCGAGGATAGAATAGCGACGATACAGGGCATGAAAGAAAAAGTCGGCGAATCGATAGCGTTAGAGCCGCGTTACAGTCGTTCCAGTCAGTAACAACACTTCCTCGACATGATTTTCTCTGCGCGACATGCCGTCCAATAAGTTCCGTTGTGAACATCGGAACTGGGTCAAAACAACAATTTGTGGATCGAGAGAAAACCGCGGCCATGATGAAACGTCGCCGCCTACGTATAAATGATCGTTGTTCAAAATTACTCGAATTAAAGTTTCGGCAAGTTTCTGGAAGAGTGATGCAACCCGGCTTCACCGTTACGAAGACGGTCGGTGTTTTTCGCGTGGACAAACTGGCACGAACGGAAACGAAATCCTTGATTGTTGATGTATAGAGAAAAGGGGTGAGAAATTGTTGCGCAAACGAAAGTCGAGAGATGCAGTTAATGGGGTAGCGACCCTTAACTTGATGGTGGCTAAGGATGCGTCTCTTAAAACAGAAGGTATTCACCGATAAAAAATGTTTCATTCAAGATTTCTATTGTTAACTGCGATTATTCTTAAATCAGATTCAATACAATCGCTACCAGCATTTATTTCGCTGCTTATCTTCCTTGTTAAACGCGATGTACCTCTTTCATGATATATTGAGAGACAATTTAGTAGAAGAAAGTCGTGGAATCTCTATAATATTATGGTGTATACTTCATGCAACAATGTATATAAGATTGATTTAACTATCTTTAAGTGAATTGCGAAATTATGGTGGCAGCGAACCTGTTGAATAAATGTTGAACGAATCAAAATGTTAAACCATTATTCTGACGATTCAAGTTCAATTTACTCTGTATTGGAATATTTAAATTTGAAACCACTGTGGAAGGCAAACTTGGAAACGAGATTTCTGATGAACGTAACGAGCTGGATCTATTTTTCAAGTATATTTGAAGTTCGCTCGACCACAGAATAAAACGCATTAGAGGTGTTTATGTTAAGGTGCGTATGTTGATTTTCAGAGTAATGATTTAGAGCTGTGGACCAGCCTCGGCCACCCAAAAGTTACAAAAGAAAAGCCAAAATAAAACAGCATTTGCAAGCGAAATCGTTGCACATCCCGTCGAGACGTTCGTTTTGCGTGCGCCACTATGTTGAGTCCAGATCTTTCGTCGATTCTTCCCGAGTGCCGAACTGTGAGCAGTACTTATTCAGAGATGCATAATTCTCGTCCAGCGGAGAACGCTTCAAACAACAAGATTACTGAACCGGAAGGAGGAGATCATTTTTCGAGAGATACTTAACTCTGAACTCAACGCGCTGGTTCACCGCGTGCGCGTCTTTTCACCCAAGCTCGCTGTGAAAGTGTTTTCATTCGCACTAGTCGTTAGGTGGATGTATACATGTTATATTAAATATATATATATATATACAAATATATATTATATTAATGTTAAGGTGTCGCAAATGATTCGGGCCTAAGTTCATCGGAGTCGATGGAAGACCGAGACACGCGCGTCTGCCTACAACCGGTGAAGGATGGGCAAAATTTTCCCGGTGTTCATTCAAGTGAACATTCTGATTATTTTTCACGAATGAAATTGTGCATAAAATATTGTTATTAGTAGACTGCGGATTTCATTAAGAGAATTTAATTATTTCAATATTCTACGTAAAAAATTATTATTCTGTATGAAAATCCGCAGTCCGGTTATTAGAAATTCCTTAATTCTCGTAACTCACAAATTGTGTGTATTCGTTTCAAATTCGTCATTTCCATTTTCTAGTCTAATTCGAATACGAAAAGACCTTATCCTTTTATCAGAAGCTCGAATGAATACAAATTTTTAAAAATGCGCTACGAAGAATAGACAAAAATAAAATGAAAGACCGAATAATTAGGAATAAAACTTCGTGATTCGAAGTATATGATCCGAACTGAAAATTTTGCCCATCCCTGATGAACGAACAGACATGTGATTAAAAATAATATTCCCGAGACGGTAATCGTGTATTTCTCGAAGCCACACCGAGTCTGTAAGTTCTGTCGCGACCGTTGAGTCTTTCGTTGGCGACCTATTATCTGTTCTACGATTCTGTTCCTTGAAAAAGCTCGTGAAACGACGAGATAGATTTTTCTGTCCTCTTACCCCGACTGAGACGCGAGAAAGTACATTCTTCGACGAACAAACGAGACCCCTTCATCGTCTGCGAACGATGACGGGATGTACAAAAAGTACCGATTCTGGATCTAGTAATATCGACGAACGAACGTCTTTCTCTCTGACGAAATGAAACTTAACATCAAAAATATAATGATTCGAGACGAAACGAATGATTCCATGGCCAAACGAAATCATTCTATACTTATATACATACATATAATATATGGTGTACTTCGGCAATCCCCCTATCTCGAAACGACTCTGTGAATTGTGTAATAAAGCTCCTATGGTACAGTGCATTCACTCGTAAGGATTGAACATACACCCGATACGTATATATAAATGATATATATATACATATATACATATGAAAATAAATAAAAAAAATATATATGTTGTTGACTCCATTGAAAGTATGATAATATATTAATGAATAACTACCGAGAGTGTAAGGGCGGAAACATTAAAATTCCGGAACTATTAAGAAATTAATTAATATAATTGCGGAATGTAACAATAAAGGTCGTGTACCTTGTGAGAAATAAAATTGGAAGAAAATATGGTGGAGTTGTATATTCACACACATACTACAGTAAATCCTTTATCGATGCAACAAGGTGCTACACGATGGACGCAAAAAAAATATCCCCTCCACTGTAGTAATCTTATCTCGGCTCGGGTATATCGGTGTGAACCACTACTAATGCGACGCGGAGAGTCGCAGTCGTCGGCACAGTTCAAAGGCCCGTGCGATTAATTGACGATGAACGTGTCGGGCGCAAGGAAGGACAGCGTATGGGAAAGAAACCGCGCGGGGTCTCTCTTTACACGCGCTATCCTTCTCTACGTCCGACTCAGCTTTTAAAGCTAAAAAAAATAGTGTCCCTCTACGATTGATGCAAACGAACCTCCCCGAGGCTTTTGCGTCGATAGAGGATTTACTGTACCTGTCAATCATGCCTCTTGTACGTAGAATCTGCTGCATAATCGCCACAAAGGTAAGTGGGAGAAGCTTGTACAATTTACAGTAAAGTAGCGATTTCTATCCCTGAGGGTCTTTACAATCCAGTGCAGCCAGAACGAGGAAATCGAGGGAATACAATTTACCCCCTCTCTGATAACCAGACCAGTCTACGGCACACACACCGTGGTACTAAACCATACCCCCACTATGACCTACTGTTGCCCCTACTTTCCTTTTCCAACGCGCTCGCGCGCTACACGCACCAGCGTACCATGTCACATAGTAGAGGTACATATGGTTTAATACGACGGTACCACTATTGATATAAGAGCAAAAATTAATACTGCATCGCATAGGTTCAGTTATGCGTTAAAGTAGATACCGAGGGTCAAATGTTTATTTCCTACTCCAGGCCTCTTAGACCCAAGGGCATTGGTAATAAAACACCCAAAAGCCATGTGCTATTGGATAGCAGATAAAGCTAAGGGCCTTCAGCCCAACAGACCTGGGCTTTCTTTTCTTTTCGACTGCAGTCAGCGGACACCCTCTCTGCAGTCGTTTAGTTAGTCGCTTTTAAGAAGGCAGAGAGAACGGTCGTGCAATAGTAAATTTCACTAACGTGTTTTTCATTCAAAATATATTACATCCTGCTTCCCACAAAACCAACAACCACGATACCACATTAGTGAGTGGGGGCGTTCGAGTGTGCTCATGGTACTGGAACGGGATAGCGGAAGGGGAAAAGGAGGAGAGTGAATGGCATCCGTCTGGATGCATCTGATTGCACTGCTACGATCACTCTCCCTTGTTTACCCATTCCACTGAGGAACAACGCCGCAGGGGCCGCGAAGCGCGAGATGCCTCGGTCGCCGAGCAGTGTAAACATGCCGCGTAACCTGATCTCGGGTCGGATATATCAGTGTCAACTACTACTAATTCAATTACAAAATTTCTTTATTTTCCATTAGTTTTTATGGGACTTTCACCAACTCATTTGTAGCATTTTTCTGTTTAAAACGACACTAAACACGATATAATTTCAATTGTATTATATGTAGTGGTTTAATTGACGGTATGGAGTAACTGTAGGACATAGAGAGGATAGCGAGTGAAAAAGAAAGAAAAACTGTATTGTTTACTGTACTGTATAAAATACCAATGCGATGTTAACATTTTTATTAACAACTTTCTTCTTATACAATCTTTATCGATACATTTGTCACATTGTCCTGGTTATGTAAAATGAGTCGTTTCAATATTTATTACGGTAGGTTTCTTTCCTTTGATGTTGTGTCACCTAAAAAAATGTCGTGTTATGCTTAGAATCATACGACGTATTAATTAATAATTAACTATTTCAATTGTCTTACCTAAGATTTTTAATTTTAAGCCTTCCAAGTGACATCGTGCCGAACGTGGAATGTATTTTTTCAGACGCTCGAAATCTTTAAAAGCATTTTCAAAATCCTTTCTCACACTTGGATGTAATTTGATCCCTTTTTCTTGATATCTTTCCTCGGGGCCCCTTTCTTCCTCTCCTTTCTTTGCGGCCCTTTCTTCATCTTCCTCTGCGGTCATTTCTTGATCTCCTTCCTCTGGGGTCATTTCTTGATCTCCTTCAGCTGCGGCCCTTTCTTCAAGTGTTCTGTACAACCTTCGTTCCTCCTCACTGCATGCAGTTAAATAATTTTCTATGTCTTCGACCGTTACGCCTTGCTCCGAAATGCGTAACCAATCTTGCTGTATTTCAGATGCTATTGCATCTTCCTCTGTCTCTTCTTTAATGTTCGGAATAATGTTCTTCCAGGAACTTTTTATTTTATTGCATGTCAGATCCTCCCAAGATGCGCTAATCATGTGTACACAATCTTTGATCGTAGACTTTTTGTAAAATTCCTCTACGTCATATCCTTTTGCAATGAGGTGCTGTGTCAGTTTATTTCGGAAACATCTCTTTAGTTTTTCGGTCACTCCTTGATCCATTGGTTGGATCGAGGATGTGATATTGGCTGGTAAATATTTCACTTCGAAATTTTCGTCGTGTTTATAGTTGCTCGGAAACTGGTGAATTGTACAATTGTCAACTAGTAAAATAACTTTTCCACTCACGCCATTTTCTAATTGATATCTACGGACTTCTTTTTTAAAATGGTTTTCAAACCAATCTACAAATAAACGTTGGCTCATCCATGAATTGGCTTGAGCTTTAAAAACAACTGGTAGTTGGTCATTACACTGTCTTAGAGCCCTTGGTTTTCTAAACTTGTGAATTACAAGAGGCATCGTTTTGTGAGTCCCAGTTGCATTCGCGCATACCCCTATCGTCACTCTGTCTTTCCGCAATTTGTCGACACTCATACACTCTTCAGCTTCAGGCACTAAGACTAAGGTTTTCAATGGCAAAGCTTTCCATAACAACGTGGTTTCGTCCATATTGTAAACATTTTCCAAGTTAATGTTCTCTTCTTGAATGTATTTTTGGAAATCACTAACAAATGAATCCACTCCATCTTGATCGGCACTAGTTGTTTCACCATCTATGTGAACCTGTCGAATGTGGTAACGTCTTTTAAACTTTACGAGCCATTCTTCGCTAACTTTAAAATTGGAGCAGGATCCCGATTCTTTCAATTCAGCTGCCTTTTCTAGAAGTAGCGTATCCGGCACGGCAAGTCCTATGGCTTCCCTTTCCGTATACCACACAAACAACCGTTGCTCCAACTCTTCATGCGTCGGCGACCTTAAATTTTTCCGATGTTTCTCCAGTATTCCTTTGTTTGCGAAGTTGTTGATCTCCGCAACATTTTCTTGTATTCGTCTAATTGTCTTGAGATGTATTCTGTACTTTTCAGCAACATTTGTAACAGAGGATGTCTCCAAATCCTTCAGAAAATCCATACGTTCTTGCATAGTCAACATAACTCTTCTGCCCTTTGCCATTTTTACCACTTAAACTAGCGCTAAAAACTAATGAAAAATTAAAATAACTAATATTAAGCAATAATTCATGAAAAACTTTACCAACTAGGGCTGCTCTTTTCCTTGCGTAAACAGAAATTTTTGCATTTTTCCTATGTAATCCAGTAGATTTGGGCGAGAAAATACCAAAAATCCAGGTTTCCATTCTAGGAAATTAGTGATCCAAAAGTTCTGAAGATTTAAAATTGAGCGATTTTCAGTGTTTTTGATAGCTATTGACAGTTAAAAGTGCCGCCATACGGGATTTCAAAACGAAGGTACAGTCCAATTTGATTGGAACTTAGATCGGGCCCGACTACGCGTGGGAGTTTACGTAATCGACATCAGCGCGTGCTACATAGTGATGCCACTTAGCGAATAACATAGAATAACATGCACAATAGCATAGACACTAAAAATTGCTCAACTTTAAACATTCATCACTTTTGAATCACTGATCTTTTAGGATGGAAACTTGGATTTTTGGTATTTTCTGGCCCAAATCTGCTGGATTGCATAGGGAAAAGGCAAAATTTCTGATCATGCAAGGAAAAGAGCAATCCTATTTAGTCCCCCGTCGCAACCCCTACATCTACAAGCCATCCGCGGGGCTATCGGCGCACAGTGGGACGATTGTATCAGAATACTGGACATCGCGTTTAGCAGTTTTTCAGTAGTATATAATACGAATCTGAGTCTGCTCTATCGCGTGGTATAGTTCGATTTTCCACTGGATCCTTATTTTTTGAGATAAATTGAAAAATATCCTCAAAAATTGGTGTCTCTCCGTCTTTAATCATTATTTAAACATGTTTAAACAATCATAATGTATTAATATTGGATATCACTGTATTCGGGAAAGTCTACAGAATCTTTTGCTGTAAAGAACAATTCAATATCTTTTATAATAACATCACAATATTTGTTTAAAGTTGAAAAATGTTTTTTTTCAAATCCATGTTTTTCAAAAACTGTGCGTATAGGAGAAAAATTAAAAACAGATTCGGAATCAGCGCAAAAAACTCTATAAGAAGGACCCAACAGTATATGGAAAACAAATTTGGTGTTGGACAGTGATATTGGTATTACATTGTGATGACGCACGGGCCTTTAAACTGTGCCGGCGACGGCGACACGCTTCGGCCACGCGATCCTATTTCATTCCGTCCTTCTCTACATATGTTCGGCTGGTCGATTGAAGTCTCGGCGCGGTAGACGCAGTCATAAAAAAATAGCGGCTACATACTATGTACACCACCGACGCGATGCCCATGCAGAACACGGCTGTTGGACACCGATTGAAGAATTAATGTAGATATAATTATAAAATACTATTTTTTATTTAGGTTGTGATTAATATTTTATTCCCATAAATGCAATATATATAAGTATTGTTATGTAATAGTTGTATAATATTTGTAGTATGATTGTTATTTATGTCACATACACATGCTCATTGAACGAATTATTCGATATCGCTAATGTCGTTAATATTAAGTAATGAGAATTGTGGCACGAAAACTTTAATAACTCAGAAACTATGTTTTCCGGACCTATGTTGATATAACCTTTTTCTTCTTTCCTATTATATATAATAGGAAATTATATAGGAATTCTTTCCTATATCTTCTTCTCTATTCCTACAGTTTTGCCTACCATTTACGAAACACCCCGTGTATGCCATCACAAAGCCTTATAACAAACTTCAAATTTTAGTCGATATCGCGGGTTCTCGTATATTCGTCCCACTGTGCGGCGCTTGAGCACGAGAACACCGCATCTGGTTAGTGGTTAGTATCGTACCAGTTCCTGTCGCTGTCACTCTACTATTCTCGTTTCAGGGGCACTTGGGATGCCAGGGTTGCAAGGGAAAGTTTCTCCCTTTGTCTTTGTATCTCACATAAAATTCATAAGCTCTTGGTTCCAAGAACGGGGGTACAACTTACCGTAGAAAAATTCCTACACGAAAAAAACTGCTATGCAGTAAGATTTCCATCAGGCCCGACGCGTAAACTGTGGTGATGAGACACTGTTCGCTTTCCACACGCATGCGCGAAAATTTTAGCGTCAGTAGCGGACAAAATTGATCTAAAATGAGATAGCTTGGTCACCCCGTCTAAATACGAATGTATAACTGTGTGTGTTATTAAAATTTAATATGTATTTACATATAATATATAAACTTCTGACTTCTGAACTCTTCCGGTACTTTCCTACAACTGCCTACAACTACAACTACAACTAACAGTTCCCCACTACATTTCCCACAAACTTACGGCTTTGGTCGCGCGTGCGCACACAAACACGTAACGGTTTGGAAGCCTTCCGACCTTGAGACTCAGACCCTGTATCTTGGAGCCCTTTGAGAAATCTGGAGAAATCCAAGATTTATGACGATCGCAAACGCTATTGGGACTGCCGAAGAAGTTTTCGAAAAACAACTGCATTATGCTATTTTAAATTAATGAAACGAACAGGAAACAGCTTTCTCAAGAATAACTTCGCTGGCATGTATGTAGTAAATTTTACTAATAGTCTGTAACCGAATGCTTTTCTTTGTGCATTTAACCAGACGCTTCACTGAGTCTAATTGAATCGTATAAGTAAAATATAATGAAGTTTCATACTTCACCAATACGCTTCGGCCACACGATCCGTGTTTACTATAAAAAACAGTGTCCCTACACGATCTCTCTCCCTGCTCGAAATCGGCGATGGGAAACAAATCGCGACTTTAATGTATATGAAAGATCCCGACAAATATTACAATGATATTATTAAAATAAATCTTTATTACATACATCATTCATATCAATATTTACAGATCTCACATCAAACGCATATGTACATACAGCAATCCATGCTCTTCTTTTCTATTACATTTCCACATGATTTATATTTATTCCTATACGCGGAATGAAAAATATCGTTTTCCGTGAATAAATCCGAAACAAATAATCGAAAATGCTCAATGAGTTACGTAGACAAATGATAGGAAGAAACATTTTGTTACGTATATGAGATTAAGTTGTAAAATATTACAAAAGGACGTACTTATTCGAGAGAGAAAACATTGTAGCAAATACATGTAACATTTTGCTAATTTATGGATACTAATGTGAGCACGTAAGTCTTTATGATGTATAATCGCACCTATAAAGTATTTCTCGCACCCGTATTGACTTTTGTATCACTCTTTCTGGTACACGTTAAAGAAGATGCACGATACTGTTCTATTCATCTTAACAGAGTATTTAAATTAAAGAAAATTAAAAAAACTTGAAAAAAGTTTTCGTGGGAATACATTAACGTAGTTATGTCCATATAATTTCACGACTTCTAGATATTTTAGTTCTTTCATCCATTAGTTTTGCATTCTTATTATTTTGTTTACATATATCGACAAAGAGAGCAATGCTTGGACATATTTTAGTCTATAGTTTCGCCATTTACATGCTTACGATTTCGGTTTATATCTAAACGGAATCATTATTAGCGAGTTTTAATATTTATATAACAATCGTAATGTCAAGATTCGTGATTCAGAATATCTTTCAGATCATCCGGTAATGTATGCGTAATATCATTTATTCGTTCCTGGAGCTTCTCTCTTACAGACTTACCTATAGGTACTTCGTCGATATAAGTCTTTTCTAGTTTTTGTCGGATCCTGAGTATCATGTCAACTAGCTCTACCTCTTGCTTCCCTTGCACCCATGTCTTTAAGTCCTATATCAATTACAGTTTGTTATAATAAATAAGATTAGAGTCAGAGATTAAGAGGGTAGATTCGTTTCCAGGATTTTTACGTTTACGAGGCGTAATTTTCATTATTCGGAAGCATAAAACTGCGCATTTAGCTATTTCGATAAAGCTGCAACATAAAGTTGCAGTTTACATAAATAGTAAACATAAAAATAGGACTTTTGAAGGCGACTGCTACCTAGATTGATCTTTTATCTCTAGCACTTTTAACTACTGAAAAACCCCATCTTTGCATTATCGAGAAATGAGAAGGCTCATCCCGCACCCTCGCAATCCTGGAAACTAGATTACCCTCTTAAGATAAATTTTAAATGATCCAAAGCATACCGCTTGCGACAGTGCCTCAAGTTGTATAAGTTGTAATTTGTGTGATAACTCGGTGTACCTGGTATGAAACCAACCAGAAAAATTTGGGGAACGAAAAAATCGTCTGTATAGTCCTACCCAATCCCCTTTAATGCCTGTAGTCAACTGTGGTCCGGCACTACTTAACGTAGCCAAAAAGTCATCTGGATTAAACAATTCAGGTATGGGCGTAGCCTAGAACAAACATGATCAATATATCCTTGCTTTTTCCTGAATATTATAATGCAGGATAATTACTTTAAATGGTGATATGTCCTTTTGTAACGGCATAAGACTCGCAATATATCTTTCAAGAGGTATCATAAAACTTTCTGTTAATTCTATCAAATGACGCTTCAAAAGAGCCGTTTGCACTTCGCCTGGCCTCTTTGTCTGAATTCCTCTAAACAACTTCTTTAGTATAGTTTTATCTTTCTGTAGGAATGGTTTATACTGTGTATACACTCCCGGTTTTGAATCCAATACTTTCAGATTCTCCGACTTCTTTATTTTGTACTTTTGATTTTCTAAACACACGATAAGAAACATGAATAATGAATATTCTACTTTCCTAATGTTTCGTCAAACTTACCATTAGTAGTTCCATTACTTATTCGGATGATGTGAGGCCAATGTTGTAGTGTTTTGGCAAAAAATGGATTAGTTACACCTAATATTACAGCTGGAGGTGATGGAGCATCTGTAGTATACTCTTTAAATTCGGAGTCATGAATCGTAAAGTAGGGTCGTTGATCGGCACAATACTTCAGTGGTGCTATCATCCTAAAAATAGTTATTTCGTGTAAATTCTATTATCTTATATCATGATTAGATACCGGATTTTATGCATTTATGACAAAAATTAGTAGGTGGCATTAGATTAGATCAATATAATAAATACTGTCATATTATTTCCAGCCCATGAAACACATTAAGAAAAAAATACATTTCCATTTCACTCCGGTTTATTGCAATTCAGGTAGAACATTTTTATTTTGCATAAAGATCCGCTGCCTAATCATAATAAATTATTATCTTATATTATATCTTATATCTTGTATAAAAATTACTCACGCAATGAGTGCTTGTACCATTTCAGAGCAACCAGTAGGTGAACCAGCCATAACAACAATTGGTTCGCTAAGTAATACTAACTCCCATAGTAGATGTACATAACTTACAACGCTAGCTAAACTTCTAAACATGTCTCCTTCGTAGGCAGATGTCAAAATTAGTCTTCGGGATGTGTGAAAATTTGGCGCATGATCCATGGCAGCGATAGTGGGTACAGTTGATTTATAGTTTTGATTTGGAATATATGTCTAGAACGTAAATTACGAACGGTGTATCATATAATAAATTAATCGATTATTATGGAAACGTACTAATACTTACTTGAAATAAAACTCCTATAAGTGGTAAATGTATTATTTGACCAGGTACTGGAGGTGGCCATTGATCAATTTCTCTCACAACAGCTTCCATAACGGCGTTACCTACTTCGAAAAACTCAGGCGCAATTAAAGCACATAGTTCCCCAAAGAGATTTACAAATGGCAGTTTTGTAATTATAACAATACTCTGAAACAAAAATGAAAGTTAAGTAAAGGTAGTTTCATTGATTTCTTTGTTGTACTGGTATATGCGATAAACCTTTTGGAAATATCCTCTTGGAAGAGACTTGTCTTTTACTTGACGAAAATACACGTAACCCCAGTAATAGTCTTTGTCGCATTGTAAAAACGGAGGTGATCTTCTATCGTATTCTTTTAAAGCTTTAGTATCTTGAACTATGGCTCCATTCTGTCTTATTCTGACGTGATATTGAGTATCTCCCATGCAGCCAGAGTTAGAATCGGGAAAAGCAAGGTAACAGACATTAGATCTCTCTTGTTCTGATAACATGATATGACCTGGATATATAGCCTACCAAGAAAAATATATATTACAAATACATCTCTCATCACTGTAGTTACAGAATATAGAAAACTAATACGTACCTCTATAGCTTGGCCTAATTCAAGATCAAATGTAACAATGCATATACAATGTACCCAATTATGAAAACGTTCCCACTTCTCGTATATCATTTCCTCTTTATTATTTACATTATCCATTCTTCTGCTTTTCGAAGAAGAGGCAACCGACATTTTTATAAAAATTTTCCTCTAACACAACTGCGTATAGACACAAAAAAACATGTTACTTATTTATTGTACCGAGCGACTGCTTCAAACACTTCTATTCACCTTATAAATTAATCTATTATAGTACCTCCTGTCGAGGAATTTGTGTATCTGGAAAAGCAAACTTACATTAACAGATTCCTTTGTACGATATCTAAGTGTATTCCTTTTGCGAGTAATATGAAAACCTACGGTTTTATTTAAGGTATACATTTTTCTGTACTCATCGACTCGTGAGTTGCTCTTATTAATGTCAGCAATCTCATGACTGTTCTTAACTTCTGCCTTATGTATCTTTACCCTGTTCGACGATACTTAAAAACATGTAGTGTACATTTGTACTCTAAATACTCGAGCGATGCGAAGCAACGTATGTCGGGTGAACGTTAATTCAAGAACCAAAGAACTGAAGCATCAAAAACATTAGGGATATTGCACGTATACTTATTTCATTATCGTCTACTATGTGTACACGGCCGTTAAAATGCCCACGTGTTTTCGGCCTTCTGGTAATAACAATCCGCCAAACATGTCAATTGGATTCTTGAAACAATACTGCCATAAAAAGCATGGTCGTGGATTACGTTTGCACCAATACAGTTTTTCACGAAAAACAGCTGCATATGTTGACATTCAATCGGACACACACCGTTCGGTCTTGCGTTGTTAGAGAAAGTCTTCATAATGCTCGATGCTTGAAATAATAGTAATAACCTCCGAAACAAAACATGTAATACGTGCTTTGAGAAATACGATTTATACAAACACGTCAATCTCGTGTATCAGTATCAGAACACGAATACACTACTTATTTACTTATCCCTGTCCCTATTTCGGTCAACACAATTCTATTTTTGCAATATATTTGCAAAAAGTTTCCTATCATTCTACCACTGAGACATCAGAGACCATAGCGGTACTGAGTACTGAGTACTGGTACTAAGCCACTAAGACTCTACTCGTCCGAATTCTAAGTATGTATACTTGTCTGCAAGCAAATCACACCAGATGCTAATCCTTTATGTATTGTTTCCGTGATCAATTCTTTTCAAATCAGAGACTTTAATCCATCGCGAAACATTACCATTTTGCATTACATTTTATTATCTGTATATTCTTTTATTAAAAGTATTAAATATTACCGTGAAGATTGTACGTGTAAATGCGTACATATTTGTTGCGAGAATAAATAATTATCAAATATATCTTCGTTTTTCCGATAATATGTATTTTGAACTTCAACAGCAGCTTTAAAATTGTCCAGAAATCGATATGGAAAATGGAAATATAGAAGTTTTTATTGTTTTGAAATATAATATATTCCCGTAACAATTAGAAGCACAATTTCTAAGAATTGTAACTATACTATTATGTAGTACTATGTTTATTCATTCCAGTCTATTATTATGCAGTGTCAAACTGTTTATCGATATATGTATTTCATATTGATCGAAATGTATGATCAGCAACATGGCTACAATTTGGGAAAGGTTCAGAAACATAGGCCTCAGTCTTTTCAGACGAACCATATAAAATCGAAGCTATTCAACAATAGTTTCGATCTAACAAAGTAAGAATAATTTTTATTTGAATAATAATCGAATGCTTCAGTTCTATTAAATGATCTCAGTAAGAAATCTGCTCTTGATTTGGTACGAATTTGTTTCCGCATTAGGCTCGGAATTGGCCGACAGGTTTTGGTCGACGTTTTGTTTCGACACGACCAAAATCGACCAAAGTTTGACACCAAAACCTCCGCGTTTTGACCGCGATTTGCTCGAAGCAGATGTTGTTAACTGGGATAATTACCGGGAAATAAATAGACTGCGGATGTTTATGTATATTTTCCAATTTTTGTAGACAAATTTTAAGAAAGTGGAATAAAACAAAATCCTATTTTTAATGGCAAAGAAATAAAAATTGTACAAAATTCTATTGAATTTTATGTTTTAGCCTTCTTTGAAAATTTTCATAAGCCATAAATGAATTTTAAAACTATCGAAACAAAGCATTTTTACTAAATATCATTTCTTTTCTACACCGATAAGGCAATTTAGGTACAAATTTGTTACAAATTCTAGCTGACAACAGAGCCGATGGATACGCTCCTGAAAACACGACTTCGCGCGTGCTTAATCTTCGCGGCTGTCATATTCTGTCCAGCTTGGTCGACAGCCTGTGCTCATCAGCCATGCTGTGTCCAACTTTAGAAAGTGTAAGTCGCAGACATTAAGTGTGACACGCCGCTGTTTTGAGCCACTAAGAAAAACGGCGGCTTGCAATCGCGATCAAATATGTACCGTATCTTTCCCGGTTTAACAACCGATACGGGTGTGTCTACGCGCGTGTTCCGATACGTGACCAAGTATGTCAGTTAGTTTGTAAAAGTGCGACGTGTGCCATAACCGTGGCAGGCATTAGGTTACCGGTGAGCAGGAATATTCTCCGACAATGTCAGCTGACATCCTGCAGGATAAGAGCGTAGCTTTGAATGGCAAGAACGAGATACCGGTAGGTCCGCGACCCACTACCAGACGTGGACTTAGGGTTTACAAGATTGTCGTCTTGGGTGACGGTGGTGTTGGTAAATCAGGTATTTTAATATTACTAATTCATCACACAACGAACGTGTTTCAACGCACGTGTATTACAGATACGATTTTTCAGCTGTCACCCTGCAATTTGTCAGTCACAGTTTCATTGACTATCACGATCCAACTATAGGTAAGATTTTGTTTTGTAGAAGATAGCAGCAAGAGCCAAGGGTTGCATTTTGTAATAATCTAACTTATAAATTGATCTTTTAACTTATGAATTAGTTTATAAATTAAAACAGCATTTCACTGCATAATATTTGTATAGCAGCCATTGTGGCTGGTTAAACTAACTTACTATTGGATTCTAACTGCGGCAAAAGTAAGAAGTGCATTATTAAGAAGAAGAGAGCATCGACATGTTTGTCAATATTTGAAATTTACTTATATTAATTAAAATATTCAATATTTTTTGTGTACCATTCAAGATTTATTAAATGTATATACAAGTCTCTCATATATTTTAGTAGATCTACAAGGACATATACTTTTCATAATCGAAGGATTAATAAATATATATTTACTCTTTTCCCAACAGAGGATTCGTATCAACTGCAAAGGGTTATAGATGGGGAGGCTGCGCTCTTAGATATATTGGATACTGCAGGACAGGTGAGGTTTTATCATTATGATTAGACTATGGATCTTTATGCATTTATAGCAAAATTTTGTAGGTGAAATTCAAAATTGTTGGAAACTTTTAAAAATTGAAGATGTCAATGTATAATTTCTTCTTTAGAAATAACATCCAATTTGCTTTCTATTTCTTGCAATCGATGCTGGCAATTTTTATTTTGCATAAAGAACCACACTTTAATTATGATAATGTTAGTTTCGAAAGATAGTAAACATTAATGTGTGTACACTTTGTTATTTGTAGGTGGAATTTACAGCTATGCGAGATCAATATATGAGATGTGGGGAAGGTTTCATGATATGTTATTCTGTGACGGATAGGCATAGCTTTCACGAAGCTTTGGAATATAGAAAATTGATATCACGTGTAAGGGCTAATGAGGATATTCCATTGGTGTTAATTGGCAATAAGTATGATTTGCAGCACAACAGAGAGGTAGAATATCTGTGTACAGATATTTTTTATTGATTTTATGTATATAATAATCACATTGTAGGTAACTACAGAAGAAGGTATGGCTCTTGCAGAACAGCTTGGTTGTCCGTTTTATGAAACATCTGCTGCTCTCAGGCAGTTCATCGATGATGCATTTCATTCGTTAGTGAGGCAAATTCGAGTTAAGGAAAGGTCACGAAATTCAGTGCGTAAACACAGTCGTTGGTGGCGATTGCGATCAATTTTTGCCTTTATTTTCAGAAGAAAACAAAGACATAGCAACAATCATCACTATTCGCCGCGAATGTGATCAGTCTAATAGAAGACCTTTTGATAGCATATATATATTTTAAATGAACGAAACACAGAAACATAGTTAGAACTTCCATAGATTACAACGAAAACGAAATCTCCAATAATTTTGATTGTATTTGATAGTAGTTTCCCTATTTAGAGACTTATTAACATCTCACTGCCTTATCTTCAACCCCATTATATTTTGATAATAACAACGGAGATGCAAAATATAGACTGCAACTCATATTTTTTATCATAGATTCTACAAAATTACGTAAAATTAGAATTAGTTACCAATTCAGAGAAACGAAACTATTGCGCATTGTGAATGTATAATGATATGCTTGTTTTTTAGAGTCCAACTACAGTAGTGTGGCAGTAATACTATTTTCATGACTCTTTGTCTTTTAACACAAATGACTCTCGTTATTATTTATCGAAAAGGCTGTTACTGTTATTTATAGTATATTTTAATAAGAAAAACAACAAATTCAATGCCTAATTATCATAAAATAATTTATTTATATTGGTTAAATCAACATAGTCACTTCCAGTTGGTGCTTTTTCTAGACAGAATTTACAGTTTAATTAATACAATATAACTATTAAATCATACGACCAAAGAATTTAGCATTCATGCTGAGGTAATATAAGGCATCGAGTAAAAACTGTGTAAATGCGAAATACTTGAAAAGCTTTATATTACTTTATATCACTATTGTTATCTCGTCCTAATTAATTATATAAAGTTGATCGATTGATTTTATTTATATTAATTTAATTTTTGAAAAAAGATTTATAAGAGATTTTCTATTACATTAAATGTATATGACTATAAAGTATATTCAAGATTTTATTATTTTTAAAGTTTGCAGATTTTATATATTTAAAAGTCGCACACAAAATGTAATCATTTTTAAAAAGACATTTTCCGATCAAAAACATTTTACAGAAATATGTAATTAATGCATACGATATTAGCGGTGTGCGATATTATTATCAGTTTAAAGTGTTATATTAACGGAGATGGCTTCTAATGAAATGAACATTTTTATATTAGTACTAATAATACAACATATAAAAGATTATATTTTCATGATTCGTAATATTTGTTATTTATTGATATTATTTTTTGTGCAGCTTCGAAATGTGCAATTTTGCTTCTAGAGTGTAAAGAAGTATACATATAATTATAGGTAAATCGTGACAGTGTAGAGATATAATAATAGTATAAACTGCTTTAGATAATTGCAACGCAATAGAACAAGTTTATATAGTGAGATAGTCATAATATAAAATGCTTAAATTTAAGTTTATATACTAAAAATCTAGTCGTTACTTAATGTTTCCTAGTCAAACTTTGCATTTTGTACACGTACTAATTTACAGTTTAAAAATGCAGTTTTAAATTTTGATTGAACACAGTCTATACCATGTTTGTTTGTACATTTATCATACTACATAAATGTTTATACGTGTTGGTATTATATTCTGGTGATTTACATGCAATCCATCTTATCATATCGCGACCATGATAACAGAAACTATTTTATTTTTTCCAACATACATATATGTATAGAACATGTATAATATATTATATATTAATATAAAGTAGTATTATCAAAATGTTGATAATAAATTATATAGTAGATAAACGATAGCTTTGTACTGATAACATAAAAAGTATTACTAAATACGAATGACCTAAGTACATGTAGTGATTCAGTGTATAAGAAGTTTGTATAATATATATGTAATATGTAAAATATGTTTGACCTTCAAACACTTGTCACCATAAAAGAGTATTACTTTGTTTCCGTTACTACAGTGAATAAGAAAACAGAAATTGTTGTAAATATAAATTATAAGATAACTGCAGTTGAAATGGTATATAACTTATCAATATGAAAGAAAAATTTGTATAATTGTTTTGTTAGAAATACACATGTTAATTGTTAGAAATATCTTGTAAACAATACTAGCAAATTTGAATCAATTCTGTATAGAACAAATACGGAAGGAACACATTTCACAATGACAATACGATAACATATTATATAAACAGAATTTTCTAATTGAACGAAAGATTTAAGAAAAAAACGCACATAATATACTTGCTCATTTTGATATTGAGCAATAAATTTCATGTAATTGAAATAAATTTAACTAGAGTTAAAATCGTATATAAATTGTAAATGTGACATAGTAATTGAAAATATCAAAGTATTTCGAATACATTGTCCTAATTTAAAATTGTAATGTTTTGCAATACATATTTGAAGAGCACAAGCCATCTTTAAGTGTATTTTAGATCATTCATTTTTTAATAGTCTCTCCACTTTTTATCTTAATTATACTACATATAGGAGTAATTATAATTTCATTAAAAATATCATTCGTTGCTCATAATTACTGTAATGTTAAAATTTTTTAATGCAATCACAATAACTGTTACATCGATTGTAATTCTATTCTCTTGTATAGTGTAAATAGAATAATATATATATATATTGGCACTTAATACAGTATAGTTTCTAGTGTATAATGTACCAGTTCAGACAAAGTAACCAAAATATTCTGATGTAAATATATAAGAACATAGACCATATCTCTTAATCGAAATTTTATATTATTATTTATATAAACTTTCGCAAACAATCTCGAAAAGTTATAATTTATCACGTTTAAAAAATATAATTTAGTAATAGTACGTTGTCCTTTGCATTACTTATTAATGTCATTGGATGGTGCTTTCATTTGTGCATCCCTTTCACTTTCTACCATATTGGCATCTGTGGATTCCAGATTTCCTTGTTTACTATTGTCTAAGTGAGCAATAAAAAAATAAATATAATATTGAATTTAAACCATTGTTAGAAACATTATATTTTTGTTGTTAAACGATGATAATGGGTAAATTGCATACTTGAGATATATTTGATGAAGTAATATATTTAAACCTCGGTAATATAATTACCTGGATACTCTGTTTCCGTTGTGTCTGGATTGGTCTGTTCCTTGATACCTTTGTTTGCTTGTTTTGGACTTGCATTAACTGAAAGGCATGTAAACTAAATTACTACTATAAAATAAAACAGTAAAGATGTTTCTGAAAGGTTTTAATTACAGTTCATTTTGTGAGTACAAATAAACCATTATTAGTAACATTTAATAGTCCTTGAAATTATAGTTTATCCCTCACCAATTAGTCAATATGTATGACAACAATTGCACAAAATCTGTAACCCATATTCAATCCAGAACATTGGTAATCGAGAATTCGCATTGAATAATTCTTAATATATCCATGTTGTAATGTTCTTAAATACGTACGCATGAAAATATATTTCTTTGCTTACGATCACAGAAAATAAGAATTTCATACAATATCACATCTAAAATTTATAATATTTTAAATCTTTTATTTCTTAGTAGGTTGATACAAATACATAGAGTAAAATCTATGACTAATATCTTAAGTTTTATGCCAGTCTATCAAATTTATGTGTTGAGTGAATTTACGAGAATAAAATTATGTATAGCTAGATCAGACACGAAAAATGGTTTCGAATGTGTTATCAATACAAACAGGTGAAAAATTAAGAAAATTAAATAACACTTAAGGACAATAATAAAAATAATAAATAAGAGATCATTGGTTTTCAGTATGAGAAATTTTAAAACGTTGGTGTTCCATGGATAAAATGTATTATTTTATCCTCTTTGTGCTAAGGAATATGAAAAAAAAAAAATTCCCGTACACATTAAATAAGTAAGCAGTGCAGTGTGCTCATTACATGTGTTATCTGTTTTGTGTCAACAGAAATTTGATGAAAGAAGCCCAGAAAATATAACAACTCGATGCAATGTTACTGTAGGAATATATTTACTCTTTGGATAACTTTCTTTTCCCTTGAGACAGGAGAAAAGTATCACTACCTTTCAGCATTGTAACTGAGAGGCGAGGACTTAGGCGCACAGCGCCAGGTGGATCTCTTGGAAGAATTGGAATTCCATGATACTTCAAACCACGCTGACCAGCTACAGATACTTTTACAGCCGACTCCGGAACAGAACCCAATTGAGTTTTGTTATTGGCTGTTCTTGTAGCTAAATTGACAAACCCCCAGAATATCTTGTAATGTTAAGTACGTTAACAATATATGCAGAAAATTAAAGAAAATTGCATTAACGCTTCTATTAATACCCCAAATATGTTAGAATTTCTTAGGACACAATTGTTGAAGAAGCTGTTATAATATAGCCGATTGAGGTAAATTTCTAACTTGAAAATATAAATGTCAAGTTAGTAATTTCAAGCTAGAAGAAATAGCATTCATTATATAATCCAATTTCGGACTGCAAGCAAAATATCTGAATATATCAAGCAAAATAAATCATTTGAATTTTGATTTATAGTTTTGCAAAAATAGATACGGTTCAGAGAATATAAAAATATAAAATAAAATCAACTCAAAAAGGAGTGAAACTTACGCTGCTGAATAAGTTCGAGGCCTTTCTCAGGTTTATTACATGTAAGTTTAGTTTTACTGAGTTCATCCTTCAACTGCAAAAGACATTCATACAGTGAATACAGTAACACACAATGAAATTGTGCGCATGAACGAGAAGTTATACCTGTTCTACTTCGTCTTGCAATTTTTTATTCTCCTCCAGTCTTTCGTCCAATTTCGTATTGAAATTGTCTTTCTCAACTCTTAGCGTTTCTAATGTTGCCGATTTAGTATCGTCCACTTTGTGCAAATTATCCAATTCAGTCTTGCATGAATTAAGAGACTCTTCCAAATCCTCACTTTTCTTTCTTAGTTCTATTTGTTGCTGTTCCAGACGAACATGAAGTGCATCCGCTTCTTTCTCTGCATGCTTAAGCCTCTTTTCTAAGTTTCCACGTAATGTCACGCATTGATCTCTTTCCTCGGCGCTGGAACAATAAATATGAGAAATCGTAATTATCAATCGTGAATGTGTAAACAGTTCAATGACATATCGCTGACCATAACATTGAAAGAAGACATTTCATTTAATGTTTGATAAACAATTATGTACCATGACACCCGAAAATACTTTGCTGGTGTTTGTAAACTAAGAGATGTTAACAAGATGAAAGCAATATGCAATTGCAACATGTTTGTTGAGCGGTTTGCAAATTTCGAAAAGTTAAAGTGGTTAGGAGTTTTCTAAACTCACAATAACAAATTCCAATGAAGATTGTGAGAAGTGACACATAGTACGGAGGTAATATGTATATATGGCGTGAACATACCTGATTTTAAGTTGTTCGTTCAATTCGTCAATTTGCCTAACTAGTTCAATATTTTCAGAAGACAAAGTCCACCAGTTGCAAATTAACATTAAACAAGCGACGAGAAGTCCTCCGACAAGGAGGGGAGGACATCGGCCTCCTCCGACTCTCATACTGTCAATTCCCATTCCTTATTTATTGTATCCTATATTTACAAGAATACATGTGTTTCATTATTTTTCGCACGAATGAAAAATCAATTCCTCTTACATGTCACTCGCGTTTTGTTCGAATGGAGAGAAAAAAAATAAATAGAGACGTATACATATGTAGGAGTATGTGGGTATACGGTTCTTATCAACTGCCACGATGCATTACTCACGATCAATCTAAGAAAATAAAATAAACGGCACTCTTTTCGAATCCTTTCCCCCAAGGATGCGGATTATCTTTAAACAATCTTCACACGATTCGAACGAAATAAAACGTGTAATGTGTCGTGGGCGTATACTGATATAAACTACCGGTAGTGGCAACGATGTAAATGCATTTTATCACGGTAAATATATTAAGTCGCGTCGCGTTTCAAGGTGTCGGGATTCGTAACGCGTGTCAAACAATTACGTTTCTTTTTAGGTAGCCGCAACATTAGCATAAAAACAGTTTAAAAATCAATGCGGTGCATTCATCGGGCTGGGATAACTAACAGTGACGACTGGTGACGACTAACCGACTAACCACGGCAGTCGCGGTCGCGGAGTCGCGTTCAGACGCGTACACGTAAGTACACACATATATACATACCTGATAGAACCGCATACACATATATGTATATGTATTTCAAATTGACATGTATACTTATCAACGAGGAAAATTGGCGGCAAGCTATCTAACATATAGTGGGTATACAAAGTATATTCGTACACCTTTTAAAAACGAATAACTTTTTCAAAATTGAACCCAAAAGCTTGAATTTTTTTGAGACGTTTGAGAAGGATTGGTAGTTTAATAGTATAGCTAATGTGTTAAATTATTGGTCATAATTGCGAACGAAAAAGATCACGAATTTGAAATTTTTTATCTGTGCCTGTAATAAAAATTTAGAAGGCAAGTCGATCAATAAGGTTGTTATGAAATATATAATTGATTAAAAATAGAAAAATTGTAAGAATCTGCGATTTAAATGAATCGTAAACCCTAACTACAGAGATATACAACTTATAATTTCCATATCTCTTTTTTTATGCGTCAACCGATTTCAATCCCAAGTAGCCACGTGTAGCCACGTACGTCCCTAAAACGTACGTAGGACGTTTGGACGTGAACTGGACCTAAAACGTACGTTTTAGGGACGTACGTGGCTACTTGGGATGAAACCTTGCAAGTATACAGAATACATATTTTAAATTTATTCATTACAGGCACAGATGAAAAATTTAAAAATCGTGACTTTTACTTTTTCCTTCGCAATTGTGACCAATAACAATTTAAAACAAAAATTATTTATACATTCACTAGCTATAGTAAACTAATATTATCCTTCTAATGTCTCAAAAAAAAATTCAAATTGTTGGTTCCGATTTTGAAAAAGTTATTTGTTTTTAAAAGGTGTACGAATACTTTGTTCACACCCACTGTATCTAATACACAATGAAATACTACCTCTACAGAGACCTAACTTTCTACGTCTTTCCCAATGTATTAATGACTTTTTCAATGTCACTCTGCACCTAGCTGCTGGAAGATTTATTTTAGCAACGTATATATATAATTATTACTGCCTGGCAAACGGTGTATGATAATGTACAGTCTCACCGCGGCTTCACCGTTTGCCAACTGTGAGAACATACACCTTTGTCATAAATCAAGCTAATCGTCTGTGATAACATGTTTTATGCATATGCTTGCCATCCGCAGAAAAAAATCGATTTCGAGCGGGTTATAAATCACCGAGAAATGAATAGAATTTGAGCATGAATTTTTGAAATGCTTGAACGAGGTATTCTACAGAATATGCTGGAATCAAGAATAGCGGGGTACGTTTATGAGGTAATGCATTACGCGTAAAAGTCACATTTATTCTGCTCTATTTACGAGCAGATGATATACATTTATTTAACACTGTACCATCAAAGAAAATTAATAGTTGAATAGAGCGAGAAGTACCATGGATCATAATAATGGAATTAAACAACAAGTGACATACATATACTTGACCTTCAATCTACGTCGTGATACGATTCACCGAAAGGTAATATGGATTTAAAGAAAAAATGAGAAAACAACGAAAAACTCTGTTCAACTAATTCATCGTAACGGGTAACACAATATATATAGATCGGTAGTGGCATGCGGATCGTAAACTTGTAATTCTTACCAGTAGGCAAGGTAACTTTAACGTATACACTACTCAAGTTTGTTCGCTTATGATTAACGAAAAAGAAAAACTATATATGAAGAAACAAATCAGGTTTGTACATATTATTTAACCCGCGTCAATCGTCAATAAATATACAAGTGAAACGATGAAACATGAACATTCGCCAATATCATGGTGTCAGCGTTAAAAGCTATTATTAATTCTAAACGGTAGTATGTATTGTGTTCAAACATAAACGCAAGACTCGCATTCATCATCGGTTCTCCCTCTCGCCGTTACGTGATCTCACAGTAATCGTATCCGCATTTTTAACAGCGGATCATCTCCAATCATAAACGAACGCCCCATCCTGTATACGCAAATTATCATCTACATCGTTATGGTTTCATTTTTCGCGTGCAGCGACCTTGACTGCGTGCGAACTTAAATAAAATATATGAGAAATTTAATATATGTATATATATATGTATATATAATATAAGCCAGCGCTGTCCAGCGGTGAGGCTCCTCACGCGCATGTTTCCCTTTCCAATTGTTCTCCTCGCGCTGCATGCCGCCGTTGCCAGCATTTGTTGTCACTGTAGTCTGCTTTTCAAAAGAGATACGACCGCTCACGCTTTTCATTTTCCCTCTAAAATAGAATAAATCCCGAGAGATGAATAAAACCGGTTCCTGGTAAACATGATAAATGGGACGCTAGAAAAGATTAGTTGACCATGTTCTTTTTTAAAACTTGTGATAGAGGATTTTAGCGTGAGATAGATCTGTTTGTTCATTTATGGTCTTATATTGATATAACTTTGAATTTTGCCAGTCAATTATTCCAGGCTGATAAATAATTACTGGCGAAAGGCAGGTCTTTAGAAAAACAGACTATAATCACAGATCGTGTGAGCTTCTTTGTCGTCGAAGATGCTATCCTCTTCAGGGTCGCGTGGTTTCTCTGATGATGCAGACAGGAGTGGGAAACCCTCAAAGGGCTCGCAACCTCGTTTGGATAGCGCTGATGTAAGCGGTAGAACTCATCGGCAACCATATTGTATGTTTACGTTCATGTCATATTATAAAATTGGAGAAGAAGGATCGGCGATGGCACGGCTAGACTCTTGTCAGATACCGGGAATCAATAATCGATCGTCCAATTCTTTTTCTCTTACAATGTACTCCAGACATTCGTGTCGGCATCCGGTCATTGTCATGCGAAACATATTTCCAAACAGCGACAATATACTTTGTAGATCCAGCTGCGCAGATGTTCGCTAACTGATACCAAACATTCGAGCTAGATATTAAAAAATAATCTATCGCTGCGAACGTCGTACGTCGAGTGTTATGTACACTCGTGTGTGGTCTGCACACCTAAATTTACCTTCTAAAATAGAACGATCAACGAACACGCTGTTTCGACAAATAGGCATTGATGTAGCAAATTGCAATTAATTGAGTTCGGGCTAATTATTCCGCGGAAGTATTTGACGGAATAGATGGTAGCTACATTGTTGATTAAATTAGCGTTAGACGATTTTCTTTGAATAATTTGAATACTTTGATACCCGGTATCGCCAAAAGTTGTGCTCTAATTCGAGGACTAGTTACCTAGATAGAGACAAGTCCGTAAAGTAAAAATATGAGCTTAGAATAAATTATTGTTATTAACTCTTTCAAAATGAATCTCCCTTTGCTCTGATTCTCTTGCGCAGCATATTCGAATACACAACATCTAATAATCTAATATTATAGGGCTAAAATAATTCTCAGACGATCCAATTAATTTCAACTTATCTCACTTTTATATATGTTATAATACAGGGCACAAATGTGGGATTTTATTTACTATTGTGTATACAAAGAAATGTGTAATTTGATTATTTGACCGGTTAGTCTTCTCGCGCAAGTTCTCCACGGTAATTTTGTATGGTAACAGTGTAACCCTCGAAACAGCGTAATCGTCGGCTAATAAGTTCGCAAAATGTTTCGAATGAGAAAATCAGGTGGAACGTTCCATATTCTAATATTGAGATACACGTAGAAACGTTGCACTTTCCGTGAAAAATATACTCGGTCAGAGGTACACAGTTTTCTTTGCGATACTATCCATAAAAAATCGGTAACTTCTTGTCGTATCTTTCACATTTGAAGTATAATTAATATGTTCATTCTTCTTCTTTTTCTACAATATGTGGGTTTCGTAGAGGGGAAAGAAAATCTCGAAGGTACCATTTCCCTCTCTCACTCTCTCTCTCTCTCTCTCTCTCTCTACAATATAGATATACATCCATACCGACTACTATGAGTAACATTTATGTCGATTCTTGCGCACATGAATATTGTCTTCTCGAAATGTTCGGTACTTTCTCGGTCGGTGTGACGTTTATGCGGGATCACTTCTGTTTGCGGTTCGGTTTGAGAGCTTCTATATTCTTCCCCCGTATGTTAAAATCATTCGCGTTCTCGATTCTTTGTCCTTGATTTGATTTACGAAGCTGAGCCTGCTTCAAAAGCATATACAAACTTGTCTCTTTGTTTCAACGCGTATGTTTCCGTCGTAAGCAACTTCTGATAAGAAAAACATACAATCTCGACGCTCTAACTAAAAACGTCCAACGCTGTCTGAAACGTAATGAGACGATTATTGCACTAGTCAGTTTCGAAATTAACCTGCATCGATAAAGGGAACGGTTCGTTCTTTGCTGAACAGCGTGTCATTATGTTCCGCTTTCTTTCTTTTTTTTTTTATTTCAATCGCAGACCTTGCACAAAGTTCGTTATCTTTAGAAATAATAATTATTAGCTATACAATAGGTGTGGTGTCGTTTCTTAGAAAAGTACATTGATCTATACGTGTAGCGTTTTGATTATTAGCGAGAATTGTTTTACAAGATTACAAGAACGTAAATTTATGTCGAGGTATAAAATTCGAATTAGCGAATATTGGTTTCCTTAAACGATACCTGGGTCTGCGATCAGGCACACTAATTTTGTAGCTGTGGTTTTTTTAAACGTTTAAGTATATCCGACGCGTTTTAAATGGTTTATTTACAAAATTCGGTAAACTTTCAGAGGATATGTACGAGAAGACGATTGCTGCTTCTTTTCTCTTCCTTTTCGTTTTTACATAGTTATTTTTTCAAAAATCGAGGCTTCGTTTCACGAAACTTTAGAGTTATCCTTCTCGTATGCACCGTCTCAATGTTACCCTATTATATTTTAGTACCTTATCGGAAAGGATCAATTACCTACGAATTCATTTTTCTTTTTATTACTAAAAAACAGTTTTAAAATTGCTCGCAGCAACGCGTACGTTGAGACCGCGAAATTTCGTCGAAAAATACAAACTGTATATAATTCAGTACCGTTGTAGGTTGAGTGCAGTGTAATTTGATCCGTCTTATGGCGCCAAACACGCTGCATTTGCAATTCGTATTGCATTCGCAAAGAAACTTTGCCATTGATGCGTCGGCAAACTTTCGCGGCAGCGTCTTTTTATTCTTTCTCGCTCTTTTTTTTTTAATTTTTCTACTGCGTACAATTCACTTTGTATACGTTTAGTATTTCACGTACGTCATCATGCAAATTGTAAGCATACTAAGGCTTCGTCTTTTTAAGTTATAGTTACGTAGGAAAAGAGTCTATAGTAAAATCGTGGTCCGATGTTGCCGCGTTACTTTTTTTCCCTAAAGCTTCATCACAGAACGCGGTTTTGAAACTTGAGGTGTACAAGTTCACGAGAAACCAATCTCATCGATCCGTTTGAACATTCTTATGTGCCAAGAGAACAAAAGTCTGAATTACAAGACTTCTTTGCCTCGCTCTCTACAAGTCAAGCAAACTAAGGACAAGATAACTGAGCGTGTTAGTGTAAACATTTGCTTTCGTTACTGCCAAGGGTCGTTTATAGTAATAAAAATGCAAGACGCGAAATTCTCACATGCAGAGAAACGAACTATTGTTACAAAATTGTCATTACGATGAATACACTTCAATATGTCCCACTCATTTCGTTTTAGATTATTTAAAAAACGGTTTTTTAATTTATATTACAAATGTTATTCGTATCGTTCTCTACAGACGATTGCCCTCTTCGATACAAATATTAATGAATAATGAACAAAAACTTCCTATACTAAAATTAATAAAAACCTATCAAATGCATAAAAAGAAATTTTCTTTACCGTAATTATTTTTCATCATACACAACTGATTTCTTTTTCTTTTTGCAAGTGTCTGGTATATGTGCAGTAGACAGATTATGACACCCTTACTTGAATGTTAGAACAAAATTTGTACCTTTCCTTTTTGTTTTCTTAATTTTAGTATAGTCGCAGTTTTTAGAGTTTCATTTATCTATAGTATACGAACATATTTTTATTTATGAATAACATTATGATGAAATAACGAATATTTCATGTAAAATGTATTTCTGTATTTATTTATAGATCCTTTCAGTATATTCGGATATTGCATGGAAAGTATACATGCTTTAAAAATTACTTTACAAAGAACAGAAAATCGTATCTCATGTACGTACATTTCACAATGTGTTATCTGCATAGTATTATAATAATTATGAATGAATGTTCCAGTATGGTCTAGTGTCATCGCCTGTCAACACAATTTACAAAACAATAGAGAAGAACTAATAACTTTTATCAATTATTTGTACAAATGTTTTTGATATCCAATGGGACACACGTGTATTATTACATACGTTGTTAATGTTAATTTTATACCGATATTATATATTGAGCATATTTTCAGTACATTAATAAAATTAAAATGGTACACGAAATTAATTGAAAGTTATTAGTCCTTGAGATCGTTTAAACTTTTCAACACGCTTCGAATATTTCAGTTCATAAAGGGTATTGTTAATGTAAATTTTTAACATAACATATTAAGCATTTTTAAAATGCTGTGTTAATGATTAAGCTAGAAGCAAACAACAAAAAGACTGTATTCGTAACGTAAAAGTAAAATGTGCGCTTAAATTATTGCATTTCAATGAACTCTGAAGCGACCAAGACAATTTTTGCAATTTATTATAAGCTTGTTCGATCTGAGTTTTGTAAACTCCTAAATGATTGAATTAAAATATATTATGCTCAACACAAACAAAGACGTATGATTCGTTAATGCATCAGTGCATTAATGCGTGATTGTTTTATTTCCTTCTATATAAATTCTTTCTATGCTTCCTATATAAATTCTTAGCATCTTAAAAGATTAAACTTTATATTAGACATAATATATTATAATGATATACTATTCGAATAATTATTTCGTTGCCATCTAAAAATATTCTTAACTTTCTTCAAATTTTGTATTTTCTAAAATATCAACGCCACCGAAATCAAATTATAATCTTTCACGAACAATATGTGCAATTCTACTAACTTATATTCCTTTTATTCACTTTTCTTTACAAAAGATCTCTGCTTTATTATTGAAAGCAATAACAAAATTGCAAAGGTGAATTTGTATCGCACCCATGTAAAGAGAATTTTTACACTACCGTGCTACTTTCTCTTATCGATTTCGTGCTTTCTTAGCAATTGGCAGTAACAAAAGTAACCAGATTAAAGTGTAGCATCGACCGACTTCTAAACAGAAAGAAAATGGTATAATCAAATCTTCTGCTTCATACACTTGCATCGTACTGTGAATTTTTAAAGTCATTTATTAGACAAAAATTCTAAACAAATATTTACAATAAATATTTAAATGTAGTAGGAAGTTTTCCCGACTTCCAAAATGTATTAAAAATTCTATACGTGCGTTTTCATAAGTTTAAATAAAAACTTCCAAATATGATCAATTGAACATAATATAGAAAAACGCTAACAAGGGCTTTGCAAAAATCAAATAAAAATTCTGTTTCACCGTTCTATATCTGTCTATATCCATGTTTTATATCATTTATCCTGTAGAAAATCGAAATTGAAGATGGCCGATATGTTGAACAAAAACATACTTGGGCTTGATAAATGATGCAAGTGTAACCATCATCGATATGTTACCACATTCATAGAAAGCAGTATAAACATGAAAAAACTTGTTTAACTACAAAATAACCACCTTGCCATTTATTAACAGTACTCGTGTTATCTTTACAGAAAAATGTCGCGCGTCCGCGAAGGAATAGGAGAATAACGGTGAGTCAGAAAACGCGGTACAGAAAGACCTTGTACTCGTATAGAACACTTAAAATACTTCTTTTTTTTAACCCTTATGTTTATACCTCAATCTAGCTGTGGACACTTCTTTCGACGCTCTTTATCGTGCATTCACTTTTTTTCTTTAATTAACTCGCATATATCACGTCGCTTACTCGAACGATGCACTGTTCCTCATTATCGTTGTTAGGCGTGTGTACCAGCGGGAATTAAATAATGAGTAAAGTTTTCTCAAGGAGCAAGAAAACTGGCTCACGAGAAATTATCACTTGGCTTCTATTTTCATTTTCTTCGGTGGAGAGCTCGCCTGTGAGCGTATGTCCGTACTCGTTCTCTTCAACTGGGGATTGCTCTTCACAGCAGTAGTGGGATCTGTTGGTAAACAGTTCATTCATTGTTATATGTATATGTGTAACCAATTTCTAAATTATTTCTTCCAAATGTGTGATTGGAATGATCAGGATGATCGGAAAAAGGTGGACAAATATTTGAGAGATTTTAGTGGTACAATAAAGTCGCGATCTAGCTCCCATCGCCTGTTCCGAGCTGGGACAGAGATCGGGAAGTCCTGGGCACATTTGTCTCATTTGACACAAAACCGTCCCCATCGTAGCACTCACTGTTCCCTTCCAGTAAGCGATATTACGGTGGAGCAATGAAGACATGAAACATCGGCGAACGCGACGAAGGTACGCTCTGCACGGAAGAAATTTGGTGGGGGAAGCAAGCGTTTGAGGGGCTCCAACCGTGCCCAGCCCAGGTGTAGGTAAACTAATTTTTTTATGACTGCATCGACCGCGGCGAAAGTATTGTGTGGAGATGACAAGAAGGTCCCTGGCAGGAATGCGGTGTAGTTAGTTTGGAAGGAGCACGCCTTCTATTGGCCGAAGCGGTAACACACACTATTACTACTATGCAGAACGATAGACCCCTCTTGCCTCTATGCCGTCCCGGGGCTCATCTTGTCATCTCACCGTAGTACAAAAGATGTCGAACGTAGAAAAGTATATAAACACGGACCGCGCCTAACGACCGAGACAGCTCGAGCTTCTTGAAGGGACACTGATCGTGGAGATCCACAGAGAGCTAGATCACGACTTTACTATATTTGTAGTGGTAAGAGTATTTAGCAAGTTTTGGAACGCGATGAACAAACTTATTTAATAATGTAGTAGAAAATATAAATATACCTTGCAACCACCTCACTTGGGTTGCCGGTCCGTATCCTTTATCGTTTCGTGCTGCTATTCTAAATATTATGGCCGGTTTCGTGGTAGTGTCAACGTGAGCGGAACTAAGGGAACTATTTGTCACCGAACAGGAGTTATTCGAACCGCAATAAACTCTAATAAAGGCTAACTGATTTGGAGTCGACAAAATTGTTCTTGGTTCCCCGTCGTTATTCAACGCGGTACTAGCACTCCGCACAGCTAAATAGACAGAATATTCCAAAATAGGTCCAACGTTGCTGGACGGTGGTTCCCAAGAAATTTGAGCACCCTCCGTGGATTTAGAGATTTTGATAGCACTAGGTGCTCCAGGGTATCCCGGAAGACACGTTTTGAATGCGGATACCTTGAAGTAAAAATAAATTTGATATTTATTATTTGGTTTTCCAGACTATTTATAAATATTTGATTTACCTCGCTCCAAGCACTTCTTCCGCAACTATTCACAGCAGCGACTCTGAACTTATAAGCGGTTCCAGGTTCTAAGGAAATTTTGGTTCTTCCCTTAAAAATATCCATATTTAACGACTTCGCCGAAATATCCAAATCAATTGGCTCGTCAGAAGTCAAATAATAATGTTGTACAGTAAAACTTGTCCCTTTTATTATACCCACGTCGTGCCACTCCGCCTCTTTCTTTTCCTCTTCACTCTATAAATATTTATTAAAGAATTTTTTTCATGATATCTTGTCACATCCTTTTAGTAATTATGTGCAAGGTGTTTCGTTTAACTGGAAACGTTCGAATATCTCCCTAAGGGTTGAAGAAGTTATCAATATTATATATTGTATATATGTTTTTCTAAACGTTGTTTGACGTTCAATGGGTCATTAGAATTACAATTTCTTTTTAAGTGGAACCTTACATTTTTTACACAATATCGAGCTTCTTAATTCTCATCTTCTGATCATTTAAACCTCGATTTCTTTGTTATGCGACACTTTCAGACTCCTTCAACAGCTTAACAAGTTTCTGTATTCCTAACGTTGCTGGTTTTGGTTTATTGGGATACCGTTTGCGAAATTGTTCATTATCTTCGTTGTAAAAAAGTATCCATTACCATGTAGAAGAAGTTCTGCTTTTTCCTTAATGGTGAAAGAGATTTTTAAAAGTTTAATGTATTATGAAATTTAAGATCACGATATAGTTGAACACTGATGAACATGAAATAAATTCAAAGTGTTAGGTGAATGTTACGCTTTTCAATTGCTCTTCCGATTTGTTGACTTACTTAAGACATTTCTCGAACTTACTGTTAGAAACCAAAGATAAATTTAACTTAAGAAGCATAAGGTAAGATAAGAAGCTCGATGTTTGTAGTTTAATTGGCATCATTCATTATTCCTCAAATTTAGTAATATGAAACGTTACCACATTACGAATTAAAAAAATGCTTAACTTCAACATGTTCCCCACTTACAAAAAAATTTATACACCATCATACGTGCCAAACTGTTGCAAGAACATTATTGGATAACTTCAACTCCTCATGAGATATTCAAGTTCAATGGACCACCTTGTAAATATTATGTAAAAGCATTTTACCTGTTCAGTTTTTATTTTTACTGGTTGTTCGGCTGAACCTAAGGCAGCTGTAGCTAGCGTAGTCAATGCTGTAGAATCATCTCCACTCTCTGATCTACTATCACTTATTTTATCCTGCTTTGAAGGTTCTTTCTTAACGGGTTCTTCTTTCGCTTCAACTTTAATCTGTGTTATTGGTTTCTTAACATCCACATCCTTCTCAAGCGGCGGAACGCTACTTGTAGAAGATATCAGTGGTTCTGGCATTTTTGCTTGTTCCATTGGCTCATCGGGTTGTTCTAATTTGATATCTGGTGTTACAATGGGAGTTGTTACTGGTATATTTACATCGGCGGGTGTCATAGAAGATTCCGCAGCCATGGATTCGTCATTATCTTCTAACTTCTCCATTGAAGAATTTTCTTCGGGAAGATCCATTGATGGTTCTGAGTCTTCGTCTTTAGCTTTCACTGCGTCTTGACTATCTTCTAATGAAAACTGTGATGCACTATCCTCGGGTGATAAATGTTCAGAAGCTGGCGACTTTTCATAATCTTTCGTGTCATTATTTTCATTTTGTTCGGTTTCCTCGTTCTCCAATGGATCCGCAGCATCTGGCATAGACGTCTCTTCCAATGGAGTTTCTACGGGTTCTGGCGTAGCAACGATGTCAGGATTAACCGGTGTTTCCTTCAATGATGAATTAGTTACCGTTGGCAAATCACTTTCGGTTACCGGTTCTATGTCATTAGTAGCTTCTACGGGTACTTCGCTTTCATCTGGTTGTGACTCAACCGAAGGCTCCGGCTCTGTAGGAAGTTCATCTGCGGCGCTGGTTGAAACAGGAACTTCAGGAGTAGCCTCTGAGGTCTCAGGATGTTTTACATCACTTTCTTCTATATGAATATCGTCGGTGGTTGTAGCACCAATATCTTCTTCTAGTTCTGCAGATTCAACGGCTGGCGTCGCCTCTTCCTGTTCTTCCGTTGTAGGGTCTTCGTCCACATCCATTTTATCATTCTCCTCATCTTCCGATAAAAGAATGTCTGCTGGACCATCCATTTGAGGAATCACGAAATCACCATTGCCAACGACTTGCATAGTTTCAGCAGCTCCCATTTGAGAGACCAAAGCTGCCGCCGTGGTAGCTTCGCTACCATTGCAGCTATTGTCTATTTTACCGTCTCCCGCCCCAGAATCATCCGTTGCCACCATGAAAGATAAACTGCCCGAAGGCTCCTGAACAGGATCTATTAAACCTGCTTCTGCAGCTAACGCAGCTAGTGCTGCATCAGTAGTGGCAGGACCATCGGTTGTGGATGCTAGTGAAGCTGATGGTTGCTTTTGCGATGGGACAAACAACATCTTACTAGTATCTATCGCGTCTGACGCACTAGAAGTAGTTACCACTGAACTACTTGTAGGCATCAAAGTTACTGTTTTCGCGCCTATTCCTCCAGACATTTGTAACGTCACAGGTTTACCAGACACTGTAACAGCTTCCGGTGTTTTCTGTATTTGCGGCACAGTAACGATTTGATTCTTTCCAGCGTTGAAAATGGCTTGCGGAGTTCCTTTTGTAGCAATCGTTACCGTCTTTGGTACACCACCTTGACCTGGAACCGTAATTGTAATTGGCTTGCCAGCAGTTCCACCTCCCATTGCCCCGGATGAAACTACGATCATCTTCACTCCTTGCTGATTTGTTACGTGATTAGTCGCTGCCAAAGGTAAAACGTTCACTGGTGTAGTGATATTACTCGTTTGTCCGTTACCAGCTTGAGATGTGGTAACAGCCTGCACGGCTCTTAAACCTGAACCGGTTGTAACTACAATTATTTGATTACGGCCGACCAGGCCACCGTTGTTTCCTGGTTTCGTAATCATTATTGTTTGTTTGCCGCTAATATTTTGACCTTTGCTCATCGCGACAATGCTAGATGTTTTCATAGTCGTTAGAATCTTAGATCCTGTCACAGCGTTCGGATTTACTAATCTTAATATTGTCGGTCCTTGATTAAGAGGTTTCGCACCTGTTGCTTGAACAGCCTTACCAGGAATGAGACTAACCTTAGGCATACCAGTTACCATTCCTTGTCCAGTTTTTAGGAGATGTACAATTTGTGGTTGACCGGCGATATTCTGGCCTGGTTTCTGAAGAATAATTTGTTTACTTTGTTGCGGAGACGCGGTTCTCAGCACTGTTGCTCCAGGCGCGGCGAAACGTATTTGTTGACCAGGTTGAGCGTTTTTCATTCTAATCGTATTGGCTGTTGTTTGTGGAAGGATTGGTACATTATTCATACTTATTTTTGGAGTTGCGGCAGCTGCTGCAGCCAAGGCAGCAATACCTGACATTGCAGCCGGCGTTTGACCCGTTGCTGTTGTATTAGAAACCGGAGCCTGCTCTGTAGTTGTCGGTGCCGAAGTAACTATCGGCGAACGAATTCGAATAAGATTTCCAGCTACTCTCGGCGTCATTGGACTTGCTGGTTTTGTTGCAACTTGTGTTGGTACTGGTTTTTGTACTGGGCTTTGTACAGATGATTGTATTCGTACTGGAGTCTGCGCTACGGATGGTCGAGGTGTAGTTGAAGTTGATGGGAGAGCAGCAACGGTAGCAATGGGCGGAGATGTAACAGGAACAGTTGCGGGTGTAACCACTGCTGGTGTAGTAGTAGGTGTGGTGGTAGTTTGTGTGGTGACTGTAGGAAATGTGCCGGTTGTAGCCGGTGGCATATCGTATTTCTGAATTTGCAGTATATAATACTGTGCCGATGGCGTTGCTGTCCAACTAACTTCCAATGTCTGAGTAGATGCCCTCACTAGTTGCACTCTGGATGGAGCAGGAGGTATACTAACTTCAAGGTACCATAAATCTTTGCAACAAACCTAAACAGTCGTATCAAATTATAAAATAGATAAAACTGTTCTTACACTAACAAATTATTGTAAGAACTAACAATAACCTGATTGTTCCAAGCTTTGCGATATCCGTCCCTACCAGACCATATATAGAGTCTGCTATGCACACCAACTGCACAGTGACCAGCACGAGCACGAGGAACATTGTCCTCCATAGTATCGAGTGTTAATTCCTCCCATGTCAATGTTTCTAAAATAAAATTTTGCATAATCATATCTTTATTAGATGTATGACTATTAAAGATGTGCAAGAACCTGAAAATGTTGGGATCGTATCCTAACCATCAGGTACCCAACATTTTCGAGTTTTCGCACATCTCTAATGACAATGTACTTATACTATCTTACCTAAATTTAAGCAAGCCAATGTGCTTGTACATTTCCACTCTTTTTCATGGGTTGCGACTTGAACATCCTCAACAAGTGGTACCCATCCTCCAAAAACGTACATTCTATGACCGATTAAAGTGGCAGTGTGGAGAGAACGTGGTAATGGAGTAGGTCCATGAACTACTGGTTTGTTCCAAGTCATTGTATCAATATCAAGAAACCACAAGTCACCCAAACGACAACCGCTCATACCACCGTAAATTACCAAACTTGTTTTTCCCGTTTTCCGATCAGTATAAGCTACCCCACTGTGAGACTCTCTGGGTGGTGGTTCAGGTCCATAAGTGTTTGGTATATCCCAAGCTGTTCCTCCGTCGAGGAACAGCTCAAGGGTATACAGCTCATTTAAATATTTTGGTATGTGATTTTTAGGGTCATCACTGGCATTAGATAAACCTCCAAAAACAAAGACCTTATTACCAATAAGGGTAAAACTATGTCCTAAACGGGGACGTGGAACAAGACCTTGCTTCGGCGGTTTCGGTCTTAGTCTTTTCCATTCCCATCTGCTGGCTTGAAGTTCATAAAGCTCATTTGAATATTTCCCATATTCTATCATACCACCGAACACCAAAATCCGGGTTCCGTCGACAACAAGTCCAAACGCTGCACAGCCAGGTGGAATATCACCTTTTGTCAATGGTACAAACCATTGATTTGTTGCTGCAAAAAGTATACACAGCATATAAAACAAACAAGGTATAACTAGAAGTACTTCATTTCTTCTTTTATTATAATCTTATATAAAGTATTTATACAAGGAATTTCTATTTGAATCAGATTAAACAGCTTATTCTGCTAAGCCATGAACATTTGTCGTTACATAGTTTATTGTGAATTAAGATTAACTGATAAATTAGATAACATTCTTGAAAGAGATCAGATTAGGTACTATTATCCAAGGGATATAAAAAATATAGAATTCTTACTTATATCGACCATATTAATTCTATCAACATGTAAATAGTTCTTATACAACAGACGCTTCTGTACAAAAATATATTTCAGAGAACTTTTCAAAATTAAATGTAGAGCGCGCGCCAAAATATGCATGCGCAGAGATATTAAAATAAACCTAAAAGAATAATGTATCGGGCTAGCATAATACGAAGGGGATGTAAAAATGTAAAATGGAAGAGAGTGGGAGGAGAAATCGGAACGGAAGGAAAAAAGACAAGGAAAGGTGAAACGTGAACGTGGAACGACGGGAAACACGGCGTAACAGTGGTGGGGCGTACGAGACAGCAATGGCCGCTCCCGTAGAGTATACACATGAAAAATGACAGATCGCGCCAATTCGATGTATGAAACCACCTAAATGTTTGTCATACGAAACTGAAAAATCCTGGGCTGGGATACAATCGAAATCTATAAAACACATATCGATACAACATTTGACACGAACGGGATTCGTGTTTCTTTGGCGATCCGGCCGGTGACCGTCTTGACAACGTATGTCGCCATCTTTGATCGCGGGAATCATCAAGAATGGCGCGCATAAAAGACGCACAGCAGCGATGCTACTTACCCGTGTTATAGACATGAAGCTCGTCAACAATGCCCTCGTTTCCACCGCCGAAAACAACCATAAGGTCCTTAATAGCGACCGCCCTGTGTCCATGTCTGGGTCTTGGCTGGGGCCCGGTCGTATTTGTGATCCGCTTCCACTTTAGTATGGGTGCCGCCATGATGACCGTTGATCACATCATTTGTTCATACCGCGCGACTATGAACCACCGAGTTACCCCTGGAGCAGTAGGGCGCCCGATGGTTTCGTAGATAGTGCGCCCTTCCGTATCTTGGAACTTTTAGCACCTTCACTGTTCACGATTCGTCTGTCCCCTAACTTGAAGGAATTCGAAAGTTCACACACTCGATGAAAACCTACTACTCTCGATATTCTCAACACCGTCGATATCCGAGTTTTTCGATTATAACCTTTCTTTAGCGGTAATATCTCGCGAACTTTCTTCCCGATACTGTCCGAACGAAGGATTCATAGGAGCGTGACGTAGCGCGATAAACTTCCGATAAGAGTTTTAAATTACGAAAATTCCATACGAATCAGGAGACGTCTGTAACGCAACACGTATGTACACTGGCGATCAGAATACTTTTCCACCCCCACTCAAACTACCAAAGTTACCAGCGAAAATCCTTGCTCTTTCTTACGTTGCTATACTCAATGGCCGGTTCGCAGCGCCATGCTTCTGGGTGGCAGAGCTGACAATTTATACTCTCATGGTCTTAGACCATATAAACCTATAGACACGGCACAGATACTTTTCCTTGAGGAAAAGATAAAAGTAATTTGTGACGTCACAAATTCAGTTAATCTTTTCTTCAAGGGAAATTATCTGTGCCGTGTCTATAGGTTTATATTAGACTCTCAGCTCACGGTCAATTAATTCATTCTATGGATAAACTATAAATGCACAGATACGGAACGAATAAGGATTAAAAAGTGGTTAAATTTTTAGAAACCTTCATACTGTGACTTTGAAAGTATACGATAATATTTTATTTAATAAACTATATATAGATTAATCTTAAAAAATTTCTTTTTCTTCCTCTGCTAATTTTCACGAGATGGTACTTCGAAGTCAGCCAATCGACGGAGAATAACTAGTCTTATCTGGGATTTCTCGCGTGAGATAGATAGTATTTGTGCAGCAAGTAATGTTGTCACCACCATACAGGAAAAAAAAGAACATTTTTTCGCATTGTAGAAATAAACGTTTTTAGTGGTGTTATCGTGCACAGTTTAATTGTATAGAGTATAGAGTACTAGAGCCAATGGAAACATAGTTTATTATGGGTAAATATTTATCATATAAACTTTATTCACTATGCAGTCGCTGCATTAGCGCCACACGAACCTTGTCAGAAGCAGTAACATTTTGCTCAAGACTGAGCAAAATTGTTTCTGCTTGCAATAAGATTAAGTCCAAACACTTTACAAGTTTATTATTTTTGCAAAGAAAATAGTTCTAAATCTAATTAAACACAGAAGTAAAAATACATGGTCTAACGGCTCTTGTTTTCAGGATGTACTATAGCAAGATATGTGTAAGATATTTGTATGGTGAGTTTTCTCGCAATCTTGAGTTAAATAGTCAATGGAAAAGTATCTAAACAGAAAATTAATTAAGAAAAATACTCGGATTCGGTCTTTATCCAAGTACTTTTATTATTATTCCGGTAGTGTATTATCTGTCCTACTTGAGATTAGAGCAAAACACAACAAAACCACGTGACCTTACCAGGGGCGTATCATGAAGCCAGAAGGTTGAATAAAGGGGGCCCTATAAAATTGTAATCATGACTGATTCTATTTTGTGTTATGCTTAAACAATGATGACCACATTAAAAAAAATGGGTGCAGTCAGGTGTAAGATTTGAACGCATCAGTATTTCTTATGTCGTTTTCTTGTAAAAATGAAAGTAATCGGAAGATTTTATTCAGACACTCTGTACGTAGGTACGGCCCTGCCCGGCACAAAAGAGGCCAATGGGAGATTCCTCACGTGACCACCAATGCCGCCATTGTTGTTGTGTTTTGCTCTAATCTTAAGTTGAATAGACAATATATATTTTTCACGTTGCACAATCATCGTTAGAATCAAACAGAACCCTGATTATATACTTGACTGTAGGTTAATCTACCAACATTCTTCGTGTCTGCTTCGAAACGAACACAGCTTCATGTCTCTTTTGGAACTTCCGTCAAACTGACGAAAATCGGCGCGATTAAAGATTTCATTATGTACTGATAATCACTTTCCGAATTGCAATGAATTGTCCTGTATAGGCGGCTCGGTCTAACGTGACGAACATTCAACAAGAGGTTTTTAGTACTTGCCGAAAAAGCTGTTGCAATCAGTAGTTTGACGGCACGCACAAGAGGCCTCCGCAATCTTCGTCCACCATTGAACACAACTTGCGTCGGTAACGACCGCATATATTACCAACATATAGTGTTCTAGGGATTTTTGTAAGTTTATTCGGTAAAAAGACTGAAAACCACTAAAAAAGACGTTCTGCACCAGTCCTGTAACATTGATGCACTTTCAGTGCTCCACTATTGCTTACGGCGTCCGAATTACGATCACAGGTTTTCACTCAAAAATTATTAAATGTATTATTGTATATAGTAGAGCATATAAAAACATAACTTATGCAGAAAAACAATACAAAACTATATTTTGGTTAAATAATATTCATTTCATTAAAAAAGACACAAAGGTGTATGCACGTGGAATAAATATTTTAATGATAAAAAATGAAAAGGCTCCATTTTAATGCAGTTGATTAAATGCAATCGATTAAAAGTAATCAACGTATTTCGCTATGTCTTCCGACGATCAAATCATAATATTGTGCATTGAAAGTGGACCAATACCTGCCCACAGCATCCAGAAATATATATAGCAACATTCTCATTGTTGCGTGACTGCATGAACTTAGCCATAAAAGTGCTACCAATTAGTACAGTATTACCAATAGAGATAGGAGGGTGTAGGAGGGAAATTTGCTAAATCTAAAAGCTAAATTGTCACAGAATTCTCTGTGTTTATATTTAGAGAAATATGAATGATGTGTTTAGCCTCAGAATGAGCGAGAAACAATACACTTTGTAGTGCAGAGAAATACTATTTCATATTTTTAAGTTAATAAAAAAACATTTCAATTAATTGCGAAAAAACATTTATTAAATATGCACAAAATTAATTGTACAAATTAAAATTTTCTAAAATAAGCATACAAAATTATAATCTTAATATCTACTGAAATTCATGAATTTCCATCCTCATTTTCAAAATATACTTTATATTGTTCTTGTATGGAGTAATAACAATATAAACATAGTAAAATGCATCTTTCCCTTGATACATGATTGCAGGAAACATTTTCTTCAATATCCGGATTCACATTTTTTATGTTTCATGATATTTGCAATACTTTTTGGAATGACATAATACCTTTCACATCTAATACAGTTAACAAATAGAAAAATTGATACTATATTTATAGTGCTTTTTTTATATTTATTTTTAGATGATAATAACATTTCGATTGCTATATTAATTAATATAAGAATATTGTACAGGATGTATCCTTAAACCAATGCATTCTTTACCGATTAATGCAACGTCGCAGACTTTACATACTGTGTCTTTAAATTGTGGCAAATAACTTGCTCCACACAGTGGGCACTTGAGTTCTGGTTTTCCTTTATAGATTGGAACGAATGTACTAGCACACAATGAAAATGGATTATGTTCATCATACGCTAATTGGTGTTCATCCACTGGGCTCCTTTCACATGCCTAAAACGAAACAAAACATTATTGAAAAAAAATCTCAATACAATATACATTTGCATAGTACATACGAAAAAATACATACTTTTAAAAGTTTCCTAACTTGTTGTGCTAAATCTGGTTTAGGTCCTAGTTCAAGCAATCGCCTGCCGAAAGACGCAGCAGTTTTGTAGTTCTTCAATTTGAAGAACATATTTACAGCTATCCGTAAAGTGAGAATCTGATGCACGGGTTGTAAACTGCAATGAGTAAAGTAAGCTGCCATTTCACAAATGCGTTTTTGTTCGGCTAGAGTGGCTTTAGGCAGATTCTTCCTTTCAGTTTCCATCTTTAGACCTAAAATGTATTCTCTGCAAATCTGAATCAACTGCTGTGCTTCTGCAATGTCTTGTCTCGTGTCCACAACCAACAGCGGTACACTAAGCAGTATTGCTTGGAATTTATCTATTGCTTCCCGGAATTTTCCACCGGTAGTCAAGTGATAACAAACTTGCAGTCTCTGAACTAAATCTGTAAGATGTAATCCCACTGCGGGCAGACCGCTTTTAGGATTCGCATCTTTCCAATTTCTTTGGGGATAGGTATATAGTGAAGGTGTACTGGGTAATGTATCAAAAGCTGCTCTAGCACGTGCAAAAGTACTCATAAAGAGATTCTCGTAAGGAGAAAATTCAACAACGCCAACTTGATCATTTAGTAATCTAAACGCCGATTCAAATGATCCAGCCAGTATATGGTCTACAACTAATTGGGAATTGTTCACCCAATGTTGCGTTGGTGCTATCCCTTTTGTAGGTGGTGTGTAGTAACCACCTGCTGCCGAAGTGGTTGCTACATCAAGTTCTGGAGGTAGATCCACTTCTTCAACATCCCATCCAGCACTTTCTTCTCCTTCGGGTGGTTGTTCCGTTTCCCCACCTTCCTCATCATCTATTCCTAATTCCTCATCATTGCCCCATCCTTCAACAGGCACAGTACTATCATCTTCTGGAGCTAAAGCAGCAGCCACTTGACTCTTTCCTCGTGACAACATTGCACCCTCGAAGAAACCTTTAGAAACTGTTAATAACGGCCAGTTATTTTCAGCTTGTTGAATAGGTACCGGTGGTCGGAGATACACTGCTCCTTTTTCTAACGCAGAAAGTTCTTCGCTCATGGAGCTGTATTGAGCATCATCTTCTGAAGATGAAATGCCGTGAACCTTCTCTGTTACATAAGCTAAAGATGCTTGCCCGGAATTCTGAAAATAAGGAAATAAGATGAGAAAAGTTACCTCTAGTAACAATAAATTAAATCTTGACTAATAACTGTAGAAATACGTACTCTTAAAATCTTTGCACGTTCGTATATGTCTCCAAGTAGCAGGCTACCTTGATACTGACCAGAGACATCCTTTCTAATTTCTGCGATTTTTATCATTTTACGTAGTTTTTCCAAGTTGCCAGTGATGAGGTAAAGGAATGACAATTTTTCGAAATTCTTTGTTCTTTGGTAACACATCTCCACAACTTGATGATTACCCTGCAGCAAGGCTGCTTGAGCCAAACTTTCCCAACAGGTTTTCTGGTCAAGGGATTTTGCTGCCTCTAAAGCGACTTCAATATTTCCGCATTCCAGAGCAAGACCGAATCTAGTTTTCTCATCTTTAACAAAGTGCAATGCAACTTCAGGATATCCTTTTTGTTGCAGGTACGCGATTATAGACTGACCAACAAGATTTGCATTTCGAACCATGTGCAACACTTCTTCGTACTTTCTATTGATTAAAGCAAGTTTGAATTTATATTCGGTTGGATCTATTCTAAGGATTCGTGTTCGAGACTCTCTGTCTAGACAATAAACTTGATTGCCTTTCACTCTGGTCACATATATTGGTAAATCTAATGTGCGGATGATGCCGTGATCACCATTGTTAATTGCATATTTAATGTGATTGCTAGTGGTATAAATAAATACTCCGGAGTCATCCCACGCTCCAGATTTAACTCTGGTATTTTCATGAACGGAGCATAGGGATTCTAATCGTCTGTTGCAGATATTCACGGTATGTTTTGCAAGTAGAGCGACGTGAGACATGTCGCTGGACCAAACAACGTATCTGCATTTAGAGATCTTCACTTCAGCTAATGATCTCTTCTGCTGAACATCAAAGAGCGTTACTTGATCAGCATCACGTAAAAGAAGCATTCCTGTGCCAGCATAGAATATTTCATCGCAATTCTGAATCTGCACCTTCTTGGTAAATTCATTTTTCAAATTTTTAATGATCAACTGCAACAAAATGATACATCGATTATATTCAATCGTCTTTAAAATGTTGCATACAATGCATTTTATAAATACATACCGAATAACCCCTGTCCAACACAGCAAAACGATTTCTTGCTACCCAAATAGCAGTGACACCAGAATCTCGTTTTGTGTCTGCCTCGGTCATCGAATCACCCTCACGAGGTATCATGCACAAATCGTAAGTGCTATTTTCGATATTGTTGGCTGACCTTGTGCAAATTAAAACAGCATTTTCAGCTTGATTGTAAGACATACTGTAGGGACGAGTCTTTCCACCTCCACGAAGTTGCACAACAGAGGTATCTTTCGAGGTAGTGAAGTCCAATTTTCTGAGAAAACGTTCTTTCACATAATAGAGAACATTCCCATGTACAGCGTACGCTGGACGTTCTCTCTCGAGTTTGAAAATGATCATTCCAGAGTCATGACCAGCAGCAAAGAGATTTAATGTAGGGTGAGCAGCAAGTACCCAGAATCTTTCATGTTCTCTTCTGAATGTGTGTAAACAACTACGTTTTGTCATGTCCCATACGCGAATACTTTTATCCTCTGCATTTGAAAGAATTAAGTCTTGTCTAGGATGGAACAAGACGCAAGAGACATTGTTGTAATGACCACGACACGTATCTACTTCCCATGCTTTAGCATCGTTCATTCTCCACATTTTAATTTGTCTATCATCAGCTCCAGAGACAATCAAAGGTAACGTAGGGTGGAAGGCTGCCCAATTAACACCACGGTCGTGCCCTTCTAGGACATGCTTTACCACAGCATCGGCTTGACCAAACAAATCCGTTGCACCAGGATTTTTTAGATGATCTTCCAGGCCTCCAGGACCAGGAGCTACATTCTTTTTTCTTAAGCCAGAAATGTCCCATACTCTAACCGTTTGATCTAAAGAAGCTGATACTATTATGTCTTCCGTAGGATGGAACTGTGCACACATTACGTAGTGATTGTGTCCAGTTAAGACGCAAATGCAAGTACGACTTTGCCAGTTCCAAATACGGATTGTTTGGTCGTCCGATGCACTTAGAATCCATGGATATTCTTGATGAAATAGAATTGTTCTGATATAGTCTAAATGTCCTAACAACGTGAAGATGCATCTGCGTTGTTTGTAATTCCAAACTTTAATTTTGTAATCATCTCCGCCGGATACGAACAGCGGTTGTTGATTGTGGAAACAGATTCCACGAACAGGTCCGTCGTGCTCATCAAATTTGTCTAATAGGGTACACATACGATAGTCCCATAACTGTATAACTCCATTGTGTAAACTGTAAAAATATATTTCTGTTGATTGTTAAGCGTTATGTTTTACTAAGTATTTTGTAGAATAATAAATACGATTTATGTAAGGAAGAACGAGTTTGTATCAAAATAAAAATGATGAAAACGAAAGATCGCGCTTACCTTGCGAGAACCCAGGGACGTTTCGGATGAAAAGAAAGTCCTTTTACACGTGCAGACTTTGTTTCAAATTTCGTCAACATCTTTTATTGAACGTCAAGAAAATAATATATTTAAAATTTAAACACACATACCCTCTTCCTAACCTCTGAAAATTTGACACGACTGAAGACACGTCACTACTGCCACGAAATACTCTAGCTCAGTAGATATTCACGTGCTGTTTGGAAGATATAACTGCACACTACCACAGAAAAACAATTTCAGATTTCGCTTCGTGTGAGTAAAAGTTGCACCTAATATTTCACATACAACATATATTCAGAAACGAAGTTTATTATTTCATTTCAATTAAAAATTTCTTCGTACAATGTTTATAGCGTATCTGTGTCTTATTTGTAGTGTATAGTGGATTGATAAATAACAATATTATCTACAGACAGAACGATAATGTAATTGTTTTAATGTTATCGAATGTATACTTATAGTGATTAAAATATTCGATAAAATATTAAATTCGAATTGCATTATTAAAATTTACTACTATATGCATGCAGTATAAATGCATATCTCTCATAACTGGAAGAACTATGTGCCAATCTTTGATTGGTTCAAAGTGTAGACCATGTAGACATACTGTTTATAACGCGCATGCTCATTTATAAAATACTGTTTTGTCGTCTGGTCTTTCACAGTGTCTCTAGAAAAATCTGTGATTTGATCATTTATTTTGAAAGTATTCGTGAAATTTTCTACGAAATATGATTGTATGTAAGATATTATGAAATAAATCAGTTGAGGTTTTGATTTCCTTTTATTTCCAAAGAAGTGATAAGGGTTTTTTACACATTATATTTTCACGTATGTACATGTTGACGTATATAGTAGTGGCCGGCACATTCAAGTAGAATAATGCGAAAAACTATCGATGTTGTTTCCCTTCATTTGTTGAGTTTGTTTATTATATTTTACATTACTGTCCCTGTGGAGTGTGATAAAAAACCATTAAGCGACGAACTCAAAGCGCAACAATTTCCTCCTTGTGCAGCTTGTAAGGTCTTAATAAATAGTTTCAAAAAGGTGAGTTTATTATCTTTTATATATTTCGAACGAAAAGAAGATTGTAATTGTAAATACAAATCGTTGACAATATACAATGCTTTGTACATGTTGAAGTACTGTATATACTTTGTTTAATAATTATGTTGTCATTTAAACATTTCATCAAAATGCTGCATTCGTATTTTACCAATACAATTTTTGTTTTAAAGGGTATAGAAAGAACTAAACGTGAAAAATTTGATGGAGGCGACAGTGCATGGGAAGAGGACAAATTAGGTTCATATTCGAAAAGTGAAACCAGATTAATAGAGATACAAGAACACTTGTGTAAAGAAGTAGAACGAGGCGAGACCCAATGCCACTCTTTAGCAGAAGAATTAGAAAGCAAGATAGAAGATTGGTGGTTTAATCATCAAAACAAACATCCAGATATATTTGATTATATATGTATTCAAGAAACAGAGCGGTGTTGTCCGCAAGATCATTTTGGACCGCAATGTACACCATGTCCAGGTTTTCCAGATAAAATTTGTAATAATAATGGTAAATGTAAAGGAGCAGGCACTAGAAAAGGAAATGGTGGATGCTTCTGCGATAAAGGCTACCAAGGGGACAGTTGTTCTGAATGTACTTCTGGATTTTATGAATCTTATAAAGATGAGAACAAATTATTGTGCTCTGAATGTCATGATGCCTGTGATGGTTCTTGTAAAGGAGCAGGACCAAACAACTGTGAGGAATGTATAGAAGGATGGCAGATGATAGATGAGCAAGGATGTGTTGATATTGATGAATGCATACATAGTGATGAATATTGTCCTGGTAATCAATTTTGTATCAATAAGGATGGAGGCTACACATGCTTAAGTAAGTTGGATAAAATTACATTTCACTGAAAAGGAACAAACTAATCTTTTTATTTAATGTAGGTTGTGACAAAGCTTGCAATGGTTGCACAGGTGATGGTCCAGATATGTGTATAAAATGTGCTGAAGAATATCATAAGAAGGATAATTTATGTATAAGTAAGTTTTATAATAGACATATGATAGAAGTTCATAGCAATATAAATATTATTAGTATAATGTATATTATCATATTATAGATTCTGATATTCTGGGTCGCAGAAAACAAGAAAATATTGCCAGATATGCTACATATTTTGGCCTCTGTGTAGCAACATGTATTATCTTTCAAAGGAACATTTACATAGCAAGTGTAATTGGGTTATTAGTTGGACTCTACATATCAGTTTCTGAATACATGATAGCTAATAGCAATGTTCAAGATACTACAGCAAATCTGGATATTTTAGGTCCAGCTTAAATTTGTATGTATATGATTTACCAAATTTTTCAATTTAATATGTAGTTTAATTTGATTGCGAAATAAATAATTTTTTATTATTAAATAACTTGTATTATGTCAATTATTTATTGATTTTTTCAAATGTAATTATAAAATAAATTGTGTATAAAAATAACATAAATGTGTACAATATGTAATATTTCTTATTTTATTGACAATATATTGTAATAGTATTATTAATAATACATCATAGTCATTATTATAGTCATTAATATTATATATAGTCATTAATGTAACAAAAGTATCACATTACATAAAAGTTTAGTGGTTATATTTTAAATAAATCAGAAAGCATTATTTTCTTCAGAGAACTGGATCATACATTAAACTCTTAAATTACTGAGAAAAAAGAAAAATGTATACTGATCCTTCGTTTTGTAAATAATTATATATACAAAATACAAACATTATACATATACATTGGAGGCTGGATTGTGCGATGGAATAGCCTGTATATGTCCCTATTAATTCCTGTTCTCTTGAAAATATTTGTCACAGTCTATATATAAGCCTCAGAAGCGATTTTTGAAACATGTGTACATAATACTTAAATTCATATCCATATTTATATTTTTGGGAAAGCTATTTTGAATAAAGCTTCGAATTATCTTGCATATAAAGTAAAATTGTCAAGTACTCTGATGCAGTGCTTCGATTTCAGCCTCAGTAACGTAATCTTCTTGATAAAATGGGGTTCCTTAAGCATCCCGCAAAATTTTTAAGAATTTACATGATTTGATTCTGAAAAATGAATGTAAAACAAGTGTGTTTGTGTATATTTTGTAACTCGTAGGGCACGTCCTTTGTTGTAGAAGTAGAGGAGGTGGGAAAATAAAAATTTCTCTACGCTGGGCATTCTTCTACGCTGGGATACATAAAATGCCATAAAATATATTATTAGGTTCACGACAACGTACGAAGGGAGAGTAGGAAAAGTTCCATTGCCTGGTCAGTGGGCCTTTGGGTTGGGTAACGCTGCAGATGATTTTCACAGTTACAATTTTCTCCTATAGGTGGCTAATTGACGATATATTTTCTCGCAGTTAAAATTATGTCTTCTATTGTATATATTTATAGATAGTCCGCGCAAAAAAATTGCAATACTTAGAAAACAATATATCCATATTAGTAATTTTTGGACTGGTGTTTGTTGTTGTCACAACTCCCCTATAATGCATCTCAAATAAAGAAGTTTGTAATGGACAAACTGCGGACGATAATGGCAATCCGATATTGTGCAGACATTAGATGTTGGTTCCTCCGATGACACAACACTTATTGTTAGAACACTTTTCCACAAACTGCACCAATAGGTTGCATTTGCTCTTTTCAAGCAATTCATTCCTTTCTTTGCACTATTGAGACTGCGGCGCTTTTTTCCTCTTTTATCATCCTGTGCCGCATGCCGCATACGTTTTCAAAAATTTTACATTGTTGGGTGATGTCGATCTGTAATGGGTACAATTTGAAAGTTCAGAAAAATAATGTAAGTTAATTGCATTCTTGTCAGTACTTGGTTTTATATAAAGCAATAAGACGAAGTAGTTGGGTTATTGGGTTCTTATCTTGAATATTTAAATATTTGAAAAGTATTTGAGCATTAGTACATCGAATGATACCCAGAGGGCGGGTAAGATTAAGTACTTTCTCGAAAGAGAAACTGTGCGTTCAACGTGTCATATAGAATAGTACAATCAAAGTAATCTATTGCAATACTTAATATAATATATCCATATTAACATTTTTTGAAGAAAGATCATAGATCCTTGGAATCTTGGGGTTTCCAAATCTTTTAAGTAAATATTAAACAAAATTATTACATCCACATTTTCTAATCTTTTTATGACCTTCTCTCTTAGCTTTCTTGCAATAAAATGTTTCATTATAGAATAATATAATGCTTCTTATTGCATTTAATGCATACTAATTGTTAATTATAAATTCTAAAACACCGTAGTTTAATTGAACAGTTTAGTTAAATTCGTACCACTCTTGCATTTTACCAAAAAATGCGTAACATTTATTGGTTTTATAAGATAAAAATATATAATGAACGGAATTTTCATGTATAGTGACTCCCATTAACATTCGGACGCTCTCAAAAAAACGATAACTTTGTTAATATTGGACTATGCAATTTGAACTTTTTTGGGAAGCTAGAACAATAGTTTACTACGGGATGTGAAAAGAAATGTAAAAAAAAATTACATTTGTGGTCGGAATTGTAGAGAAAATACTAAAAGCTGCATTTTACAACTTTTTTATGCGGGCCTATATTGAAATTTAAAAAAATACGTTCTGTAGAGCTGTGTCAATTATATGCACTGTGAAAGTTTCATAGTAATTGGTTGATGCGGGAAAAAACGACAAGCAATGAAAGATGTAAGAATCTTTAGAATTACTGTAGTTGGAGGCCGAAAATCGTGAAAAACTGCAAATGAAAAATACAACTTTCAGTATTTTCTCTGCAATTCCGACAACTTGCAGTTTTTTTCAAAAATTTTTGTCGCGTTGTGTAGCAAATCAATTGTTCTAACTTCTCCAAAAGTTTCAAGTCGTATATTCCAATATTAAAAAGGTTATGGTCTTTTTAAGAGTGTCCGAATATATTAGTGGAAGTCACTGTACATAAAATTTGCTACGATTCTCAAATGGAATAATAAAATTAAACAGTAATTTTTACTACTATAAACATTATCATAAACGATTTTACGATCAGTTCGTTTACAAATGACCAACGCCTCAGGTTGCAAATTGAACCCCTTGTAATCATTAAAGTTGGAAATTTGACTTCTTTTTTAACTTTTCCCAAAAACTGGGGGTGATAAAGGAAGACGACTTTTGGATTCACATTTAGTATACGAAGTGTGTAACAATCGTTAACTGGTTATCAAAACGAAAAAAAATTACAATTTGGATAGTGTAATTAACAAAATTATTTTCAGAATGTAGTTGAATGTATCACAAAACATCTTTTTATTCGAGAATTTGGAAAATATCTAAAAATTTGTCTTGTATTGTTATACTATATTTTTTAGACGAAAGAAATCAGAAGAGAGTGTTCGTGTATCCCTACTCTCCACTACCAGAGATTGCTAGCACCTGGACCAAAAACTGTTCACCCTTCCAACTTTTTAGTTCCCCCTTTCCTCTGTTCAATGGTTCTATCCCGTAACTTTACCCTCCGCGTCGCTCGAAGGGTTGTTTTAAATAATAATAACACAACCCCAACAGGCGAAGGAATACTATATGTGTCAGAGTTCAGTACGTTACTGGTATAAGAACTGTGAAGTTCTCTAAAACATCGACGCTGTGATATTTTCGGAGCACTGTTACAATTATATTTTCAAATAAATAGTGAATTTGTAATATCATTTGTAATAATCTTTCTTTTATCTACAGATGTGTGGTTTAACGAAGTGTTAAATAATAATAATGATGAAATCGTAGTGAAGTATTGAAAATTAGTATGTGCAATTTTAAATAATGTAGGTCTACTTACGAATTGTTCAGTTGGTGATTTGTGAATAAGTACATCTTTTAATAATCTTCAGAATTGGAATTAAGTGTAATCGAGTTTATGTTATGTTTTTTGCATTGTACGATGAAATATTGTAAATTGATAATTGTTAATCCTTATATCCTGATTAGGTAAGTAATATCAATTAATTTTTACATAATCTTGTAATTAGCATCATTACCGTATCAAATTACTGGTTTGTTAGATTTAAAAACGCTGTACTATTACTTAATTTTACTTGATCGTCAGTTTGTCACATATGATAATACAAGAAAATGCAGCATGTTAGACTAAAAAAAGTAGTGGGTAACCCGTGCATGGCTTCAGAAAAGGGGATCGGTTAGATTTTTAGGGGTTACGTTTCACCCCTAACCGTTTCATTCGTTCCACTCAGCGTGTTCGGTTATAAAACAATGTGGTGCAGCAAATTTTCAAAAAGAAGATTGTAAAAATATTACAAAATTTTTAAATACGTATAGTTTTTACTACAAACAGTTGCACTTCTTTTAAATTGATTTTGAGAGTTTTTTGGGGGTATTGTATATAAAATTCATCACACGTCTACACTTAGGAACAAAACTGATCACACTTACTTTAAATCAGAATAATTTTTTTATAAATGGATCAAACGACTTCAATTTCACTGTAAGGCTAGAAGAATTAGTTTAGTAAATGACGTCTAAAGAATATGTTGAAAAAATGCATCTAGTCGGAATTGTGAAAAACAATAGTAAAAATTGATTTTTACGTTTTTTTTTGGCTGAGCCAATAACGAAAATTTAAAAGATATGTTTGGCCAACCCGTATGAAATTATACGCTCCGAAAATTTCATTGAAATTGGTTAATTGGTTTACGAGTTATAAACGATCAAACGTGGTAAAAAGGCCGAAAATCTTGAAAAATTGCAATTTTTACCACTTTTGATCGTTTATAACTCGAAAACCGATGAACCAATTTCAATATAATTTTCAGAACATTATTTGTACGAGTTGATCGAACACATCTTTTAAATTTTCGTTATTGGCCCAGCTAAAAATGTCGTAAAAATCAATTTTTACTATTGTTTTTCACAATTCCGACCAGATGCATTTTTTCAACATATTCTTTAGACGTCATTTACTAAACTAATTCTTCTAGCCTTACAGAGAAATTGAAGTCGTTTGGTCCATTCATAAAAAAGCTATTCTGATTTAAAGTGTATGTGATCAGTTTTGCTCCTAACTGTATTCATGTTACACGTTAAGATTCGTGTAGGTAAAGGATAATTAATCGATTTGGAAATAGGATTCTCCAATGTGCCTATCGTTTCCAATAAAGGTACAATATGGTGACTGTCCACTGTTGCAACACGCCATTTTCTTATTCCAATAGTCATCGAAAATCCTGACAGAAGGTCGAAAGTAGCCAGGGGTTGCTAGGACAATATACTGATCTCTGGAAACGGATTCGAGGGGGTCCACATTAGGATCGCCTTCTACCCTCCTAGTCCGATAGCCCATTGGTCAGATCAGACTCTGTTCCTGGTCAAAACTATCGATTATTTGCTGTCGATTTCTAAAGGCTATCTGCAGGATAATTTCAACAATGTGGGAAGAGGTGTGGTCTATTCGGTGACAAAGTTACACCTACAATATTAAAAATACATGCAAATCGTTTGACGTATAAGTCAATAAGAACCTATCGTATGATGCTGTCCATTTTTCATTAACAGCAGTGAAAGTGTACTGCTTATATGCTCAAAGAATACTTATAAGATTAAATACACATTATTTCTGTTAATCTACTTCTTTATTTTTCAAATATATTCAGTCTTGCATTCTTATATGAATACACTTAATTTTTGATATAGGGAAATAAACGTACCACCTTCTTGCGGTTCTTTATCTTTGTAGGTTTTTAAACTCGTATAAAAAATCTTTAAAATCAATCGATTATGTGATTTGAAACTTCCATCAAATTCCATTCAGTAAAGGGAAATTAATAAGGAATGAAGAATAAAAAGAATTCTGTAAAATCTATTGAACTTTCTTGAATTGACATCTGATAAAATTAGGCTGAAGATTTTTATTTAGTTCAAGAATACATATGATCATAAGAAAATTTATAACATCCTTCAATATTTACTGTCACATTCAATGAACGCGATCCCATTCTTATTAATGAAAACAATATGCTAAAAAAAGTGCGTTAATAGAAATAGTGAAACAATCATCGGGAAAAACTAATGGTCATTGTGTGTGTGGTCGCCATTTTGTTGGAGTAATTGCTCCGAGACGCCTGTGGAAATGCGGACCCGCAATACCCACGCGCGCGTGTGCTGCGTGTACGAGGAGGGTGAAAACGCGTGTGGGGGCGTGTGGTCACATGACATTGGTCAGACGATTCGGGATTGGCTGGTCGATGTCCGATGACGTAATAAACCTGACGACGCGCGGGCTGCCCGGACGAGTGGAACTGATCGACGACAGCCTGACGAACGTATCCACCCACTTACACACACGTACGCATCGACGCGTGGGCATCCACCAGACACACCGGAAATGTTTTTTTTTTAAACACCGATCCTGTATCGTCGCTTTCCTCTCGATCGACAGTATCCTGTATGATCTTAACTGATGGATGTTACCTCGAAAATCTCGACCCTTTCTTTCTTATTTGAAAAGAGTAATCATATCTTCTTGTGAAGACATATTGGATAATTCATAAAATAGTGTGAATTTTGCAGACGTGTAAATTATTTATTATTGCGTTATCTATTGTGTTTCATTTTTATACCACAATTGTGGCATAGTATAATTAATTATACTATAATAAACTGATTTTTCTTGCATTTGTATTAAGTGGATTATAATTATAATTTCGGTATTTTAAGGTGAAACAGAGCCCATTTTTTATTTAAGCTATAAACCTTAATGAATAAAATATTTTCCCTTTTGTTCAATGATCTTTTACCAAAAAGAATAAAAAAGAAAATATTTTATTGCATAAAGTTCATCGCTTGAATAAAGAAATTCGGTTTTACCTTAGATAGAATACCGAAAATACTTTCTTGCCAACCCAATAGTTTAAAATGAATGGAAGTTGGTAGTAAATTATTTGAATACACAGGGATATTAATATCATTTATTTTATTAAATAAAAATGATGTTCGTTTACTAAAGTTTCCAATAAATTCTCATAATTTATCTACAGTGGACTTCATAGTATAATTCTTCAAGAATAATGTATACTATTGTATTTCTAATATTTGCAATTTTTAATTTCGAACCTAAAGCAAGAAGTATGTTGAAACTTCGATATATCAGTGCACCAATTTATACACTACAAGTGTCCAACACAGAAGAAGCATTTAAAGATCTTCACAATCGATACATCAAAAATCGCCAGACACCAAGGTCACGAGATAAGAAGTTTTTCGTGTTTGTATTTACAATAGAAGATTAGGAAGATTGATTCGCAAGGTTAACAAACATCTCCGCGGGACAAGTGTTAGTGTGTCAATGTACACCGCGCCCGGTATCGAACACTATTCAACGCGATAGAGCGAAGTCGTTGGTTCGATTCGTCATGCCGGAATCAAACACGGTTATCTGGTCACCTGTATCTGAAAACCACCGACCCCGTGTATCCCCGCGTGCAATCGTTAAACAAATTGACGATAGATTATCGTAAGGGTATCGTGGGATTTAAAGAAATATAAAAAAGAGCGTAAGGGTCTTTGTAGTGGGGGTAACGAACCGCAGGAGAAAGATCGGGCACGAGTGTTCCAGCATTCCGTCACGGGCGCTCGTGATCGACGGAAGTATTGTGCCGGCGTGAAAGAGATTTCGTTGAAAAGGATCGAAAAAAGGATCGATCGAGACGATCCCGTCCGAGCCAGAACAATCGCACCGAGTGTCCGGAGGTTGACGATCCATGTCCTCATCGAAAATTCATTATCGAGGGTCAACGGGGTTCAGCGAACAGCGTCCTAACCTCTCCCGATACATTTTGAACATGACAGGAAGCGCGGAAGTTCCGGAATATTTACCTAATCAGGTATTTTCAATGTAATAATGCCAAAGGTCAAACTATTTAGAGTACCTTGAATAAAAATGGTTGTATTTTTAACGTATACTTTCTTTTATCGGTTGCGCATGGTATTGATGTAAGTAAAAGGTATTTTAATAGATAGAAAGATTTCTCGTGTTTATAATTAGAGTAGTATTGGTACCGTCTCAAAATCAACCCTCTGTAACCTATAATTTGGTTTTCTCTAATTCTAAAGGAAATGAGAAAAGACAAATTATAGAACATGGGATTTTATGGAATACAGTTTAAATATTTTCTTACTTAAAAGTAAATCGTCAAATTTAACTTTTACTACTTCATTAAGAAAAATAGATTTTTCAAATTATTTTCTGAATTACGATAAATTATATCTAGTTAAAATTATATTCATTAACAATAATAATTACATTTTCTTAATGCAACACTTTATTATACTTTTCCAGTAATATTGATTGTATAAATACAATATTTGAATAAATAAGAGTAATAGCACAAGTTGAACGACTCACAGCATACGAAATAATACACTCGTTATGCAAAAATAACGCCTTCAAAATCGTACAGTTAATTAAAAAAAATGTATGTACATAATGCATAAAATGATAATAAATTTTCCTGGTGAAAGGGCAAGACTAACGCCCGGTAAAAGTACCACGCAAACGCCGTATGAAATTACTATTCTGCGTCATTAAATATACACTACATTTCATTCTGGATATTTAGTATGTTGCCCAGCTATCGGGAACCCCTAATTATTTTGAGCACATTAGCCCACCCATAATTTACGATTAAAAATGATTCTTTCCCCATCCTATAATCGACCTGACTTTGTGATACATTCGCAAATAATGTCGATCTTTGTAAGAGTTGGTGTGGCGCTGACTAATTAAGTCTTCGAAAATTGTCGACTGGAATTCCCTTTGTATATTAATCGCCACGCATGAGATGGGTGGAGCAGTAGCGAATTTCTTCTTTTGAGAATAAAAAAAAGGAGCGGCGCGAAATAGTACGAAAAAATGCTCGCAGGAAAGCGCGTTGCATAAATTGAATTTCGCACGATGCAAGACACGTAATTATCTTTCGCGCCGTATGCGCTCTGTCAGCGTACTTCTTAATTGACGTTAACAGGTTTCCTTCCTGCATGAATATCTTTCCCTCGAGATCGGTATTATGCGATAAAGAATCTTCTTCTTTCTCTCGTTCCATCCATCTCTCCTTCTTTTTTTCTTTAATCACGATGACGTCACCGCGGCGGGTATAACGACCCCTCCATGGCTCATATATTATCATGTTATTATAATTGAACCGTGCATTCGGCCCACTAATTGCGAGCATAATTAATTAGAGGATGGACTGGCCGGTGAGATTCGGAATACCGTTTCGAATTGTTCGCGGCCACCCATTTGCGGAATCCTGTGCGGCCTTAGTAGATCGGTTTGTTTAGAATTAACCGTTGATTATACACTGTATGCAATTGCCTCTGAAACGCAGTTCCCACCTAAGCGATTGATGATCGCGTAATTCGCGAAACAGCCACTTAGACTGTTTATTCTTTCGGATCTATCGGCTATTAGATCGTTCGTCCCTTGCAAACTACGTTTCATTAGCAACTCGTGGCGCAACTACAAAAATGAACAGCGAAAATGAAACTTAATCGCCTGAATCGTGTACTGTGCAAATTAGATTACACTTATATTGGTGTACGCATCAGATCGAAGAGTTCGATAGCATCTCCGAATGCATACTGAGTATTTATTACTCTGCTACATAATTTAATTAAAAAAGAAAACACGAGAGATTCTTATAGCAGATCTTGAAAAAGGGTATCAAATTTTTACCAGACCGTAATTAAAAAGATTCGAAAGCTCGTCAAATAGAAAGCTACGAGTTTATCTAACACGAGGCTGCCATTGCTAAAAAATTTCAACAAGATCACACGCGGAAAAAGTTTCGAATAAATGCTAAATTTCGTTACAATGTAATGCACCACCTACGCGAATAATCGCTAATTGCTGCTATAAATTATATTTTATCGAACGAATCTTAAAACGAGGAGATTTATCGTGTGGCCAAGATGGCGCACGACCTTGCTGACCGATCGATGTTCTCGCTTTCGAATTGAAGAAAAATCCACGATCGGTTTCACAGCGTGGCGAGAGAGCTGTCTGTAAAAAGCAAAATCGGTTTTTACAGGACGAAACGGGTGAAGGACGGATTTCAACGGATCCCCGGTGTCGGGATCATTCGACACGCTGTTTTTTCCCTTTCTTCCCGCGATTTTTCACCGTTCCGCTCCATTGTCGTCGGCTGTTGTCCGGATCGCTTTCACGAACACATTAAAACGATCATTCTCGCGAAACAGAAATAATTGAAACGCGGTAACGGTCGCGATCCTGGCGAATAAAACGCTAGATAACGTGATTGCATTCTATTTATAAACATGCTCAAGAGACACTTGACTCGAACGGTTTATTGATAAAATCGCATTCTGACATGTGACCTGCCTCAACAAATTCAAACCTCTTCTCTATAGTCACTATGATTCATACCTGTGTTTCAAGTTTTACATTTAAAATCGTAAAACTGTTACCAATAAAAAAAAATCTTGATGGTTAGCAGAACTTGCTGGCTTAGTTTAAAAAATATTTTGCATTGCTCATAGCACAGAGCCAATAAGGTATCTGTTTCAATAAAAACTAACAGCGGTAAAAACTAGAAAAGAATTCATTATAAAAAGTACTCTATGAATTTGGACATTATCTAAAAAAATGAAAATCATAGAGTTTCATGAGAGTAGTGTCTTGTTTAATAAAATTAAAATAGATTATGACGTAGCAGGTGTCACACATAAAATGAAATTCTTTCTTCTCGACTCACAACTGCGTGTAGAATTACTTTTCAAGAAATTTTCGTGTAACTGAAAAATCACGAGCTGTAGAGATCGGTGTTCCTAATTAGTAGACTGCGGATTTTTATGTATTCATGAAGAAATTGGTTGGGAGAAATATAAAACAGTAAAAGATTAAAAAAATTCAAGATAGTTGTATCGTTGCTTTTAATATAACAAAGTCACGAAGGGATGAAATCAATTTTTATGATATTCCTGCTTCCCACAATCAATGCGAAACATTTTTATTTTGCATAATGATCCGCAGTCTACTAATTAGGCATTTTTAACTCTACTTTGCGAGGATCGAGTTCGAGGCCCGCAATCTCGAGAAGCGGTTTTGTTGGATACAATGAGTAACACGAGGAGGTAACTGCTTAATGTGCAACAATTTAGCCTTTTTTGTCGAACGTTATTAGTCACTATGCAACTGGAGAAAAGTGCAGATAGGTATCTGCAATTGAAACGTGCAAGTCGGCGCAGCGGGTACCGAGAGACGCGCGAGGATCTCTCGTTTCATCGATTCCAGGCATTAGTGTTCCGTCAAGTGTGTCGAGAAATTTTCGATGAACTGCCCGAAAGAAAGTTACACCGTAATTGCCTTTCGTTGCGTTATCCTTTCTCGATGCACGGAGCGCAAAAAAAGACGGGCAGAAAAATGTCCGGCTCGCGGGATTCGCTCCTCCGTTCGACTATGACTCATTGGTAATAATCGTGTTTACGAGGGTATCTCGCGGGATCACTAATTTCGCCTGACATTTTACGGCCTCTGCTGGCCCCGTTTTTCATATCTAAATTACACGCTGATGGAACCCCGTACGACATTCTATGAATCTCGCGAATCGAACATCGTAACGCCGCGAAATCGGCCCGGCAACTGCATTCCTTGTCGGCGTTTTATTCCCGTAACGGTGAACAGGATTCGTTGCTCGGCCGAAATAAAAATGTTTAACGTACATTAAACCGGGTTGTGTTCTGTGGCTTCGGGAATTCCTTTCCTTGTCCGCTTACCAGAATTATTCGAGCGGTTTTATTGTTGGCGGGGGATGAGTTGCTTAACACGAAGGAATTTTAATATTTACAAACCATTAAAATACAATCCTTGTTGAATATTTTATATTGCATTTCTCGAAATAAAAGGGTCATTATTAGACTGTGGATTTTCATGCGAAATGAAAAATTTCTACATCCATTGCAAAAAACAGGGACCTAGAAAATTTTTTCTTCTAATTATCTTATACAGTTGAAACTAATACACCGATGTCCTTAAATCTTCTTAATATGTTCACTGCTTTAAATTGTACGTATCTATTTCTGTCATAAATGCAGAAAACCCGCAGTCTAGTCATTATGAATAAAATAATCAATATTGAAATAAGCACTTGAATTATTAAGCGCTTGTAACGGAGCCAATCTCTTTTAGCATGTCTTCAATTTATTCGTCATTTTTTCAAATAGTATAAATAAATGAATGAAAAATAGTGACCAAGTGACTAAGCGAATGTCTGCGCACGAAATCGTTTTGTCGTGTATACAATTTCTTGATTTATTTGCCTTCTATAAATTGAGTATTTAATAAAAATGCTGCGGTGAATTTTCGCTTTGACGAATACTAATTATTCGCCGACTGGAGCAAGAAGCACCGCCATCACCGTTAACGGTTTACCCCGGTAATTCATTCGGTTCGAAGCTTCCTACCTAAAAAGATAAAATTCCGTCCTAGCTCCAGTCGTTCTCGATACGATTAAGGAGGTTAAAAAGACCTTGGCTTCTTTCCTTTTTTTATCGATCACGCCGAGGCTGCTGCCTTTGCTGACTTGTAACTTCTTTATTGATCTCGAAAGATTCAGATATTTGTCGTGCCGAGGAATTACCAACAGAATTACGAATTAATAAACACTGAGGATATAACGATTAATCAAAACTGTAATAACTACATTAATCAACTACATCATGATAAAAATGAACAAAATAAGAAACGTTCGATCGATTCTACAATTTTTACGAGATTATCAACATTGTGGCTTTCGAATATACGGTAGGACCTCGATTATCCGGGCCTCTGATGTTCGAATTCTTTATTGTTTGTGTACTTTCCACAAAGAATTAGTTTGCGTTAAACCAACCCATACGCTACACGATTTACTGCACACTTCAATAAGGATTAAGCTCAGCATTGAAACTATGTAATTATTGTATTATCCGAACAATCATGTTCTACTAATTAGCACGGATAATTGAAGTTCTACTGTGTTTTATTATCGTTTGGTAACTTATTGAAATGTCGCTGTGAGAGACATCATTCGCGTTGGTAGTTTTCCCCAAAAGTGTGTGGGCGTAAGTTTCGTAGCCGATTGGTAGCTATAGATTCTGGTGGGCGTGACGATTCTACTTCCCTCTTCAGGGAAAGATAGCTTTCTATTGTTTGCTTTCACGTATTGTATTAAGGCCTGTTGAAATTAGCTGCAATGAGTATCAATTACACCAAATCTGATCATACCTATGCGATGTTCGAATATCTCGCTTCTCAGCATTGTGAACACAATGATGAGCAACTTGTTCACCTTCTAACCTTTTAAACATTTTAGCTAAAACACATTTAGTTCTTCAGCTTGTATTTTACCGAATTCAGATTTTAAAATACCTTCGGGACACTTTTCCATACCGCTGTGCTTATCAAGTGATTCTACGGGGTTAAACATTTTTCATCCCTTCTAAACCTATAGAAGAAGATAATCTGTTAGATGAAAAGGATCTCTTTATTCTTAAAAATTAGATACATCAGACTCGAATGATCAATATCAAGGTTTCGTGACATCAAGAAATTTTTACCACGACCGAAACGAGTTCAATTTAGACTTTAAACGTCGAACTCTTTGTCCCCCATAGGATCGATCGATCCAACCCCGAACTTCTCAATCTATCCGAACAAAAAGGCTTCCTTCCTCCTTTTTCGATCGAAAAAAAAACGGCAAAAAAATAAAGGCGCTTAGCTCCTGCACAGGCTGGCCGCTATCACCACCTGGATCGCATTGTTCTCCCGACTGCATTCATCACGTAAATTGCTTTCATCGGGCCAAGTGTCGGGTTAGCCTCTCCCGATTCGCGCGGTTGTTACTTCGTTATGCTGTCCCGGGTGGAAAACGGAAGAAAACGAGTTAGCTCGGGACGATTAGTTCGACAGAAATAAAATTTTCGAGTAACGGTTCGAATCCGGGAGGCCGTGCACGTTCCTTTTTTCCCTTTTTTTCAAAGGGGGGTAAATTGTGTGCCGCAGGGGTGAAAAGCTTCGCGTCATCGGTGTTGCTCGCACTCGCAAGATGGTTTCTCGGCGGAGAGAGGAAAAAAAAGGGAGCATTACCGTTGCTTATCCCTATCCTGACCTATGGTTACCATGGTGACGCGCGGCACAGCTAAACCCACCCTTTACGTTAGGGGAGTCCTCTAAGGATCACGGGAAATTTCATTTCTCTCTGATCGGGGGTAAAAAATATATCCAACTGCATTTTTTTTGTCACCCGTATCCGGCCAATTTTCGGCTCGTTTCGTCACCGTCGATATTTCCACCCCTTTGGCAGTTTTTGCAGCTACCTTCTGCACATCCGCAGCTACAATATTCCTTTCGAACGCTTCCGATTTTACAAAATTTTTGCAATTACAGCGGCCTGAAAGTATGAACTTTAAACTGGTGATAAAGTTTACTACGAGAAGGGTTGTATTAAATTAAAAATTTTAGATACATTGAAGTATTTATACACGTGTAACTTGATTAATTCTTCTACATAAATTCGGCCAATTTGACTCAAAATCAGGTCATAAATCCGTTTTTCGATATTGCACGAGTTTAATAAATCATTGAAAAGATCAAACTGATATAATAAAATAAAACTGCTGCGATATCGTATAATTCCAATCAGAAAACCAGTTTAGTTATAAAAAATCTTGGTAGAACCAGAGACTGAAACGTTCCCAAGTTCCCAGGGTTTGGTCCGCATTCGGAATCCCGCAATTGCAACTTTGGGGAAGTTTTTAATTAAACCGTCAAACATTAAGGCCGATCTCGTAGGAACTTATTAGCCATCTCAGCCCTTCCGAGCCTTCCTAAACTCATCTTATAACCGCGGTTCCCGTACTTTGTGTCATTTGGGCTTGGTTGCAGACCGGTTCGAGTTCACACTAATGTACGCTCGTGCGTATACACCCTTCTACAATGGCAACATTGGGTTATTGGAGTCCTGGTGAGTTTTCACTGGGAACTTGGCCTTCACACGTCACTGAAGCCACGGCGAGATTCCCTGATGAAATCGTCTTTCTTCGTGGTGCTGGACCGGTATCGGGAACTTCCGTCCTTGGATTGCTTTTTAACGGACCTTTTTGTGCCTTAGAACCCCAGATTTTCTCTTCCATTGAACTCGTGGACAATTTTCGATTTTACACGTCTAAGTACTTCCGAGATTATTCATGCAAACGTTAAAATATATCTGCACTGAATTTTATAGATATTTTCATGGTGATTTGTTAAGTAAGTTCTAGATTTTTTAAAAATATCGAGTCTTTACTGTTAAATCACTATGTAGCAGGTTTTGTTGTAATTCTGATTTCACATTGTGTGCTTGATGTTCAACATTTTTGTAAAATATTTGTTGAAATTGCAATTCTACCTCGCATCACGCTTTTATTGGATTCAGCAGCTGTTTTCTGAAACTCTGGATTCGCTGCAGTAAATTGCATACCAACATTGTTTAGCAAAACAAATTAAAACCGGACTATTCCCTTGTTGCGCTTTCTCCCTTTATCCCAGCAGAGCTTCGAAGTCTACATTACAAATTACGTATTTTCTGCAGTACACTCGAGTCTGGACGTAATTATTTCTACTTTAAATTCTCCTGCTATGCTTCTTTGTATTTAGCAATCGTAACTGCGAAGTTCGTGTTACAAATTGTATAATATTTACTTTGGATTTCCACCTTTTCTGTCCATGGAGAATTCCTCGCGAAGTTCTGTCCGCGTCGTAAAATATATATTTACCCTGCACTCAAATTAAAATTGAAACTAACTGGCTCAAACTCAATTTTAATTTCCTCGGAAAATTCTTATCGCCATTATCTTTATCTCTAGGTTTTTCAAGATACTGACTACCATCTTATCGACTTATCGCGCTGAACATTCGATCCTTAACCTTAATTACTTATATTTTTCAGCCTGTCAATCGGGCGATTTTTCAGTTCCGAGTACGCACACTGAATCACAAGATGAATCAGATGACCGTAACAAAAATTTTGATTCGATCGATATGGGTACAGTATGTTTTATACAAACATGGATGATACGGCACTACAGTGACTCGCATAAATGTAAGATCGGGTTTTGGTGGACGGACAACTTTTGAACTTGTGACCATCCTACAACCTTTTTATCTGGACCTCGAATTTCAGAATTTAGGCATTGAAAATTTTTAAAATGTGTACTGCTCGAGTTAAGAAAATTAGAAGACATTGAAAAGTGACATTTCACACAAACAACGAGTTAACTGGTCCCCCTCGAGTCACGGGTTAATAATCGAACAAAATTTTTCTTCGAGACGCGCAGTCTCTAAATCATTGTTGTTGTACGTTACACAGACGCTCCTGCTCATAATCACGCTGCTAGTTTAAAATCAGATTAAATTAAGGAAGACGGTGTCGCGAGGGTTACTGGATTATTCCCAACCCATCGTGTGTAATTGAATTTTAAACTCCCCAGTACATATGCGCCCATTCATAGCAACCACAGGCCCAACCGCTCTGTAGAACTCGCGGATTTCATACGTGAGAGAATCAATTGAACGTTTCTGCGCCGGAAGTGCTGAACCTACCCCGTCTGTTCTAATATCCGTCAACCACAGTCCACATACTTCCCACCCCCCTTTCTATACTATTCATCACGCACAACTATAATTCATTTTGATTCGCAGAAATTTGCAAGAACCTTCAAATATTTTTTTAAGGTGAACATGCATCAATTATTGTATCAGATGGTTTGTTGTTAGGAAAAAGAGGGATAGCCTATCAATCTGTGAAGCACCTCTAGTATCACGAGAGACCCCATAGGGTACCATTTTTAAACTTCCATCATAAACGATTATATGTATATGACCGCAATCTAACAATTTCACACTGATGTTAATCAACACAAATCACTTGATTTCTTATCGATACAGATTTGGAGCGCCAACGTGCTGAAACTACCCCGTCTGTTCTAATATCCGTCAACCACAGTCCACATAATTCTTTTTGCTCCGCATAAATTAGCAAGAACCTTCAAATATATTTTTAAGATGGACATGCATCGATTATTGTATCAGAAAGTTCTTTGTTAGGAAAAAGAAGGATAGCCCATGAATCTGTAAAGCGCTTCTAGTATCACGGAAGACCTTGGAGTTCCATTTTTAAACTTCAGTTTTAAACTATTTCACACTGATGTTAATCAACACAAATTACTTTATTTTCCATCGATACGTATTTAGAGCGTCGAACAAGATGAAATAGTATATTTTAATCGGAAACCTAGCGTTAAATTTCAAAGGGTCAAATGCCTGCGTTGGAAGCGATAGTTTCAATCGAACGAGTCCAATTTCACATTCCTCGAACTCGCTCGAAAGAGTCGAAACCTACAAAAATCCGTGTCGAATGACATTGCGCGAGAGTTTTATCGGAGCATTCCTGTTCAAAGGTAATAGACACCTGGGCAAAAATCCTTTAAAAATCGGTATTAGCATAGCGAGGGAAAAATAGGAAGTCGCAAACTCGGTGAGCATTGCAACAGCAGTGGCTCGATTATGTAAATCTCACCCCCTCCACCGTAATCTTTTACCTGGAATGTTGGGAAACGGTGGTCTGGCGAGGACACACGACACCATTTTGTCTCTAGTCCGCGGAACAAAGGGCTCCCGCTTTGCAAAATCTGTTCGGCGTCCCACGTACGGGATCTTAAAAGTTCCCTTCTCTAGATCGAGTGTCTGTACGTGAGCCGTGGCGGTTTTGCTCGTGTGCAAGCAAATAAAGCTGGATAGTATACGGGGTGAGATCGAGGGACGTCGTCCTGGATTATTGTCCTGGAATATCGTCCATTCTCGGCGCTCCTTGATCACGAGTGGAAAGTACAGATACCGGAGTGTCCTATTCCAGGGAAATTTTTAATTGGCGAGTGCAGAGAGGGTAGGTTTCGTTTCAGCCGGACGATACGATCGCGAAAAGGTAATTTACCTTGCGCCGCTATGCACACGTTTGTTCTAAATAGGCTAATGCACTGGGATTGTAGAGGTTCTCAGCGGTCTCTTCATATAGGTTTGTTCTACACTGCTTTTACCCTTCTGAACTGGTGCGTTTTCTTTTTGCGGAATTTATTGATATTTTCGCTTGGTACACGAGTTTTTCCGTGTCCGAGATTTTGGCGCGCGATAAGTTGTGCATATTAATTGCTTCTGGTCTAAAGAAAATTTTTAATCGGCGAATGGATTGCGGGTGCTGTCGTTGCAGCAGGGCGATAAGATCTTGAGTTATTAATCTTGCTTTGCCCCCTGTGCATGCGTTCATTTTAAATAGGCGAATGCACTGGGGCGGCGGAGGTTCTCAGTAGCTTTTCATGTCCTTTGATGGGATTTAACCCGATTCGAGGGTCAACGTGAATATTCCTCTTGAAATGAAAATACAATATTCATTTTTCATTGGAATTTGAATATTTCCACTACAGTACCTCAGAATATAATACAGTTCCTATACAATTTAATGAAATAGGTTTTTTACGTGAACTATCCCTTTGGGCGATTTACGTCCTGGTTCAGTGCTCTTAGATTCAACGTTGAAATTGAATCACAAATTGTTTTATAATATAAACATAGACTCTCTAGATTCGCTCTTTCTGTACGAACAATTCAGATACGCAAATATGGAGTTTGGTTCTGGAAACCAGAACACCTCCTTGACAAAAATGGTTAAGAGGGATGCAAGTAACTCGCTCAACATTACTTTTAGACAGTATTCGGAGAGCCTCTGCGGAGAATGCGCTCTGGGAGTATGACTCGTATTTACCAGACGCGGTTTTCCTCCACCATTGGAGTACACTCCGAGACAAAAAGATAACACACGTGTGCTATCGTCATGCACCGTAACATGTTTGTAGAATGCTTTCAAATTAACAGTTTGTATGTATGCGTGATTTTGTGATAATTCACACGGTTCCTCCTTAATGCATTTTTTTGATTCATTGATACTATTAAATTGCCTGTGAATCTATAAATTGCTCGTAAAAGGTATCCTTTAACGATACATAGCTTATCAGTGGCGCACCCAAGAAGAAGGAAATAGAACACTGGAAAATTGGTCAAACTGTAGAACAGCTGCTTTCTCTCCGATTTCGATGATTTTTGGATATGTTATATGTAAACCTCAACATTATCTACATATGTAAGTACATATGTACATTATGGCAATTCTTGAACCAGGCCACAAAATTTTATCTGTTCAACTCGCCCCCCCCCCCCAAGATTAAATCCTAAGTGCGCCACTGCAGCTTATAAACAGGGACCATAACTGTTATAACCAAAAAGAAAAAAAGTCGTAGAATAACAAGTATTTCAGCGACTAAAATCGTATTGGTTGCAAATCAGGATTATAAGTAACAGAAAATTTTTTCTCTTGTTGGTAAATCTTATCGTTGAGAGAAATTCATTTCGATCACTTATAACAGTTATCGATGAGAAAAATTTATTTCGATCAAAATTTCTCTCATCGATAACTTCTGAGCAATCGATAACAGTTATCGAGGAGAATCCAATTTTTTGAACACTGATAACTGTTATTTGTAACCAAAAAGTATAAAAATCGATATGTTTTAATCATTTTGTTCATCGAATTTTTTTCTTTATATTTTGTGTACATTATCTTAAATTTCAATAATAATCAACTTTTTATTAATGATTTTTATCGTAGAAAATTTTAGAATAACTGTTATTTTTGGTTCCTGCTAATAAATGATAATCAAGCAGCCTTTAATGCTATTCAAATTAGGGGTTCACCTGCTGGCCAATCGTGTGGAATATTTTAAAAAGATTTCACGATGGTCACCAAAACAATTTTTGTACATATTGTTGAATTTCAACACATTGTGGCTAGGAGTGTATTGCATATAAGTCTGTTTCGGATTTCTAGCAACAAAATCTTGTATTTTGTGTATCCAGGCACCAAGTAATGGCTCTCGCCGCCTTATCGCCCGGGTGAGTCCAATTAATTGAGATTAAGCAACGCGCACCTGAATAATTGACGCGCGGCTGCTCATCGGCCCCCGCCCGGTTCCCATACCGTATCTTGAACATATTTTCGAATTAACTGTACGAGTATCGGCCGCGTAGGAAGTGGAATTAAATCTTAATGCAGAATCGCGAGCGAGTCGACTATCTGATTATTTCAGTTTCTCGGAATCCGTTTCTTTTTTCCAGTCCTTTTCCACCATTAATTCCCGTCTACCCAGTGATTTAAATTCAGTTTTAATAGCTCGTTAGCAGATAGTTACGGGGAAAATATATACACATATAGAACAATCAATGCAATGATTAAAATAGTAAATTATCCTATAGGAATTTTACTCCTTGAAGTTTCTCAGCGAATTTGTTGAAAATAATCGAATATTATGTATATTATTATAATGCAGTATCTTTAGAATATGTAAAATTCTAATCTTAGTAAGGCTGGACAATTTTAGTAGAGACACAACTGTCACTTAAAAGTGAAACATAAAATGATAATTACTATAGTTATTCTGAGAGCAGTATATTTCTGACACGATACTGCTTCTATATGTATATAATAATTACGTTTCCTGGGAGTATTAAATTCTTCACATTGCATTATTTGACTGAGAGCTTCCAGGAGACGCGACCATTTAAATTAGATTTCCTGGGTACGAACAATTTGATTTAGCCGTGCCTTAATAATGAATAAAATTTGACTCTCCCTAGTAATTAGTAGAATTTGAGTTCCCTGGGACAACTTAAGATCTATTCTTATGATTTACATCAAAGTTTCCAAAATAATAAATCACATTAAATATTCATGGCTCAATGAGCAAATTATTTACAACCGAGGCTCTAAAATATTGAGCAGGATCGATCAGAATCGGTTAGCATTTTGGTTCATCGTTCCTAACTAAAGATCGCTTTCTGGACCGAAATTCCTTGACTCGATGAACAAATGTTATATACCACGGAGGCTGTAGAATATTGAGCAGGATTGAAGCGTCTAATTTGATTCGGGAATTGTCAGAATCGGTTAGCATGTGGTTCTCCGTTCCCAAATAAAGATCGTTGGGACAACGTTGGGTAGGGAGTCTGCCCGAAGCTTCCTTGGAATGTTTAACCCAGAACCGGGTGCACATAACCCAGTCCGTTGATCCAGGAATTAGGTAACAGAGCGTCTCCGCTTGGAAACACTCGGGACGCTCGCGGAATTCGCACCTTACTGCACTTCGGTCTTGAAACTTGTTCTCCTAGAGCGATGAACTTTGCGGTAACGCTACAGACGAGTCAGCGGTACTCCGTACCTGACTCTATTACCTCACCACGCTTCTAATTCGATACAATCGTTGTAATTGCGGTCCTGATAGCAAGCCGATAAGTTAAACATCCTCGTTAGGCAACGGGACCAACCCGGGCAACGTGTGCATTTCATTTCCATCGAATTAAAAACTGTGTTCGTCCGATGAAAAATGCCACTCCGTTTTCGTATCGGGCACGCTGGTGTATGCCGAACGATCGAGAGATTCTGGGAGCGGAACGAATATCGGGGATGAAGGAAATAGTTCGCGTTGTGCATAGTGAATTCTTGGCGCGTGAGTAACCTGTTCGATACCATCAGCCTTGAAAGTATTACATGCGTTATGGAGAAATAAGAAATTTGAGAATGCAGTCTCGTAACAGGTTTGCCGTAAAGATGGAAAGTTCGAGTTGCAGGGAAATCGACGTAATTTCGGTGAAACATCGGGGGTGGTTAATTACTCATAAAGGAGGATACTTTAATACTTCCCTCAACCATCTACGCTAATCATTCTAAGACGTTTAATGAATGCTGTAATTAACCCCTGACGCGTTAGACTCGCGACGAAGATTTTAAAGTCTACCAAATACAATTTCATTCTTCTGTTATCAATAGACAGCGGATCTTTATGCAAAATAAAAATGTTCTACCCGATTTGCAATAAACTCGAGTGAAATAGAGATTCATATTCTTTCTTAATATATTTCATAGGTTGAAAATGATATAACAGTATTGTTAAATTCTTATAATGTTTGTACTGTTCTAAATTACGCCATTTTTCTCATAAGTGCATAAAATCCGCTGTCTAGCTATCAATATCAAAACAGCAGATTAACTGTAAACATACAATAAGTATATTATTTCAGAAAATTATTAAAGATAAGCCAGTAACAATCAATATCTTCTTTTCTCGGAAGCCATCCATATTTGAAGGGGTAAGGTTCACCTATCGGATCGAGTCAATTAAAGTTCGAAAGCGGTTAAGTATTCAGCAAGAATCCCAGAATATTGAATATGGAATATCTTCTCTTCATAATTGGAAGAGAACCATCTTTCGCAAATGATGAATAGTTTAAGAGCTACTCAATGCCTTCTTAATAATCGATAAACTAAGGGTATCTCTATCTTTCCAGCCGGTTCCATTTTCGAATGTAAGTCTGGAAATAGTCAATATTACATACGTAATAAATTAATGTCGAGGCACTTAATCAATTTTCTGAACGTGTTAGTACATTTATAAATTTGCACATGCCATAAATACATATAGATCGGCAAGTTACCGTGTACAAAAATGGGTTTGCTTTTTAAGTTGGTGGTTCCATAAAAGGTAAATACATTTTAATTAACCCAGTTTCCCATAATAACCTGTAAAGTACCGAACGACTTTCCTATTCGTTCGCAGAAGATTATCGACAGACGTTTCTATAACAATCTCCGGCCCCAAAGACTTCATTAAACGGTGTTCCGGCCGCGAAGCGTTAATATCTGTTCGCTCGGCGTCGAATTCAAGGAATCGTCGGACCCAGAAGCAAAGTAAAACGAGCGTAGTTGTTTTACGACACCGGTAGAAGAACAGCGCCCGACTCCTTTGTTACTTTCAGCGAAGAATTCCCGTAAGAACGCCAGGAAGTGCCGGTTAAGCGTTCCCGCAGTATGGAGTCTTTGCCAAGCGATGCTTGCATTACGTTTATTGCTGCTCGAGGGCCGAGTTCCCGGTATTTCATCGTTTCTAAGCGCATTTGCAACCATCTCGGTTCCTTTAGGCTGTGCTACGGGCTGCGCAATCTGCCCTAATAATTCTTGCCGCTTGCAACCCACCACCTTACGCCTTGGACGGTAAGAATCATACTCGAAATAGGCCACAGGCAGTGGCTGCAATGATTCTTGCTGCAGGACCTGAAGGCGGCCTTGCCGCAAACGGCACGAATTATTCGAGCAGGATACTGATTATTCGAATGTTTCTTGCTGCTTATGATCTGGAAGTCTATGACCCGAACTATAAAAATCGGAGGGGTTGGTTAACCAATTTTTAACAGGTCTATTTTCTAGAAATGCACCCATGGTATTATAACTTGCGTCTCATTTGCTTAGGCACACACGCCTAACTTTTAATATCATTTTAATTAAACTAATATTTAGTCTTTATATTCGAAACGATTTTGAAGATTCTACAATTTTTCGAAAAATATTTTTAATATAATTCATCCGGATCCATTCGCCCTTTTAGTGTACCCAATTACTAGACTGCGGATTTTATGCATTTATGACAAAAATGGGTATTTGTAATTTAAAGTAGTGGACATTTTAAAAATATTTAAGGACATCAATGTATTAGTTTCAGCTTAATAGGATAATTCAAAGAAGAATACTATGTTTATTTGGCTCCTGTGTCCTGCAATCAATGCAAACATTTTTGAATTTTGCATAAAGATCCGCAGTCTACCAATTACACAATACTGAAATGAAATTAATTAGCAAGAGCTTCGCTTTGAATGAAATAATTGGTTAATTTGTACGTATTCATTCCAGTACCTAAAACCCTGTTTTTAAAAAACGAGAAAACCTATGATTAATGTGTGTATCCTGTTCGAATGATTTTTCGCTGCAGAACTGCTTACACCTGGCAAGAGCCATTCGCGCAACTCGGTTTCCTCAATAAATAATTTGATTATCGCCTAGCATTTCGTGAGAAGTAGACACGAGGTAGCGTGCAATTTTTCTCTCACGAGCCTGCTCAGTGTTCATTCACTGGCAACAGTTGGTTTTCAATCGCCGAGCTTTCCTCTCGGCGCGGTAGTAGAATTATCTTTATAGTCGCTGATGACACGTGGCCGCGCGGCTGCAACCCGTTTCCACGAAAAACCATTATTCACCGTTAGCAATCATCGCATTGTACCTGGGCAAATGACAGAAAATTACCCTCGAAAGGAAGTTTTCTTCGTTCGAGAGGTGGAACGCGACGCCAGTATAAACAACCGGCAACGGGATAACATCGTTGGATCACTGACGATCGTGAATTGTACGTCACTTTCTGCTTACGTCGACTTTGAATCAAATGGATTCCAGATGATTACGTTATGCCGGCGAAATTGCAATTATTTTTCATTGAGACTGAAACCACTGGCCATCTGTTCCTCGGCATTTTATTTTCGTTTTGGAGACCTGAGCTTTAATCTCTTCTTCTCGTGTCTTCGGCGACTTAATGTCGTCTCTAGAATCATCAGAAGTTGATATTTATGGTACCATTTTATGTAGAGGGTTTACAGAAATTTATGTGTGACTATCGATACATTGCAATTTATTAATCTTCTTAGAAAAATAAAATCCTATCTGAAAGAATTTTTATTTTGCAAATTATAAGGAATCTACTAACACAAAAATTAATTTTTCAATCATGACACAACATTTAACGGTTTAGACATGAATGGGAACGAAATCTAAGAATTGTGTTTACTTTATTTACGTGTTTATAGATTTGTAAATGTAATTTCAAATTAGCTCTACGAAACATGTTTTAACATTCTCGAAAAGCTAGAGCAGTATATTATTCATAGACTTGTTCTTCTACTTCTGAAAGATGGCTGTTATGTAGGTGACCCAAAACAGGACCACGACTAATTTAAGTTGATCTACAGGACCGTATTCTTTCGTGATTCCTACACGTTCGTCGGAAGAAATATCTAGAGGGACTCGATTGGTTCTCCAGGTCCTTTTATAGTGATCATTATACCGCGTCCAGAGAAGTATAGGGTTTATCGGCTATCATGACTTGCCATATTATGCTGGTCAGCCTAAGACTTTCCACCTGCGAGACCACAACTCTCCCTGCACCAATCAATGTTCCGTTCTCCGTGGATCTATAGGCTTCTACAACGAGTTTCAAAATGATCGTGCGTTTCCTTGACTTTGGATTGACTCGAGGAGGTCGTACAATTTTTCATTGAACATCTAATCAATGTGTTTGCAAATGGAAAGGAGCTTGTTATAAATTAGTATGATGAACAGAGAACTGAATTTGATCACGGTACAGAAACAAGTTGATAAATGAATAAATAAGTAATTAAAACGCCGATAGAAGTAACGCTTGTATCTTCTAGCGTCAAAGTCGCTCGAGCGAATAGAAAATAAAAGAAGTACGGAGTGTTCAGCTGAAGAGACTTTAAGAAGTTGCAATTATTTTGCTCGTTGATCGCTTGCATTGGCTGCGATTGGTGCAAGCAATAATTGTTTCATCACGGTTGATTAAAAAATTAAAACAGCCAGTCAGGCGGCAATGTCTCAAAGAAACGCTAATGTCCGGGTCGATGACGGGAGAAGAGCTGTTGAACGATACTTCAACGTTGCTAGAAAAATACGTAAAACTTGTTAATCGTGTTCCCCGTTTCTCAGTAAGAAATCCATGCTGCAGAATTTTATCCTCGTTATTGGTACCAGGAAAAACTTCCGATTCAATTGTACCATATAAATGGTCTCGATAGACTCGATATAAATCGAGTATATTTCTTGTACGCACTGATGAAAGTTTCGTCCTCAATTATTCATAGTTTTCTTCTTCTTATGCACAATCCATTATATATACTATTAATAATTTCTTGAGTTTAAGATTTCACCTTCCGAAGGATAGCTTAAGTTAGACGCCGGATTTTATGCATTTATGGCAAAAATAAATAGGTGTAATTTAAAACAGCAAGACCATTAGAAAAATATAAAAATACTGTTGTATTATTTTCAACCTATTAAACATATTGCGAAAGAAAATAAATTTCTATGTTCAGTTTGTTGCGATTCAAGCAGAAAATTTTTATCAATATTAAATTACTAATGTTTTCGGTGCAAAGAAAATTTTGATTTTGCATAAAGTCCGCTGTTTAGCTTAAGTAATCGTTGAAAAATTAAAGATTAGTAGATTAGTTAAAATTGAAATTAGATATTAACATTTCAACAAGTTATGTTGAATAAGGTAGTCAGATTGTTGCTATTCTGCATTCTTACGCGAAGAAAATGGATTTAATTAATAATTTATGGTGGCTTGTGCAAATCATAAAAAATGTTGATAGCTTTATGAATATTTCCAGTTTGCCCTGGTTTTAAATTTAATAACAATAATAAATGGCGGTCGATCATTCATGTTCTATCAGCCGGGCAGTATTGTTAACGCGAAAATCCATTACGCCGACCGGATGTTCCACCCCGCATCCGCATCATTCCTGCATCCTCATCCTGCTGGCAATTATTTTTGATTTGTTACGAAACAAAGGTAGGTTAAACAAGCCGGAGTCCTAGCCGCGAAACGAATCCAGGTTACACCGTGAAATCGATACCGGATCGATGGTACGCTTCCATTCAACGACACACCGAGCGCCAGCATTTTTCACAGGCTCGAATGATCCAGCGTGGATCGCAATTCCACGTTTCGTCGCGGCGAGCTCGTAATATGGATCACCGTGACGTCGTTGCAGATTTTTCCGCTTCTTTTCTTCTTGAAGAAAGACCCTAGCTTTATCCAAGCTTGAACCGACATGTGGAAGCTTAGAGCTGTGGAGTTCTTTATACGTTATCACTAGATTGTGAATTTTATCCGCATATCAGAGGTGTATACAGATATAAATAATTTTTAACAATTTTACATAAAATATACAAAAAAACTTTTTAAAAACCACGCTTATATTAGAATGCACTAACAAGGAGAAAATAATTTTTTTCCTGGTTCTCCATAAAATAAGCGTGGTAATAAAAGAAATAACTTCAATACATTAAATGTTTCGACTCGAGAATTCGAAGACGCCCTCTTCCCAAGGATTTCTATGGTCGTCTTCGATCGTTTGTGCTGCATCACCATGCTGTAGGACGTAGGATGATGTTTTTCAGCTCCTTTCGTAATAGCATTCTAATGCTCCGGGGTCCCGACCTGGGCCCATTGGACCTCTGCTTTTTTTCGCCTCCGGGTCAGCTTATTTCATCCCTCGTTTTCCCTACCTTTGTATAATGATGCAACTTTTCTATCCGTGGAAATACGATGGGCGAGAATCGAGGGAGTTTAATTAAGTTTTAAAATTGGACTGGCTTCACCCCAGGTTTTGGGGTTGCTACTGCGTGTAGGCTTTGGGTATTGTGCCGGGAGCTGCTTTTATGTGGAATAGTTATGGAGATATATAATAAGGTTATGAAGATATATACTTTTCCTTTGGTCGAAGTTTTGTCGGTGGAAAGTAGACTGAGAAAGAGATAATTTGTCGGTGATGAATTTAAATGTTTCATCTGATTCGGTGTGATATTAGGTAAACAAATTAATTTGTGACCCACACAATTAAACAATTGTAACTTTCCTTTGCCTTCAATTTTTTATTGTATTCATCAATTACTTTCAACTTGAGACTTGTTTGTGAATGAACAACAAATATATGGAAACAAGTACACAATTCTTTCTTTTAATATTTGTATCGTTGAATAAGTGTATTTAATGTAACAGCTGCTGATATTGTATATTAGTACGAGTCATATAAGATACACGAGAGCTCCAGCCGTCTGTACAAAGGGAACACCATCCAGTAAGTTTTACCAACTGAAAATTCCAAGTGAATACACATTACAGCCCCCACCGACGTTTATTAATAGTCGGGGAAATAGTTTGTAGAGTTTGAAGCGATGAAAGGTACTTCTAAAACGTTACAGCTGCGCAAACACTGTCAGGTGAAACGGTTCAGAATCCTCGATGCTTCATTTTTCCCTTCTTGAAATCGTAATTACAAACGAACTTACATTCTAGTGGACTTTGGGAGATCAGACACTCGTATCGAAACACTTATTGAGCAACGAATGTGCTCAATTTGCTATTTATAATATTTTATATTTGCTATTTATAATATTTTCTTACATAGTGAACAGTGAACCTATCTGATCGGAAACTATTAACAATACTTGCATAAATGAGCATGTTGACAATAAATATGTTAAAAATCTGTAATATTGTAATTTATCTATCAGCACCGGTCAAATGATCGGCTTTATATATTTTAGTTTACAGTTATTGAAATTATATTTTGTGGGAAATGATTAAATAAATGTTGTTCAGTCAACGTGTTCATGAGTCGGTGGTTCCAACTAAATTGTCAATGTCCATCTTTTACGCGAGGCAAATGCCAAGGAAAATCACTCGGCTTTCCTTTGCTCAGCCAACAAGACCCCGTTGTGGCGGCCATTATCGTAATTCTACATGGAAACCGTGTCGTCAAGCCATCGATATTCGATTACATGTTTTATTCCCGCGATTGCATGATCAAACGGCAATTTCTCGGTATTTCCTATTCGCCGGCGATCCTTGCTCTATGATTACCCCGCATTTGTTAACCGGTTTATCGCGTTAGCCGCCACGATATCGAAACGTTAATTAGATCCGATTAACCCCGGCACACTGATTGACTATTAACTCTAACGTCACTGGCCGGGACACGCAACCCAGCAAATTGGACCACCCTATAGACGTTGCAGGTACGCGGTACACGTTCGGAGATTCTTCAGCGAACATGATTTGCTTCTCAACTCGATTGCCAAGTTCAAAGCCGTATTTCTCTTCTATCTTGCGCCTACGACTTCCTTCTTGCTCTCTCTCTCTCTCTCTTCTCTTGCTCGGATCGAACGCTTGGCTCACTTTTTCCACGACTTGTCTCTCACTCTGTCATCTATGGTTCGAGTGATCCTCTTCTATCTCTTGGCGAAGACTCGTTTTTATGCTCGCTTTTGTTTCTACCGAACACAACTCTTTCACTTGCCCTTCTATCTCCTCAGACTCTTCTCTCTCCTTCTCTTTCTCTCGAGTTGCTTGTCTTGAACTCACCCTTTTCTTTCTCCTCCGGCTAAAACTACTTTATCACTGCCTCCCAAAGCTTCTCACTCTATCATTTTCTACAGTCTTCTAAACGCAACTCTGCTCTTCTCTCTTCAATCTCTTTGACTCGAACTCGCCCTTTTCTCTTTCCGGTTTCTTGACTAAAACTACTTATCACTCTTCTATCTCCTGAAGCTCCTCTATCTATCATTTTCTGCAATCTTTCAACCGAAACTCTCTTTCTCTCTCGCGTTTTTTTTTGCGATCTCTCGGCTGAAAGTTGCATTCTCTTTACCATCTCTCCCGGCTGAAACTTTCCTCCTTCTCCCTCTCGCGCGTCTCTTGAAATCGCGCTCTGTCTTCTATCTCTTGTTTCGAATTTGCTCGCTCATGACTGTTTTTCACGAGTGTAGCGGTCGAACGACGCAGTAACACGACCGCCGGCAATTAAGGGCATTCGATAATGATGAAACTGTGGGGAACCAGGAACTCGTTTTCTAAGCAGTTTAGAGAGGAGAGCAAATCTGTCACTGTCAGTCGCCTATTCAGAGTCGTCCGCCGCGCTAACTCGACGAAGAAGGAGAAGATGGACAGCGAAACCGCGCAACGGTCAATGGCGTTTTTGAGACGCGTCGATGCGGTCAGGGCTGCTCCTACGAGCATGAGAGCGTTTAGGTGATGGAGGATCGGGAACGGAGCGAGAGAGAGAGAGAGAGAGAGGTGTTTTGACAGGGAATTTAGGAGCCGATCTTCCACATGCTCTTAACACGATTGCGTTTGTTTTATGGACGAAGCGGATGGTGTTTTTTGATTTGTGGTTGCGGTCTGCGTTTATGGTCAAGCTTTGTCTATAAACACGTTCTTGCGTGTACCGTGAGAATCGACCGAGTAGATAGGTCCTAGAAGCCCCTTTTTACATCCGGATACTTGTTAGACTTCTTTCGAACAATTATTTCGAATTTTTTAGAATCATTTACGTTGCGTGAATCTTGTTTGAGTTTCTTCTGGAGCTTTTATCGGTATCGGCGGTTAGTTTCTCCGTCGATTGCGCAGATCGTCTAAATGTTTTTAACTAACCTTTTAGCAGGAGGTTTATATAACTATGTTACCGAATTTCTCCAGGATTTTTGGAAAAACCTTTATAATTTTAAGTAGAGATTTTTTAATGAAATTCCATATCCTTTGCTCTAAGGAAAAACGTTGCTGTTAAGGATAGACTATTTATCAATAATGAACATATTGTAGTGCATTCCAATTTCCCATGAAAATCTGATTTCTGTTAAAATGAAACTGGAGATCGCCGGCGGCGGTATGACGTCAGGAGGGTGCAGGGAAAGAATTTTCGATTCTATTAGGTAGTTTGTTGGGTCGGGGCGGGTTCATTCGAAACTTGAGGTATTTGTTCAAGGATCCCAATTCTATCAGGCTCCGGAATCGTCGTCGATGCTTTCGATGGAGCCGTAGATTTGCCTGGAGCGGCTCGTGAATATTACCCGCCCCCATCTCCCTCTCTTTCTCTCTCTCTATCTCTGTCTCTCTCTCTCGCTTTCACGTTAGCTCTCGGCTTTTTTTCTCATTCACAACTCGAGGACTCTCGTTTCTCGAGTAGGAGCAGCAGCACGTGCTCGTTTCTCAGCGTACGAGGCTCGGGCGGGATTTTTCGAGGGTAAAAAACCTCGTGTGCCAGCACGGGGACACGGCTAAAAGCACGACACACATCGGATTACGTGTCTCGAAAAAGAGGAGTCCGCGGGGAGAAATTGTGCCTGCTTTATTTCGCTGTTTCCGCAGACCGCGACCCGACCGATACAGTCTGCTTCCTGCGGCAGTAGAATAAGACTATCAACTTGGGATCTCGATCGGCAGAATCCAGTGGGAAGTATCTTTCACCTGGAATTTGGAAATCTAGAGGAATCATGGATTCATGGGAATAAGTGTTTCAGACTGTTGTGTGGAGTGTCGGTGTCGGTTTCGGGAAGAATGAGTGGAACCTTTATTGTGGGAAAGAAGAAAGGATTCGGGTCTGAATCTTAATAGAAGCAGGTCTACGTGACCCTTCATAAATTAACGAGGGGTTTCAGTATTTTTCGATACCCTTGAAAACTATAGAGAGAGAGAGAGAGAGAGATGTGCACATCTTGGTTTAGCTCGGCAAAATTAACCCCTTGCCGCATTTTAACGAGTCAGACTCGTGATGAAGATTTTGGCAAGGTCTAACCGATATGAATGTTACGCGTTTCTTTTTAGATGAAATAAAATATTCGATTTGTTTGTAATCAATATTTAAGAATTATAATAAATGTAGCCGTGCAAAAAATATAAATTTTCTTTTCTCTTCTACATTTTTCGGGACAAAGACGTTTTAATCACTGTAACTGTAAAGAAAATGTTGCGGCAACGTATTAATTTGGAGTTCTTCATTTAATTTAGCATAATTAAATGGATACATTAACGAAAAAAAGCTGATGTGACCGGTACTTGGAGAACACTTCTATATAAAATGATGTAATAAAAATCTTTATTGTGGGACGGAGGAAAGGACTCGGGTCTGAATCTTGATAGAAGCAGGTCTACGTGGTCCTTCATAAAATAACAAGGGATTCGAGTATTTTTCGATACCCTTGAAAACTGTATAGAGATATGTCCACATCTTGTTTTAGCTCAGAAAAATTGATTTGAAGTTCTTCATTTACTTTAATAATTAAATGGATACATTATCGAAAGAAAGGTTATGTGTCCAGTACTTGGAGAACACCTCTATACAAAATAGTATAATAAAAATCGTTCATTGAGGAACATCGTGCTAGTTAAGAATGTATAGAAGGGAGAAGGTGGGGAAGGAAGAGGGGATTGGTGGAGTATCAACAACCCGAGGATTATTACAACCGTGTTGCATAACATGTCGTTGGCTACGGCTGGATTACTCATGCTCCTCGTCGCGTGACCTTGTATCGGAATCGAGACTCGAACCACGCAGTCGATCCCCTCGGCACGATCCCGGCGGAGATCGGCGGCCGTGGACCGCGGGGCAATGCACTTTCTTGCAACGTATTCCTTCGCGCTCTTCCTAGAACAATACTGTAACGACACACGGTGTCACGCGTGCTTCGAACATTTACATGCTCGAACCGAGACACCACCAAATGACCCCGTCGCCATTTTCTTCGCTGGGTACGATCACGCGATTATTTTCTATTTTTGCAACTCGCTTGACCGAGTAATTTCGAGCATGTTTTCTTATTACTCGCCGATTTTCAGTCTGTCCATGCACATATTTATTCTAAATAATTTTTGCTAAACTGGACATGAAAAATCACGTAGCGAATACATTAGAACATATTGAATAAATATGGAATAAATCGTGTTCTACGTGGGTCATTTTAGAATGAACCAATTACATTAAAGTTACAATAAAAACTAATTTCTTGATTTTATATGATCAACTGAAGTTGTTAGTTACTTCCATAGTCTAACAAGGGAATCAACGCATCCGCGAAGAATACATTAAAAAGCATGTTTTATTATTATTCGCCAATCTTCAGTCTGTCCATGCACATATTTATTTTAAATAATTTTTGCTAAACTAGACATGAAAAATCACGTGGCAAATACATTAGAATTGTAGTGTACCTTGATTATTCGCATAAATCAGAGGAATATGGAATAGATTGTGTTCTACGTGGATCATTTTACACTGAACTAATTACAATAAAAACTGTTTTCTTGATTATCGACGATCAACTGAAGTAGTTGGTTACTTTTATAGTCTAACAAAGAAATCATCGCATCCGCGAGGAATACATTAATAATATTTCTGCATAAGTTGATGCATTTACCAGAAGGATAAGGAAAGCATCGTTAAGATAATTATAATTTGCCCAACACATACGGTCGAACTTCCGAGAAACATTCGAGGATACCGCGTTTCCGGAGTTTTCGAATTCCGTGATTCATTTAAGGAAGAAGCTACAGGTACCAGACCTCGGATGCGCCAGGATCAGTGTTCTCATTGGCTCCGTTGCCACAGGAAACGCGTAATCTTCTGCAATCTTCGGCGCTGCGCTTGGTTACAACCTTGGCGCGCCGGATATCATCGGTTGTCTCGTAAAAGGCAAAAGCGGAATTTACGTGGCCGACATTGTTGTTATTATTAATGGAAAAGAAATAGAGTAATCAGTAGTAATACTAATACAAATTGCGTACGCGCATTCAGTATAATTTAATTATACTAACGCCAATCTAGATATTTAAACCGGAATCGCTAACGAAGCCTTCGAAGTGCAACATAATTGAATGGGTAAACTTTAGTCGTCTGATTCGTTTTAATCTTTGTATTACATTCGTAGCGGATTTTACGGATTTATGGCAAAGATAGTTATAAGTGCGATTTGAAAAAGTAGAAAGATATTTTTGAAGTTATTGAAGAGAAAAAGAAATTTCTACTTGGCACCAGCTTCTTAATTGATCATTTGTATTTTCATTAAACAGGACATTTTCTTACTGTATAATACTACATTATTTTCTCGCTTTTCGAAGGAAATGTTTGCATGTAATTCGATAGAAATGTCGTTAAATGGTTTATGAAACTCGCAAGATATTTCAACTATTTTTGAGTGACTTAATTGAATCAGCGAATTAGCTCGGTTCGATGGCTTAAAATTTTGATGTGGAGTTCCGCGTAATAACCTTAATCTCGTTGACGGCACCCGCTTTGAGAACTGCATAATGCAGCATGTCTGCGTTTTCAGCCATTCCAATTACAAGAATCAGTTATACGATTGCTTTTCTCTTACTCTGGTAAAAATAGCCTTTACTGGTTTAATGTTGTCAAGTAATGTTATTGTAATTTCATTGGTACACTGAAGTAGCGACGTCTTGAACAATCAATGTTATTTAACCCCTTACCGTATTTCAACGAGTCACGCTCGTCATGAAGATTCTAAACAAAGCCTAATAAATATGAATGTTATGCCTTTCTTTTTAAATGAAATAAAATCTGATTCGTTTGTAATCAATATTTAAGCATTCAAATAAATGTAGCCATACAAAAAATATAAATTTTCTTTCTCTTCTACGACATTTTTAACTGTAAAGAAAATGATACGGCAAGGCGTTAACGATCTAATTGAAAATCTAATCTGAAAATTTTAGACTGACGTGTAATATTTGTAATGTAGTAATTTTCTTTTTCGTTCCGGTAATATTTTTATATTTTGAAAAGCATTATTCAATTCGTGAATTTCGAGCGAGAAACTTCAGAAATAATTACAAAATGAATTTTCTCATTTTTGCTGAGGGGGCCGTCGAATTGTAAAAATCATTCGTCTTTTTTATAAAGTGCTTGCTCGGTAGTTTTAGAGTCAAGCCGGTAATTGTTTATATTAACACATTCCTCGCTTCCTCAAAAGCGAAGGCCACTCGAAAAAGTTGGCTGCCGCAGGTTCCGTGATTAACGGGAGGATACGAATTCTGAAATTTGTTTTAAAATTCCATTAATTGACACGCTAATAAAATAAAAAAGAGAAGATGAATATTTCAACCGTATTTTTAAGTTTATTTGCAATTTCATACTACACCGTCATTTTTCTTCTCTCTTAGAAAGTAACATATTCATCGCTCGCGGAGGAACGTAATTTTACATCAATGGAAGTTAGCTGTAATTCCTGAAAAGACGTCATTCTAACTTTATTCAATCGGATGCAATCATAGCTTCTGAAAAGATATAATTTTATATCAGCGAAAAGCCCGCTTCTGTTCACAAAAAAAGAGAATATCACGTCTACCGCGAATGAATTCAATCCCACCGGAAATCCGTTATATCGCAACAGTCAGTTCTCCGTTCAGGATGTATTTAAAAAGATACATAAATAAAGATCCGGACGGAACAAGCCGTCAGAGTCTCCGTAACCGTCAGTTGCGTTCGCCTTCTGGAAGGTTAGCGATTAAAACAGTCAAAGTTCTTGGAGGATCGCAAACTTTTCCCTTCTAATAGTCCATAATTCGATCACCCGTCCATTCTTGATGTCCCGGCGAAATAAAACCTTCCTAAACGGGAGAGAGAAAAAAGCAGGAAGAGGATACATTTGGCAGGGGATATGAAGGCTCGGTATACGCAGGATAATAGGACCGTTCGCGAGGGCAGGGGATGGGAGGAGGGGGCAAAGCAAGGATGCCGAAATTCAGTTTCGGGCTGGCAGGTATTCGCGTTGGCGACGGTGTCGTCTAATTAATAAAATAAATGATCCCAGCCGGTGCATCGACCCCTAGTATGTGTGTGTGTGTGTCGTTGCATCAACCGTTCGACTGAGTGACGGTGCTCCGCCACTGCCGTCGGCTAATTGTCAAATTACGAAGATCGAGAATATCTAATGGACGTCGCGCATGAGACGGCTCGTTGCGATTTTGAACCACCATCCCCCGCCGAGCCCCTCCTTCTCTGCTCATCCCGTTTCTCCCTACCATTTCCGGGATTCCCTATTGCGCAGGAGCTGCATAAACCCCCACCATCAGGACACTGATACACAACCCCTACCCTTTTTGCACCTGCAACCCTTAAGTCGGCTTCGAAGTTACGTCATTCGAGTCCGGGCCACCGGCAGTCGTGGTCCAACGCTTCCGCTTCCGGTTCCCGCAACCGCGAGGCCCACGAGCTCTACAGCCTCGAACCTCTCTCGGTAACACCTCTTCTCTCTTCTCTATCCTATACAAGTTAGCCTCTTCTTCTTCGACGTCGTGACTCGGCGCGGTCACCGATGCTGTTTGCTTTATTTGCCGCTGGTTCGCTTGCCTGTTCTCCATGCTCTTTTATGGTACGCTCGCTTTTGTTGCTCGTTTTACGCTCCTCCGCGAGAGATTGCATGCGGATCGCTTAGATCCCTCGATCGCTGCAGTTCCTTGGGAAATACTCTCCCAGCAAGCTTCAAGTAAATTACTAGTTCTCGGCTTCGCTCGGCTTTTTCTGGGAACTATTCCTCTTTTCGTTTCACGTTCCCTTGGTTCTGTTGAGGAATGTAGACCGACGGAGTTGCTTGTGCGTGTTTCCGAATTTGTTTGCTTTTGGCAGTTTCGTCGGAGTGATATTCTATGATTGTGATCGATGGAGAAATACTCGTGATATTTTAGACGGTACACAGACAATTCGCAGTTTGATCTTAAACGGTTCTTGACGTGAGTTTATAACTTGTAGCTTTCTTCTTGTTTAACCCGTCGACGCGGTACTGAGAACAATTTTGGAGTAATTGCCAGTGATCTAGGCTTCTTTTGTGTATAGAACTTGAAAGTATTCTTTCGTATATAAAATTAACAATCTACTTTTGAGACTTCTTGTCACAATTTCGTATAGTGTCAATATAATCTCCATCTTCGCGCCTTATTTGAAGTCCCGCCGTCTGATTCAAACCAGCAACACGGTCGGTAAAGAAGAAATCTTTTCCCAATTTCGAACATATTGCTATTATCGAACGGCAATTAGTTGAATACAAGGAACAGTAGAACTGTTAGAATTATTAGACATCAATTTTCTATTATATTGAATGAGGTCAACTGTAAATCAACAACACACAACAGGTCTTGAGACTTCTTGAACACACACTTGCATTTTCCGCTCACGTACAACCCCAAAGCTTCTTTATTACAATTGGTAATACAATTACGTTCCTTAAGGCGCTCGAGAGAAGCAAACTGTGAAGTAGAGACATCATTAATAACAATTGGAACTTTCTTTTCTTTATGAAACACGAGGAAGTCTTTCTGATTATCATTCTCCGCAGAAGTACAAGTCATGGGTTAGTCAACAACATTACAATTTCAAATTAAAAGGATCTCAGAGCATTGTAATTACTATCGTACGTTTCTCGTTATATAGAGCGTAAATAAATTCTGTGTAGTAATTATTTGCAAACTTACAAGTCGAATTAAAACGCACTTAGCAGCTGGTTTGAATAGCTATTAAGATCTTCTCGTCTTCCGTGAACCTCGAGGATGTCTTTCTCTAGAGCTGATCCCGCAACAAGTCCGACATTCGTGTTATAAAATTATGATCTGATAGGCCGGCCGAGCCCATTCATCTCAATCATGTTCGCCAGAAAGATTGACGAGCGCGAGGTAGTCCTGACCTCCGCATGGAATTCCCATTAAAATCGAATTGCGTTTATTACGTAGCTGATCCAGGATTTCAATGTGATTTCCAAGTTATTCGCGAATTAGAAAACCTGTCACGATTTCAATCGAGCAGTATCGCTAATCGCTGTTTTCTATTTTTCAGGAACCGAAGGGGATTCCAGTGCTTCGGGAAACTCGTCGAACACGCTCTTTATGCTTTTGATTGTTGCTCAGAAAGCCGTGATTTCGATACTGGCTTTCGGGCAATAATCATAATCACGAAAGAGTAGACCTCATCCTAGCTCGCAGCACCTGTTACTCGGAGATCTAGTCAACTTCAGTTGTTCCTGTTGTATACTTGCATACCATAAATTAGAGTAACAATGCGTATTTATTACACTAAAATAATAAGGATAACGTACCGAGATATGTGACGATAATTCGACAAAATTGTAAATAGTTTTAGGAAGATATAATGGTGAGGTGCAACGAAATTGTTGTTATTGAACTTAAACACGCAAATCAGTTTTATACCTAGTTACGTTACTTTATACTAATAAGGTAGTCGACAATGAAATATGACGATAATTCAACACAATTGTAAATAATTATAGGAAGATATAATGGTGAGGTGCAACGAAATTGTTGTTATTGAACTTAGACACACAAATCAGTTTTATACCTAACAGTTACGTTAGTTTATAATAATAGGGTAGTCTACAATGAAATGTAATTATTACTGTTATTTCAAATTGTATACTTCGGTCCATGTGATTGTTAGTTAGTAAGCGTTGAATATTTTGTTTTATTGCATGATTGTCATGTGTATCACGTCAGCTGCTATTCTGCCAACATTACTATTAATACTATACTTTTATACTGTCATTATATCGTACGATTATAAACTAGATTGTTGATGACTGTTATTTCTTTGAATATATATCATTATAAACCAGTAAAAGCTGTGCTAATAAAATTATCCTAACCGTCAATCGCGTTATTTTATTACCAGTATAATTGTAAAACGGTGGATCATTATCGCTATTATACTATAATCCACCTTTGTAGAATGGCAAACGTTACATTACATTTATGGTATCAATATTGACTGTATTTTCATGATTCATGATTCTAATGCATTAAATACTTTACTAACACTATCATTTATATAATCATTGCCTCTGATCCAATACGTTGTGTTCCTCACTTTTAGTACCATCATGATCGCAATTTCCATCTCTCGCTATGAGGTATTCTAATAAATCTGTATCATTTCAAAAAATTACCGTACCGTGCCGATTGAAGTATGAGAAGCTGTAGGAAGAGGGATCGATCGAGTTTTCAGGCATTCAAGTCAAAAATAAATTGCTCGGGATTGGCGGTCCCGGGAGCGGAGCAGCGTTTAAATAAAATAAATCAGGAGTAGGTGGGGGTAAGAGGAAGAGAAGGAGAAGGGTTGTTCCATCTTTTACAATCCAGTGGGTTTATTGAATTTTATCTGCGATACTCGACCACTCCCTTCTGACGTCTTTAGTCGAATGGAATTTATTCCTTTGAAATTATAAACGCGCGCTTGACTTCCCTTCGTCATGCCCAAGTACTAATTGTTGCTTGAATCCGTTGCTCGGATCCTCCGATACTCACGATTTAATTGTACCATGGTGGACGGTTATCATTTATCTCGCGTACACTTCTATACTCTCAATTTGCCATCTTGTTTATTTTAAGCTCGAAAGTTATAATACACCGGATAGGAGTTATCATTCAGCTTACAGATGGTAATAGAGCATTATTTTTACTAAAAACGGCACGATGAAAAGAGTTTAGTTCTCATTAATTTATTTTTCTGTATTTGTTCAATAAATTGATGAAGTTAATTTCGCTATTCAATAACCTTTCGAGAGTTATGCAATCCGGATAGGTATTATCATTCAGCTTACAGATGGTAATAGAGCATGTTTTAGTAAAAACGGCACGGTGAAAATAGTTTAGTTCTCCTTGGTCTATTTTTCTTACAGGTATTTGTTCAATAAATTCATGAAGTTAATTTTACTACTCAATAACCTTTCGAAAGTTATATACACCGGATAGGGATTATCATTCAGCTTACAGATAGTAATAGAGCATGTTTTAGTGAAAACGGCACGGAGAAAACAGTTTATTTCTCATTAGTTTATTTTTCTGTATTTGTTATTAATGCATTTATGAAGTTAATTTTACTATTCAAAATGATATTTATTTTTATCATTTTTACCGAGATCAATCGAGCACTCAATACTAATCTTCTATTTATCGTCAAGTTGTACTTCTTTATTAACCCTTAGCGCTCGCGTGATGATTCTGAGGAGCCACTGAAAATTCCTGTATCGTTATTTAAAATATTGTTTATATTCTTAGTAGACGGCGGAACTTTATGCAAAATAAAAATTGTTTGCACATAAACTGCAACAAAGAAGGACCAAGTAATGATTACTTTCATTCTGTAATAATGTTCATAAGCTGCAACTTAATCATCTTGATCTTCTTAAATTTTTTAAATCTGTCCATATTGTTTTAAATTGCAACTACCCATATTTGTTATAAATGCATAAAATCCGCAGTCTAATTATTAGATATGTTGGTATCCAATCAATTATTATTAAACATTTAGAGAATGGAAATATTCTGGGTCAGAAGAAATATTTAATTTCCGAGTTGAAATAGCTCCGAGTGCAAAGGGTTAATATAAATGATTGTGTAATAAAATACATTGCAATGAAAACTTCCAAATTATTTTTCAACACCCGAACAGCCGAGCACCTTCGCCAATTTATTGCAAAATTGGCAAACTTTCCAGTCAATATAATTTCACTTTCCTTATTCATACAAATGAAAGATTTTACTTGTTTTCACTGTAAATCCTGTGCAAATTAGCCAGACAATGTAAATGTAACGTGGATCCACATAAAACCCAGAATCAACACTTTGAATATAGATTTTCACAAGTTTAAACGTAATGCAAAGAAGTTCCGCACTTTTTCCCAGCCGGATAAGAAAAACGGCGCAACGGTTTCGCGAACGACCCAGACATTTCTACGATTGACCGATAAGGATCGTTCGCATCACACGTCTTTCGATAAATCGTTTATCAGATTTCACGGAACCGAAACGGCCGGCGATCGACGTTGGGCGAAGTGGCGGGTAGGCGATGGCTCATAAAAGATTCAACGTTAATTACCGGAAATGGCCCGGCTGGAAATCCGGTTTTTATATCTTGTCCGAGCGCGATATATATATATATATTTCTGAGTGGCCGGGAAACGGGCTCGGGTGAGAAGACGAAGAAGTTTCTCTTCTCCTCGTCGTTGGTCGTCGGGAGCAGGCGTCGAGCCCTGGACGTCGGACCAGCACGCCGCGCCGTGACGTCTCGGTGGGCGTCGATGGTTAACAGGTAACTGGTACCGACGGCCGGCGTTGCTCAAAAACTGCCAAAAAGTCGAGGCAACGAGGGTCGACAGGTGGAAACGCGGAACGCGGAGAGATGTGGGGAAATTCCTGGTGGCGCGAGACGGGTCAGGCAACGATGCATTATTTAAATTTTAAAAGCATTTCGGAGTGCCGGCTTAATTCGCCGTCTAGTTAGCCGGCCACCCTCCGCCGTTACCCCTTTTATCGCGCATGGACGACAAACAACCGTCGAAGTCGGATACAAAACATTCCGCTTACCACACTTCAACGCGACATTATGTGTGGACATGGACTACCTACCCTGGCGGATACGGTTCTGCCGGCTCTGTTAACCTGATCGTTGAGCATTATTCTTATTCTTCTAACTCCTACTCGTGATTGTAAATACCCTTGCGATGTTGTTGCGGTGTCATGCTTCGATCGAACTTTATTTCAATATTATTACTAGACTGCGGATTGTTATACATTTATAGAAAAATTGAGTAGATGAAATTAAAAATTGTTGAAAAATTTTGAAAATTGAAGACGTCCATATATGTATGATCTCTCCTCTATTAAAATCATTCAGGGAAGAAATAACATTCAATTTGGTTTCTATTTCCTGCAATCGATGTAGACAATTTTTATCTTGCATTAAGAAATAATAATATGTCTAAGTATTTTATGGAAGAATGATTGTTCTGAATACAAACAAAAATTGCGAACCTCGAGATCTAATACAACGTAAGAAAATATTAAAAAATAAAATCGATAACATTTTGTACTTCCTTTTTGCGAGCGAAAAGAGCCATGTACTAATTATACTGCGTACCCATTACTGCGGTCACTGCATATTAGAATTTGAAATATATGAGCGTACGGAAACAAACTAATTTTTTTTGTTAAAAAGGCAAGAGAAGTTTCTTTTTATATTTTTATTGTATCGATGTAGGTATCCGAATAATAATAAAACTTTCGCCTATGCAATCCAAAGCAATATAAATAATGTACAATCATGTGAACAATAGTCTTTTAGTGATCGAGATATAAGTAAAATAGTCTTATTTTTACCTTTCATGAAGAATATTTTTTTCAAATCCTAAGATGATAAAAATATGAAAATGATTGACATTGTGTGCATTGCCAATGAGAATACAGTTTCATTGAATTGTACAAATTTATTCAGAGCAAAATATTTATTATTACGTATTTTAATCTCATTGGGAAAAAATACCGCAGTAAAAAGATTAATGCATTTAAAAACCCCGAGAAAGATTATGAAAAGATTTCAAACCTGTCAGATTTGTTAGGCATTTAAAAATTTGATCAAGAAAGATTTAGTCGACCTTTCGTTATTAATTTCGTTAAAAACGAGTTACAAACTTTTATATGACGAATGACCAGTTAATTACTCGCTCATAAGTTCATATCGAGTTTTTGGCGACATGCGGAATAAATATTTGACGTCTTGTTTCCTGTTGACATTTGTTATACAGAAACATGACACAGCTTCATCAATTTTTAAACATTACAAGCTTCAAACCGCGCGAATCGAGTTTACTTAATTATGTCGATCAAAAACCATTGATACTTTCTTTCGTTCTCCACGCTGTCAAATCGTATCACTTTAAATTTCTTGACAATCTCGATAATCTACCCTTCAGTGACATTCGTCGAAATGTAATCCCTCGATAATACTCCCGCTGACGCATCCTGCAACACAAAGCATCGTATCATGATAGCCTCTATCCCAACTAAAATGCCTGTGACACGTTTCACTGGATTTTGCACGAACTGATATCATATTTTCGATCTGTTTAGAATAAAAATGCGGAAAATCTGGTGCACTATTGCAAAGTGACTGGGTATAACTAATTCACGAACATGAAAACATACGAGATTGAAATAAAACATCATTTAACATTTATACAATTATTAATCCATGCGACGTGATATCTCTAAAAATGTGTGTGTGACTCTTTGGAAAAAGTAATTACTAAAATTATTATTATTATCTATTATCTAATTACTATACTGTGAATTGTTATGCAAATTCTCACTTGCATGCATCATTTTATGAAAAATAGGATACAGGAAGAATCTCTTTGATTAGAAAATTGATTGTGGTAAAAATAAAATAATAATGTTATTCGTTTTCATTAACTCAAAGATTTTAACAAAGTCTAACAAATATGGATGTTACGCGTTTCCCTTTAGATGAAATAAAATTTGATTCGTTTGTGATCAATATTTAAGCATTAAAATAGATGTAGCCATACTTTTGCCATTATATTCTCTTGTACAACATTTTTGGGGATAAAGACCCCAAATCTTGTTTAATCACTGTAACTGTAAATAAAAAAGTTACGGCAAGGGTTTAATGCATACATTTTCTTGTGATTTAGAAATTTGTCATAAATGCATGAAGATCCACAATCTGCTAATTACGGTCAAGAAGCTCGAAAATTTAACCCCAGAGCCGCCCCGAAATCTAAACAAACCACTCAGAGAAATGAAAATTTCCCAAACCCTCGTTCCAAGCAGGATTTTCTGGTATTTTCCGTGGGCTTTCAATAAATTGCGTCCCCGTCTCGTCGGCTACAGGGAGGTGTTGAAAATATTTTGTTTTTTGTTCACCGCTAGTATAAAACTATATCCTCGGCGCGGTAGCTCCGGCGGCAGTCCATATTTATATAGTCAAAGCTGGTTGACAGATCGACGTTCGGTCGCGACTCGTTCGCCTTGTGCCGATGAATATTTCAGTCACTCCTGGCTTCAGCTGTCAGTCCGCGGGACAAGATGCGCGAGAAAGAGAGAGAAACGGCTGGATAAGGGGAGGCTGGAAGGGTGGATCGGATGGATCTATGTATAGAGACGTATGGCCTGGCGAACTTTCGACCTGCAATGACCCGGGCTGAATACAGACGTGTTCCCGAGTTTTCCACCTTTCGCAACGAATCCTCCACCTCCCGCACTCTGGAGCCTGCAACAACCTAATGATCGATCTAATCCAAGGTACCAGACGATTGTCTATAAATAACAGGAAATTATATATTTACAAACGGCCGACCCGGATCGAACCACTCCACCGCGCAATCAGGATGGACCTCGCCCTGATACGTTTTTCGGTACTGCACAATTAAGCGGGTGCGTGAAAGTTTAAAATTAGTTGCCCTTTTGGAATTTTAAACGATAAAATAATACGAAGGTAAAATCAAGCTAAAAATCCACTGAAAATATATTTTTATTTTGTTCAACATTAGGTACTGCCTTTAGATTTTCAAATTAGGTACAATCCGGGTGGACCTCGCACTGATACAGTTTTCGGTACAGCACAATTAAGCGGGCACTTACGTGCTAGTTTAAAATTAGTTGCCCTTTTGTAATTTTAAATGATAAAAGAACACGAACGTAAAGTCAAGATAAATATCCCCTGAATATATATTTTCATTTCATTTAACTATTAGGTACTACCATTAGTTTTTTAAATTACGTACAATCTGGACGGACCTCGTGCTGATACATCTTTCAAGTGCAAGTTTAAAATTAATTGCGCTTTTGTAATTTTTAATGATAAAAGAATATCCGCCGAAAGTATATTTTCATTTTGCTTAACAATTAGGTACTGCCTCTGGTTTTGTAAGTTAGATACGCAATATATTTTCCTGTATATCAATAAAGTATTAAAAAACATTTTACAGGAAGAATATTCACGAACTGATCTGCATTTGATTGATGAATATTTTACCGATATCTCGCAAACCATTGATTTTTACAATGTTTTCTGCGCGGTTTTTGATACTCTTTTGATATTCGGAAAGCACTGTTGCGCATTCAATTTGAAAAACTGAACGTAACTGAATGGTGTATGTATCTCGACAAAAACAGAAAAAACTACAATTATTGCATTTTGCAATTCCGTTGATTGAAATGTTGTTTGAAATGTTTTTTATAAAGTGATTCATTACAACCGATGCAATATAAGTATCAATTCATTGAATATTCATTACGTTTTTTAGCTTCCAGTTCTTGTTTGGTTTTTTGTTTAAACTTCGTGAGGATATTTTATATTTACGACTTCAATAATAAATATAGAAATAAAATTTATATATAGGAGAAATTACTGTTTTCATGAAATTTCACTATCGCGTTAAGGGTCGCATCAAATCGGATAATCGAGATTATAGAATCGCCTGATACTACTTAATGAGGCACGATGTGTGTGCGATTTATCCGCCATGCATCTACGATATCATCAACGGGTTTATAAACATAATTAGGCGTCTGCTAGCTTTCAGATGATATCAATGATAATTAGCAAAACAACATGTGTCTGTTAATAACATTGAACGATGTAAAATAAGTATTAACACGAAAGATGGACGCGATAAGGAAAATTTAATAATTCTATGAATTATTGAAAGCAGAAGACCGGAAATGTTGCAAGAATATCGGTTGATCGATAACGGAAGCAAATACTTTTTATAATCTGCTTTCTCTACTTATTTCTGATTGGCCTGAGAATTTTTTAACCTTCTTTCCACTTTAGCTATCCTATTATTATTTCAGAACATTGTAACTATCGAACTGTCGACATTGTTCAAACACATTTTATTTTAGAAACAGATCTGTTTCCATTAAGATAACTTAGAAAATAAAATAATATAGGTCAAGATAAAAAACCTTATCAATCATTCTTATTATACGAGAAGGGATTAAAATTGTAAATAATAACTTGTTTCCTGCGTTTTATAATTCACTGAACTACGCCTACTGACCAACTGGGGCATACAATGAATTTTATTCAGTAGAAAATCTATTAATAATTTCTCGATTGCAAATATTGGACTTCGAATGCAAATAAAAGCTTACAAAGTGTGTGAGCTTACAAAGCTTACAAAGTTATCAATTAGTGTTATTGTTGCGGTTCTTTATGCATTTATGAAGAAATTGGATGGGTGAAATATAAAACAGTAAAAGATTGAAAACGTTTTTAATCTAACAAAGTCGTTAAGAGATGAAATCAATTTTTATGTTATTCCTGCTTCCCACAATCAATGCAAAACATTTTTATTTTGCATAAAGATGCGCAGTCTAGTTATTATACTAAAAGGGATTAAAATTGTTATAACTTGTTTCCTGCGTTTTCTAATTCACTGAATTACTGAACTAATGAATTTTTATCAGCAAAAAATCTATTAATAATTTCCCGATTGCAAGTATTGGTCTTTGAATGAAGTTAAAAGGTTACAAACTGCTTGAACTTTACGCGTGAAACCCGGATATTTTTTATTGACATGTTCCAAATGTCTACTGGGCAATTTGAATTAAGGATAAGGATAACTGCATGCGTGCGTCCATGAGTGAATATTCATGGACCGCGCGGGAATGTCGAGAATCGAGTTCTCGTAAGTAGTTTTCCGTAATACCCGCTGTGGTTTCCGAAGGAAACGTTTGGTTTCCTAATAGTCAGCCGTTTAATTATTCAATGTTCCGTCCCAATGTTCGATCTACGTTTTCAATTGCAATTACTCACTTGCCAAAGTAAACGAAACAAGCATAGTAGTTGAAATGTTCGTCTTGTTCGATAAGGAACTGCTTTGCTATCTGCGCTTCGAAATCAAATGTTCGAATAAATGTACATAGATAAAAGCGTCGAGATATCAAGCAGTACGAAACTCATTATCTACGTTCCGAAATTAACTTTCTCTTTATCACTCTCCATTATATGCACAAATAAAATATAACCATTCGGTATGCTAATTCTTTATTAATTTTCTGCGATTTTACGCTGAATACGACTAAATGCTTATTTTCAAGTTCATTATTTTAATTTAATAATGAATCTGCGTGAATTAATGCAGGAAACAAATATCATAAAACACGGGTAATAAGCTAGCAGTTTATGGAAATTCTTATTTTTATGTGCAGTTTCTGGTAAATTACTTCCACTCTAGTCATTTTTACAAACGCTAGTTTATTCGCTGAAAATTTATGGATATACGTATCTCGTTAGTAATGCACAAAGACTCCCCGAACGCTCTCTTAATTTACACGCATTTCCGCAAATACTTACAATTAGCCAAATAAACTTTATTTAAAATTGCTTCCGTTCGCGTACCTTCTAAGCAAACGATTAAAAAATTATTCTCTGCAATAGCCAAAAGAAATATTACGTTGTTGCATATGAAATGTCCGATGTAAGAATGCGACTCTTATAAAACGGTTCGATCAAGAAATGCTCTTAGTCTATTATCTATGTCTAGGTTTATTGTACGTATAAAACTTTGAGGTACACACAAAGCTAATCCTTAACACTAAACGTACCACGACCGGTCAAATGACCAGTTCTAGATTTTTTATTTCAAAATTAATGAAATTATAAAGATGCTTTATAATTTTATTAGAGCACATATTATAATAAAAACCGCGCAAAGTCTAAATAAATGAATTCTTGTCATTTTTATAAGGCAACCATGCACGTGCCTGTTGCTTTTATAGCTCGGTATGTTTAGTGTTAATATCCTATGTTCAATTTTAATTTAGATGTATAATTTTACTTTTAAATAAAGTTTATCTCAACGTCAACCAACGCGCCTGTCGTGTATTCCTTCTATGTATACTGGAAAAATAACTTTCATGTGATTTTCGGTCAAAATGTGGCGATTAATTAACTTACTAGTCGTTGATGGTAAAAAAGTACTACAAAATCAAGATAACAATCTTGTAAATGGAAAACGTGAATGACCATAATCTTATTTTTACCGTAATATAATCAAGAAACTTGAAATTTGTAGATAGAATACATTATTGGATACAAAATTGCAGTTGTTTATTGTCATTGCTAAAAATCGGACATTTCATATGTAACAACCTAATAGATATTCTTTATTAGCTAATTGTACTAAATGGTCTTTTTCACATCAATGGGAATTAAACAAAAATGAATACGTGCCTCGTTAGTAATGCACAAAGACTCCCCGAATGCTTTCTTAATTTACACATATTTCTGCACACACAAATACTATTAGTCAAATAAACTTTATTTGATTCCACACACATATCTTCTGAGCAAACGATTAAACAATTATTCTTTGCAATAGCCGAAAGAAATAGATATTGTTTAGCTAGTTGTACTAAATGGCTCGATGGGAATTGAACGCAAACAACGAAATAAATCGAAACTCAAACGAGCTCTGTTATCAGAGAGCGCTCTTCCAGTTGACGGTTCGATAAAATGCGAAAGGGCGACGTTATGTACACCGGTGCATCGCGTGTTGAAATTCGTTACATTGTTATAAAGGCTGCAATATATACAAGTATGTCTACGTAGTTGTTGCAGGTGCTGCACCGCTCCGCTCACCCCCAACCCCCACGTAACTCGTTTGTTGTAACATTCCGCAAAAGTTAAAAACTTTGTAAACTGTTCAACAAAATTGACATTTTGTATCAGGAGGGCATGAGTGTGTAAGAGGTGGTCTTTATTTTCCGCAAAAACATAGTTCGCGAACGCGCGATTTTTGTTGCCTTTCACTCGCGAATTCAAACGGCGGCGATCTTTTTCCGCATTCTTGGATCGTCTGACCGTTATAATATAGTTCCGCGAATTACATATTCTTTAAACCATATTTATCCTTTCGTTATTATATATATATATATATGGTTCCATAGAAAAATTCGATTTCTTCTGAGCAAAATGTAGTTACAGAAAAATCTTCTAAATTTATTTTTAATTACATTTCACATTTGAGCTTCGTTATATTTTCGTAAAATTCGTGAATTTTTATGTTAAAGAAAATGTAATATGTTGCACACGGTTGTAAACTGAAATTGTTGTGCGCCGGTTTCATATGCATCGCCATTTTGTTTCACCTACCCTTAGGAATATTTATGACGGAAAATATAAAAAGACGTTTATAGACTACGAATGATTCTGTCAGTAATCATTTTCGCCATGGACGAATAATTATATAATTTGTAATCTAAGATTATAAAAATATAATTCCGACAAAGACGAATGCTTTAATATACAGCCTGTTTAATATTCAATACATTTTGTACAACAAATCTTTCGTCAAATAAATATATATAGTATATGTAAATATATGAAATTATATACTTATTTAAAAATATTTGAAATGTATCTCAATAAAACATGAACTTGATAATTAATTGTGTATACATACAAATGTGTGATTAAATTTTTCTTTCACGAAACGCTAGTTTGACATATAACCACGTGTATAATCACGTGGTAGTTCAACTGACAATATACGTACTGTACGCTGAAGCATCAACGTTTGAAATGGACGCGAATAACGAGTCGGATTTACAAAAACTGTTCACGGAATCACTAGCTAACGATAATGTTTTCACGATAGCAACAACCGTGGATACAGGTAAATACATATATGCCATTTAAATAATTAAAAATCTACATAAGCACGTATTCCTTCAGAGTAACCTCTAATATATTCTAATTTCAGGATTCGAGTGGCAGGCAGTGGATGAATGCAAGGAAAAATTGAATAAAGATATTAAAATTGTTAAAGAGCGTGGGAAGATCTTCTTCAATCTACATCGGAATCAATTTGCACAAGTATTTACTTTTTGCTACTATTTTCAATGTTCGTACAAAACAAAACTTCAACTTTACATATATTTAGTAACGAAATTTTCTGTGACATGTATTTTATAAAAATTAATTAATCATTTTCATGTCTAGTACTTATTTATGTAGATATCAAATTTTGTCATTCAATAATGGGATACAGGTTTTGTTAATTTAAAGGCATTCTGTAATTTATTTTGCATTATTTGTGGTAAACGATTGATTATCAACCTTTTTTCTATATCGTCCAGTTTTTCTGGACGATTTTGTTAAAAAGCAAAAGAAATATTAACAAAATGTTAGTCCTATTCACCGGACACAAGAAATTTGTGATAACAAATTAATTAATTTTTTCTATGCCGTAGCACAATAAAATCATTATTTTATCAAACTCTGGTTTATCACAGATTCTTAAAATTTCTATAATCGGAAACAAAAAATTGCATTGTCTAGGGGAACAAGATTTTTAACTAATGTTTTCTATATCTTAAACAAAAACTATCATAATACTTTTGATTTATACACGGAGGGGAACCATTAATTTTTGATTTTTAAAAATAAAGTAATACTGGGTACTTCATGTTATTTTTATTAGTTTCTAAAAAATTTGTTTTGTGTCTGATCCCTAGATGGAAGAAGTATTCTACATTACATAAAATTATGTTAAGGATATTAAATAAGAGTATTTATTGTACTAACACCACATTAATAATTGTAGGTCCAAGAATTGAGATCAATAGACAATATATTCATAGTTGCGGATGTAACAAAGTTCAAGTTCACTGAATCTGGTAAAGATGCTGATCTCCAGCTATTCAAAGATTCGGTGCATAATAGTATGAAATTAGAGAAATGTTTGGATGCTTGGAAATATGTAACTGGTTTCCATGGAAAACTATATCCAACTATCGAAGACTACAATGCGGCAGAAAAGGATCGTAAACCCTCAAATACACCTACCACAGTTGCAACAAATAAAGGTAGAAAAAGAGGTCAAGATCCATCTGAAACTAAAGAAGATGAACTTTTAAGATATAGAGTAACATGTGAAAGAACTGGCAATCACTCGTGTGAGTCCGGAGAGATTGCCAGGGCTATTGGTGGAGAATTACAAGATAAATATTGTTGGCTTGTGGATTTGACTACGTATTACTTAGAGATAGTTTGCAAATTAACTAATGGTGAGTTAATATAATCACAAAATCAGTTTGGTAATAAGATATAACATATATCATATTATTCACAGATGAACTTGTAACGCATCTACGTGTTACTCACGAATCTAAGCATCGTAGGAATATAACGTGCTTTGGACCGACTACTCTTAGAGCAACTGTATGTTATAATTTACTACAGTTAGCTCAACCTAAACCAGGAGATTTAATAATTGACCCAATGTGTGGTGGTGGCTCTATTCCAATAGAGGTTGAGCAACAAATTTAAGCGATTTACTTTTGTCTCTATCTGTTCATTGTAATATTCAAAGATGTTGATACCGAAAATTCTAGGCCACTTTAGTCTACACTCAATCTTATGTTATTGGTGGCGATAATCATGTCAAAGCTATAACTAGAACAAAGTCTAATGTTGATGCGTCAGCCTCTGGCTGTAAAATTGATTCAATATCCTGGAGTGCATCACATTTACCACTTAAAGACTCATATGTTGACATAGTTGTTTCAGATATGGTAATTATATTAACTATTTGAAAGATATTATTGTTATATAACTTGTTTAACTCATTAATGTTTGCTACAGCCATTTGGAAAACGGAGTGGTCGAATGGTGGACAACCGAATACTTTATAAACAATTTTTAATAGAACTAGGACGAATTCTGAAAAGATCGACGGGTCGATCGGTGCTACTTACTTATGATAGACGCAGCCTTAATATGGTATGTTTTTGAAATACAGAAAACAATATTTTTGCACAAAATTATGTTAACATTTTTCTATGCAGGCTTTACAAACAGCTGGAGATATGTTTTGGGTAACAAAAATGTTAGGTGTAAACATAGGCGGTCTAAATGCTGCTGTTTATGTTATGAAAAGGACTGACGTACTTTACGAGCTATATAAACCTAAAACTAGTAAACATATACAAACGCAAAACAAATGAAGACAGGAGCTCGTACATTATAAATTACATATAAATATTTAATATTTTTGTTACAAGAGTTCATAAGAGTTTAATAAATCAAAACGTTTACATTTCTTGTAAATACTTTATTGATTTATTCTCGACTATGAGGCACATTGGACATTACTTATGCTAAATAATAGTGCTCATAAGAAGAACTTTCTTCTACTGGTTTCCATATCGTGCCTTCTACCTTGTATAAGCCATTCATACTCTCCGTACTTGGTATCGAAGGTTCCATGCTGCAAATATCTGAGTTTCAGAGTAAACCTTGGTCCCAACTCTCTCAATCTAGGCTTTCCTTTTCGTAAATCGAATTGATACCTACAACATATACATGGATTACATTCTTAAACCTTTAATTTTACAGATTTAGATACTTTCGCAGACAAACAATTTTACCTATGGTGTCTGAAGAATATATAATCTCTCTGATTATGGAATGTAACAACCCTTCTGCCTTTGAACTGGGGTTCGTAATGAAATAGTGCTCCTAACATTCTACCAATTGTGTAACCCAAGCGAGTAGTAAAGTTATTTAGTATAACTTCTGGTCTATGTTCCGTAATTTCTTTATGACTACGTCTCAATTCTGGTGTTATTTTAACATTGCTGAGTTTAAAGTATGCCGTTGGTCCATCTGGTAAATGAATGACTAACATACCATCTAAGATATTTGATAAGGAAATTAAACTTATGCAGATAACAGTCTTAAGAGGGTAGAGACTCGTTTCCAGGTTTGCTAAGGTGCAGGATGCGCCTTCTACTTTCTCAATAATGCAAAGATGGGGTTTTCCAGTAGTCAAAAATGCTAAATAAAATATCAATCTACGTCACAGATGCCCTCAAAAGTCTTCTTTTTATGTTTACGAGGCGTATAATTTATAGACAGCGGATCTTTATGCAAAATAAGAATTTTTGACCTGAATTGCAACAAACTAGAGTGAAGCAAAATGTTATTTTCTTTGTTAATATGCTTAACAGGTCTATAATGACATAATAGTATTTTGAAATTCTTCAAATGTTTTCACTGTTTTAAAGTATGTCAGCTCATTTTTGCCATAAATGCATAAAATCTGCATGAAGCTGCATATAGCTATTTTCATAAAGCTGCGAGAGCTACATACCGCAGAATAATCCAAATTAAGCCTCGTAAATGTAAAAATAGAACTTTTAAAGACAATTGCAGCCTACATTGATCTTTTATCTAGCTTTGACTTCTGAAAAACCCCAACTTTGCATTATCAACAAATGAGAAGGTGCATCCTGCACCCTCGCACTGAGAACAAGTCTACTCCCTTAAACAAAACGAAGACAGTAGAATAATATTAAATGTACAAAAAGGATACTTGGTTTACACTGATCTTCATTAATAACAACAATATCTGTGAAGTTCTTAGCGATAGCGCTCTTTACCATTTTTTTCACTCCAGATCTGTTCCTATATAAAGAAATGGAGTTCGGTATTATCCTTGTCATCTCTCTGCCAAAAATTCTAGTTTTCCTTGTTGGGTTGTCGCAATATGTAATTAACACTTTCGGCTCGCACGACTGTTTATAATAAGCCGAAAATTCGTCATGCTCAAAATCAACTTTGAGTTCTTCGTTTTCTTCATCGTCAAGATTTCCAGTAATAGTGGTCTCATCTTTCTCTCTCAAACTTTCAATAGTGTGCGGTACTTGTTTCGGTCCTCCTTCTTGAATTCGTTTCTTCCTCGCTTCTTTCTTGGCTTTTGCTTTTTCTCTCATTAATTTCTGGCATTTTTTATATCGCACTGCTTTGCATTTGATGTGGTTAAAATTGCTGTCAGACATTGTTGCTGAAAGCAAGGGAAAATGGCAGGTTATGGATAACGTGACGCACGTGACGTGAGCCTGCGTGAGCCGTAAGCCACAGTGATGCACAGTGATGAGATATTGCACGGGTTTTCTCACGCATGCGCGACGAATTTAGATCAGTAATGTAAAAGTTTGAGTAAAATGAGGTATCGTGGTCACTCCGCATATAATTTCACAAAATTTAGTTATGATTTGATTTGGGAAAATGAACATGTAACATGAGGGATGTGAGTATGCCAATCAAATATTAATAATAATTTGTAGAGGTATGCGAAAACCCGAAAATATCGAGTCGGATCGAGACGAGAATTTTTTCGAGATTGAGACGAGTTCTCGAAAATGTTAAAATGTTGAGATTTTCAAAAATTATGAAATTTTCGATTATGTCGAGATTCCCGAAAATTTTGAAATTCTCGATTATATCAAGATTTCCAAAAATGTTCGAGATTCTCAAAATTAACGGAATTCTCGAAATTATCGAGGTTCTCGAAAATTTCAGGGTTTTCAGTACTCGATTACCAATCGTGGTATGAGATTTCTGATATTTGAGACGTTTCCGAAAACCACATTATAAAATTTATTCATTGAATCTTCTTTTTTTATCCCGATACTTTCGAGAATCTCGATATGTAATTTGGAGAATCTTGGATAATTCCTGGATAATTCCGAAACCTTGGAGAAACCGAAACCTATAGAATCTTGGAGAATCCGATCCGACTCGTCTCGATGTCTTCCCGACCCGACCATCGAGATCCTTAAATTTTCGGGTTTTCGCGCATTCCTAATAATTTGCCAAAAATTCGTAGTCCGCCAATAATAGTACCCCACTACTTTTTCCACAATATATTTAGATATACATTACTGCGCTGAACGTGCATCCGTGCATGCGCGAGAAAACTTGTCCAATATTTTATTATTGGGTGTAGTAGTAGAAAATAGTTAGAGGGGAGAAATGACATTTCGCAATTGTTGCAACCGGTGCGAGCATTACTTACACATGAAAAATGAGATCAGGATCAGATTGTTAGTTTAGTGTATACAGTTTCACCTCTACAACGTCTCGACGTTCAGGCGGCTAAACGATACAGTAGGGAGGTGGGAAGAAGATTATCTATACTCCGATTGGCTAACGACTAGTGCAACAGTACTATAACACAAATAATATTGTTTCATTTTTTGTTCGCAAGCCTTCTTGTATACTATATACATTACAGTGTACAATGTACTCATATACATTACAATGTACAAAGTACTGAGTATTGCCAACTTACGAACATCAAGTAACAACAATAATGATTTGAAATTTTAGAAGATTTATTTTATTTAAAATATATTTATGTATATGTATCTGTACACGTGTGCATCTTTACATATAATATTTTTAGTTTAGTAAACTTAATAAATTTTACAGTTACATTACTTTATGTACATTTAGCTATATCGTAGGCAGATAATAATTTATAAACAAAACCCAACAAAAATTGTAACTGTACATCTTATAAATACGTTTAAAATACTTTTAGCCCCTTATGATGTCACAATTAATTGTTATATGTGTGTATATAATAATATAGGAATGATGATGCCTTTTAAATATTCTCTAGTTCTTAGTCTTTTCAGTTGAAAAATTTCAACACTATCCATAATACGAAAAAGACAACTACGGAAAATAGGAATAAATATAAAATATAATAGTGATGACTTCCTTTGGATAAACGTAATACACGTGCTACAGATCCTATTAAGGATCCACTTGTTCTTTCAAAATCGTCGTCCTATAATAATAAAGCAGTTGATCAAATGTATCTGCATAGATTTAATCACCAATTATTTGTAAAAAAGAACTTACCATTCCCCGAAGCATTTTGTCCTGATATTGGACTTCATTTCCAATGTCGATTGACAATGATTTCAAGGCATGAATCTTGTCCTTTAAAGTATCTGCCATCCTCTCATTTTCATCTTCCAAGCCATTGTGGCTTGATGTTGATGTTAACGGTAATGGTTCGTAAGCATAACCTATTAGAAAGTCCAAATGTGTTTCAATTATAGCTGACTACAGTGAAAGTCATATTTCCATATTGGTTAACTTACTTGAATGAGCTCTCCTCATTTTATTCTCAATTTTGACGGTTGTTTATAACACTCCTACAACCGAAAACAATAGAAAATTAACGTTGTAATATAAATGTGAGTATTAAAAAATGTAACTGTTTCTATTTGTCTTGATACAATATTCGTGGAGTATTATTTAATTATTAACAATTAGCTTTACACCATATTTAAATAATTTTCGTAAAATATGGATGAACTTTACGAGAAAAATCATAAACAGACATAACAATTTATTTTGGTTCACAGCTTCTCATTTTCAATTATTTTAAGAAATTAATTTTAATAGTTAAATAAATTGTTGATTTATGCATAAATTATATTAAAGCATAATTACAAACCCTGTAGAAAGAACTGTCAATGAGACGGTCAGATTGAGTCAGATCCGAGCAACCACGATCAACAATTATACGTGATTATACGTCAACGTCAAAAAGTAAATAGCTATAAGGTATAACCAGGTATAACAAGAGGCGAGACTCAGAGCGATATCTTCGAAGTGGATCGGTGGCAAGCGGGAAATTTAAATCAACTAAATTTAATATTTTTTATTTCATGTTGGAATAATTCTATTAAAAGATGGGTACAGTTGCATTAATTTCACGTATCTATTTGTAAACAAAATGTGTGCAGAATTCACCGCCGAAGAGTTTCTCCAAAGCTATGGGGGAATTCCTGTCTCCTACATAGAGATAGAGAAGTAACTTACATTATGTACTTACATTGAGTTCTTTTCTTTCCTCCAGAGGGCTATATGAACAAGAGCTTTCTCGTTAGAAAAAATATGTCGCAGATCCTATATAATAGTGTAGTTATATTATGGATGTTGCAATACTTAATATAGCATATCCATATTTAATTTTTGAATCATAGCTGAGTAACGCATCTGCTTTGCTCTCGTAGATATTTTGAAAATAAATGTAGTATTAGCTTAACCAGAGTGTCGCCAGTTGAGCTCCAAACCAGTGTTCCGATATGGTTCATCTTTTTCTCGCGCATGGTTCGGCGATTTCAGCTTCATAAAATTCTCTCAAATATGACCCCATTTAGACCTTGAAGCACCCCTTCAAGAATTAAATTTTTTTTTATATTTTATGTGTGTAATGTGTTTGAGTTATGTTGTTGGGACGAGCCACCAGTATCTTTTAGTGTTTTTCCTGTGGTCGTTTTCTGTATCGAATTCGGTTAGTTTATATAGATATCTCATTTCTGAGCCGTGTATGTTTATGTTGCTGTTGTATTGTAGTGATATATAATTTGATAGCCGTGTATGTGTCTTGTATGAGACCTGCGGAGTCAAGGTGTATGAAAGCTTCTGGTGGTGTGTATCCTGTGTGTCTTGTTTTTTCTAAATATTGGGGGTTCGGAAAGGTGGAGCTGAAAAGAGGCTATTGTTATCTACGTTTCTTGTGTTTTTTTGCCCAGTGTGATTTTTCCTGTGATCTAACTTAGCATGAGTAGGTAGTAAGTAAGGTCTATGCGCATTTCTAACATCACTGCTTTATATCTCTATCTCTACATACATATTCCTATAAAATTTGTGTTTAAAATTTCTAAAAAAGCGACGTAATTTTCAAGCTTTATTCAAAAAATAAATATGGATATGATAGATTAAGTATTGCAACATTCAAAACATATTTACGATACTATATAGTTACTGTGAGGAATTTTTTCAAGCGAGAAAGCCCTTGTCCTTATAGCCCTCTGGCGGAAAGAAAGAAAAATAATAAGCAAGCAATGTCAGAGTATCAAAGTAGTCCTGGACTACTAGTCCAGGCAATGAATGCTCATAAGGGGGCTGTAGAGGGAAATGGAAGGAACACAGTTTTTAACTTTGGGACTTTGTTCACCGAATGAGCTAACCCCATGGATATAGGCTGATATAGGCATATAGGGATGGAGCGTGAGCTAGCATTATTAGCAAGGGGGGTGATTTCTTTTCCGGAAGAGGCAGGGTAGACACTTGCATCCATTTGATTGGTGGTTTTTCTGCGCATACTCTCTACCGCCAAGTATGAAAAATGTTTACAGATTGCTTACATATGTCTGACAAGTTGAAACTAGAAAAGTGATAGTTAACCCTTTGTCCTATAATAAAGTATGACACTCGTGATATGAATTATGTTCCAAATATTATAATGAACGTTGTTAAATAATTAAAAGTGAAGAAAATGAAAAGTTGTATAAATTTTCGATAACGGCAAATAGAACGAGGGATTAAAGAAAACTAAAATTAGAGAATATAGAAAGGAAATTAAAACGTACTAATTTTGCATAATTTCTTATTTATATTTAAAAATCATTATTTTTAGCAAATGAATAGGTGTTATATATTTAATAATTAATAAGGATATCATAAATGTAATTTTTTCTTATAGTATAATTAGAAATAGGGTACAATTTCTCCGTTCTGGCTGCTGGGCTGCACTAAAAGGTTATTGAAGGTTATGTAACTGTATGTAATCATAGACATATAGAGATAGACTGCGCCGTCTTATGGGCGAGTTGAAGCCCACAATGGCGGCGCGCGGTACAAAGAGTGAGAGAGAGAGAGCATTAGCCGGGGGTATAGCGCTCTCTTTCTAATTGACGTCAATTAGAAAGAGAGCGCTATACCCCCCGGCTAATGCTGTCTCTCTCGCACGCCGCCATTGTGGGCTTCAGCGCTAGGTACAGGCCGCGCAGTCTATCTCAATATGTCTATGTATGTGTCTATCATCGATGTAGTGATGGGCGCAATCGACTAAAAACTATCGATTTAGTCGAATACATCGATGCTCGCAGCTCCACTATAAATCCACACTTAGGAAAAACGCCGAAAAAAGTGGTTTTTATTTTTTTCAACATTGTTACACCACTCACAAAAATCTGAAAAAATTTAGCATAATACTTTTGATAATATCTCATTGCTAAATTAATTCTGAAATGGTACGAGACCTACTTTTATATGAAATCTGCATTTTTTCGATTTTTTTTCGTGTTCCTCATTTTTTACAACCATAGTTTGCAACGGACAAATCTGGAAATGATACCTAATATGTGGCTTGGTATCCGAAATGTGTCACATTTTTTTCAGAATTTTTAATTGTCAATATACATATGCATAGGGAAAATGGGCCAAAAACTGGCATTTCGATTTTTCTGAATAACTACCCTTACAGATGAGATATGGGGCTGAAACTTGTCAGAGAGGGGTCTTTTTGGGTAGGCTATCGAATGGTTCAAGCTCGATTAAAATCCCGCCGGGGGCGAATTTCACCCAGCTATTTTCTTTTTCATAACCAGTGAACTTTGAACGCGGATATCTCGGAAACTATGCGAGATAACGAAAAACTCAATCGAATCAATCTTGTGGCACATTTTGTCAGCTTTAATTTTGTATGGAATGGTCCTATCGCTAGGATGCATAGTTTCCGAGATATAAGCAGAAAACCGAAAAAGGGGACCTTCTACGTGCCCCCCTGCACCCCACTCACCTCCTAGGAGTGAACTTTTAGTATGTTTATCTCCTAACTAGTCCAAACAAAGTCCCAAAGTTAAAAGTTGTGTTCCTTCCATTTCTCTCTACAACTCTTCGTTGACTGGACTAAAGAGCCTTTGTCTGATGAGAGGATACGAGAGTGCTCATTGCTCATGCCCGGGGCCGGGGCCCAGAGTTGCCCAGAGTCAGAGTCCACAGTCTTTTCTGCCACCACTTTCGTCAGTACAGTCAGAGAGACAGAGCACACTCAGGTTTAGCATGTATATAATAGAAATTTCTGTTCCGGCCCCCTGCCCCCTAGCATGACCATTCTTATCAGAGAGTATATCTTTTATATTCAATCTTCTGATTATGATATGTAATATGTAACCATGACTGTTAACTTCCCTATACTATTCGTGCGAATTTCAAATTTAAATGCGTGCTGTTTCAAGGTTCCAATCGGTATCAACTATTTAAACTATTTTTAACCGAGATCAATATATACGACTACATTATTTACAATTATTAAAAATGTCATAGGTAACATTTATAAACGGTAACGTATTTCAAAATAACATAAATGAAAGAATTTTGATGTAGATAGCTTGATTTCAAAACGCGATGAACGCTGTTAGACTCTAAAGGGTGCAGTTATAGTGGAGCGGCGGGCATCGATGATAGCGGCGCGGTGAAAACAAACCAACATTCGTGACAACGTTTCGACACATACTAAAGAAAAAGTACATATAAATTTTCTTTGTTCCTCGTCACCGCGCCGCTATCATCGATGCTCGCCACTCCACTAAATAAACTACACCCTAAAGATAACAAGGCTGAAGATATAGAATATCGTTAGCCATTGTAATATGATAATATATAATACGATCCAAATAACATTTTTCATGGGTCAGGGAAATTATATAAATATATATACCATAAAAGTAAAGTCTGATTGGTTTGTTATATATGGTTTACATCGATTCTTCATAAATTACAATACAATTATTTCGTATTGTTTTCCCTCGAATTTATTATCAATTATAATATGTTAAATATAAAGGCACAAACAATGAAAAGTAGTTCTCTACTTTCTAGTTATCTACGATTCTATTTTTACTTGATTCAGTGCTACCGTTGATATACATACATATATACCTCTAATTGTATACATATATGTATATATAATTCGCCACTTAACATTAATATAGATTCTTAACGATAGGAATACTCATTACAACGTTAACCTAAATCTTTGATGTTGAACTTAAATACGTCCATTACGTCTAGATATTCACAACCCTATTAAGAAACGTTCAACGTTAAAACTTCTTTTTACACATACCAATTCCTAGGACGAAGGTGACACGCATAAACGAGGAATGAAACAGAAATTACGTTTCCGTGATTCTATATAAAACTCGTACCCTGAACAAATTTTAACAACTATTAAAACTTATACGCTCTATATTTTCCCTCGTATGCCCTTCGATATTTTACATCGTGATCCACGGACACTATATTTATTTATACTTTCATGTCTATAACATTTTTACTTTAACATCGAACGACGATCGATAAGTTCTAAGAATGTTTCTCGTATATAAATTCAACATGAGTCGCGTACGCCGCGCTTTGTGCACCATGTAGCCGTTACATGTAATTATGTCTTTCTATGTATATCAGTACACAATTATTCTACCGACAGTTTGATCCTCAGGGCGTGACGGAAATTAGGCCTGAAATTTGAATGCGTTGCCATGAATGTAAAAGAACGTTTCTGTGTCCAGAAATTCGGATTGTTGACGATTTGGAATGTTTAATGCCACAGGATGATGTTGGAAGACGTTACTTGATTCTCGCACTGTGACTCTTTCTATATACGAAATTATTTTTGTACTTTCACACACAGTTTCTAGAGTTAAGAATCAAATTTTGAATATGTCCGTTGCATTACCGAAGCTCCACGCTCTACTGACATTACCGTAACAATCTATCAACAATACAGGTTCATTACTCTGATAGCACCTAGAAAGAAGTTTCAGTTTACGTGAATTCCCCTTCTGCCGCGAAACAACGTTTCCGTGGCAAGTCCATTCGATGGACTCGCGTTACAATAAGCGACACGTTCAAACTTCCCTCGAATAATTGTATACAAAGTTGAGCAGTTAATTGGTCATCTTAAATTAAAAACGCATGTGTCGGAGGCTAATGAACCGTTAGGCAAGAATATGATCGTTTATGCAGCGGTTAGCATCTTAAAATATTGTGATCGACGAGACAGACTAACAAAAACGTCGTTAGCAATAAATATAGGAAACACGAGACGCCGATTGCATTAATTCCATGATCGTATGATACGTTTGTGAAGTTATCTGTGTATAAACTGTTGGTATGGTCAAATGTCAATGAAAGTCTTCCAACTTACAATTAGTTTTGTGAATTATTTAGCTGAATATTTTGAGGAGTTTAGTGAAATAGTCGACGAATGAAGTCTACGGGATGGTGCTGGACTAACCGGAGCCGAAGGAGAGGGTCCAGTGGGCGTTGTTGGTTTCGACCCTCTCCTACTCCGTCTCATTGATGAATAGGGACTCGTTCCTCTGTTCACTCGTTCGTGGGCGTATAGTAACACGCCGATATCTCGATTGCCTGCTTCTAACGCGATTTTTAGAGCGGAACTGCCATCTATATCGACGATTGATGGATCACAGTCTGGGTGTGCAAGTAGCAATCGCACGATGTCGGTGTGGCCATGTTCTGCTGCACACATTAAAGCTGTACTGCCATCTTCGTCTTGAATGTTAACTGCTGCGCCTGCATCCAGGAGCAGTTGAGTCATGTCTTTACGACCATGAGATACTGCCAGCATCAAGGCAGTTTGGCCATGCTAAAATAGATACAGCAGTGTTATCGATGGATGCTTAGTTTTACAAAGAATAAATGCTTGTACATGATTCTCACCAATTTTGCTCGAATATTCACATCGGCCAACTGGAACAACCTGTTTGCCACAGATTCGTGAGTGGAATTTCTGACCTCTGCAAGCGCTGCTAACATCACGGCTGTGTAGCCAGCTATATTTGCTCTATTAATATCGCAGACTTTAGAATCTAAAAGGATGGATACAACATCGAAGTTTCCATGGGATACCGCATAGTGCATTGCGGTGTTCCCACTGGAGTCAGTCATGTTAACAATGTACTCCAACAAAGTACTGGAACAATCTTCGAAACAGTCTAAATAATCTTCTACTTCTAACGGATTGGCGGTTACTGTGCTAGAGATTTTGAACCACTCTTGCTGGATGATGTTGATAGCGTTTTTCATCTGGTGGGAGATATTCTTGCTGGGCGACTTCTTAAGACTGTCGTTCAGAACCTTCATGGCAGCCAGCATCTCCTTAGAAGGGTCAACCTTCTTTCTAGGCTTCTCTTGAATTGGCTGGAACAGAGCGGACTCTGGAAGCTCGTGTTTCTCTTCGTTGTCTGCTTGTTTCTCCGCCATGTAGATTTCTTGGGACTTTTCATCTTTCCTCGTCTCCCCTTGTAATTGTTCGATACTAGAAATATGGAAATAGAAAATTCATTTATCTAGATTCTAAGTAATCTCATTTAATTTAACTAAATCGTATGTTTTAACTTCGATCGTTTTCAGGCTTTATTTTGGAAAAATTTACCCTCTTTCAACGAAACGAGCAGACGATACTTCGGTGAGCTCGGTATCGTGAACGAAACGGGTCGATTGTTGTTGTTGTTGCCGCTGTTGCAGCATCGATCTGTCGAGATCGTACACGCGGTTACTCGTTCACCATATCGTGATCGTAGCAAATTTAGGGTACACTTTCTCTGTCACTGACCTCTCGGCTGATATTTACAATCTGACCTCTGCGCACCACTACGAAAACACTTATGACGCATCCGACGCGCAACCATGGAGCCCAAAAAGCTAACAAGCTCCCGACATGCGCTTGTCATTAGGCACATGATACATTGATCGAACAGAACTTACCAAACCAACCCCAACATCCACCCTTCGCCTTGCCAGCGACAGATGGCGTACCCTGCACTTTCCCCGTGTTTATCGACTGATCGTACGTAATTGCTAAATCATTTTTTAACAATTGCATTTATGCATTTACAGGAAATACTAGAAGGAGCCGTCCGCTATATTTAAATTATATTTTCATGCAATCTGTGTAAAAATTTTAATTCTAACCCTTGGAGGAAGAATGTAATTTCTGATGCAGTCAAAATTTATTATTTTCTGGTAATATTATATAAATTGTTTCAACACACACTGGATTAATAATTTTTACAGTTAGCTTTGCAGTACCCGTCTGACAGGGGATTCATTGACTTAATCAAAAAGGTGCAGCAGAAACAATCATCGTCGGCAAAGGGTTAATAGGAGCACTACTTCGCCAAGGCAGAAAATAAACGAATGACTCACCGATTGCTATTGTCATACTGCTCCTTGTTATCGGAATCGTATCTGATCACGGCTGGTATCTTCGTGTACGTGTCCTGCCGTTTGAACTGTCTCTTCTGTTCCATCGAGTTGTTCAAGGATATGTGAGACGGTCTGGGTATCCTCGAGACGAGATTCGTGTTCTGATGATTCATATTGTTCTCCGCGTTATTTATGATCTGCTTCGCCAAGTTCTTAATCGTCTCTTTGCAATTGTCGCAATAGTTCGCCGCGCAGGAGATTGAGATGTGCGGTCTGACTGACTCGCCGACAGAGACGTCCGTGAACTTCTTTTTAATTGGCGAGGTACCGAACTCCCTCTTCTTAGGCGCCAGACCGGAAGTGTCGGTGCTCTTCACGGTGGTCCGTACCAGATCGTCGACCATCACGCTGACGGACTTGGTGGCTTTCCTCTTCACCTTGGTGTCACCGTAATTGAACGAATAACTTCTCGAATTCATCGAGTGGAGGGATAAAGGTTGCGTGGCCATTGGATCAGGACCAACCGCAATGGTCCTTGTTCCAGGACCAGTCCTGACCTCGATACCGACATCGGACGTTCTCGGCTTCACCGTCACCCCCACGTTCGCCCTCATTTTGTACGGTTCCGTCACCTGAGCGAATTGGTCCCGCTTCTCGACGACTTTCGGCGGTTCCGGTGTACACTGGCATCCTCTGGACACGGTGTCCTTGATCAACGTGCTCTTGTATATCCTGAGAGCATCGTCGACAATGATCGCGACGTCTTCTTTCGTCAGCACGTCCTTCATCGTCAAAACGGTGGACGTACCGTACGATCGTTTCCTCGTTTCTTTCTTCGCTTCCGGCGCGATATCCTCGATCACGAATTCACTGAACACAAGGTCCTTTAATTTATTCCTCGTGTTGATACCAATGTCGCGAAACTTCTTCGCGTCTCTGGCGAGCTTCGGACTGGTCGGTGGTATCGGTTCGGTTTGAAGTGGGCTCCGTCTCAAACGATCCATCATCCTCGCTTCCGGCGCGATCTCTTCGTACATTAGTTGGCTACGGGGTAACGTCGACCTCCAGCTGTCCCGCGAGCAGTCGCTCGAGTACAGCTTGTCCAGGCTCGACGACGACATGTCGTGCATCAACGAGCTGTTCTGCGTTATTTCAGGTACGATTTCCTCGATCTGCAATCGACTCCTCTGCAGCGGTCGTTTTATCGGGGTGCTCGTTATCATGCCGACGTCTCGGGTTCGAACCTGATCACGTAACAATAACCGCGTTACTTACTTAACTATTACTGTAATTGCTATCCGCTGAGAAATAAATGGCCGACCTCTCTACTCGCGGAACTGGTTTACACGCCCGGTTCAAAACGCGCCAGATCTTCTTCGCATCTGAGAAAGTCTTCCCATCGTTCAGTGAATTTCACGTGTGGCACACGCGAGCGTAATAATGACACGGATTTAATGAAGTTTCGTCTTCTTTTATCCGGGCAACGTTCTACAGAAATTTGAAATTTCAACTTCGCTCGCGTCACAAATGAGGAATCTCAAAGATTGTACATGAATATGCAAAACCCATTTGTCACGCTACGAGAACAGCCGAATCAAAATGTGTGCAAAATCCCAACGCAAAAAGTTCGATAGCTCTTCTGAAAAAAATTCGAAAATCAGAATATCGGTGGCGAATCTCCGATTGTTATCATTGGCTGATGAAAAAGACTTTCTCACCTGGCCGATGCTAATTCCCCGATTTCTTTGGTAATTAAAGTTCGTCCCCCTTTCCACGGACTATGCAAATTGTTCTCGGTTCGGTGGAACCGGCATTCTCAAGCGGTTTCGCGCGTTTCACCCGCGGGTGGATGAAAACCAGATCGAAACCGGGCGATAGAAGTTATGGTACCGGAAACGGCCGCCTTCGGGAATTACCTGCTGGTGCGAGACGCCGACGTCCCGTGTCATGACGCCGCACATCGTTCCCATGTCCCTGGTCTGCGTCGGGACGGTGGCGTTCTTCAGATTTCGCTGGGACACCCGCTGTTCCGAGAACGACTGGCTCCGGTGCCTGTGCAACGTGTCGTTGCGGGAATTCGTCTTGCTGAGCTCGTCCACTTGTCGCAGAAGATTTCGTTTCTCCTCTTTCAACACCGACACTTGCACCTGCGGCGACCATGTGAAAGCAGAGAAAAAGAAATGAGACGCGCGAGATCATTAGAGCGGATCGCCTTCGCCCGCGACTCGAATAAGACGACCCCGCTCGTTCAATGGCGACGATCGTTCTCAGGGTTTCATCGAATAAATACTAACTGTACCGATCGACGTGTCTGCTCTTATTTCCGAGGCAGACTTAAACAGTTGTACAAAGACCGTGTGCCATAATCGTTTGCTTATCTGCGACGGTTTTATTAACACCCGGACTGCAGACACTGCCACGAGGAACACGTCTATGCGACACAGAAGTTGGTGCACTTGTTAGTGGGTTGCGAATGTTCAATTTGCATCTTCGCTGCTCCCTTTTCGGGAACTGGAGCAAAACAGAATTGGAGGGTGTGCCGCAATAAGGAGCAGAGACTCTACGTTTTATACAGTTTTTGTTATACATCCCCCGTTTTATTAAAAATCACACGTGATCTTTTTTCTTGGAGCTTGGCTTCGATATTTAAATTGTTTTTATTGGAATATGAAGTTAAATATGAGTTGATTATACATATGTAGTATGTGTGCAATAATACCCGATCGTTAATTTCTTTTGATTGATTTGCTCAAATCGACTGCAAGTGAGGCTGTTTCTTTGTTGCAATAGCCTGTTCAATTTTATTCCTTGTGTTATGATATTTGAATTTACGTATTTTATTTGAACCTTTATATTCCGATAATTATAATTACTAAAATGCTTAATAAGGAGAACATGTACAGTTGAACGTGTAGAAATCACCACTGATCGGCATTTGATTTGACAGTACCATCCTAGAGGTCACTGACAGCTGGTGACGTCAAAATTAATTGAAGCACGTCTATTAGCTTCACCGTGGAATAAATACCGTATCAATACATCACAAGGCAAACACATAAACTACATTAATGCTATGAAAAATTATAATTAGACTGCGGAACTTTACGCATTTGTAGAAAAATTGAGTAGATGAAATTCAAGATTGCTGCAAAATTTTTAAAATTGAAGATGCTAATATATAATATGATTTATCCTCTATTAAAGTCATTAAGGGACGAAATAACATTCAATTTAGTTTTTATTTCTTGCAGTCTAATTATAATAATATGTATTACACTTTGGTAATACAATATGTAAACGCAAAGATTTTTTAGTAGATTACTAACGAATCGAAGAATCTAGCTACGAATTCAATTGAATGGAAACGAAAATTAAATTGTGTATTCAAAGTCAAAGTGAGGCGTGAATGGAAGCACTTACCAGCAGATCTATAGTTATATAGATAAGATAGTGCACTATCAAATTGCACATCGTACAATGCCAATTTCCAGCACTGTTTATTTCCCCAAACATTCCGTGCTAGTCAATTACGTTCGCGAGTCAGATGAGACTGATAGAATCGTTTCACATCAATGATTTCCAAACGATATGTCCGTTACGCGACATGTGATTCTCTCTGTCCTATAAGCGGTGTATATGTTTTGTGTACGATCTTCAAATGTTTTTCTCACGACGGAATAATTGTGGGTAAATACTGTTAGTATACATAAACGCGACAACCTATTAATCGCTTCACTCAAGAATGATTAGAAATCATTTACATGTTGTTCTATCACTGGCACCGGCAAACTAAACTCAAACTGACCTTCCATACTATATAAGAAAAATGTACTCTATTGTTCACCGTCGGTCTTTCGTAGATAAGCGAATTTTTTACTAACAGGAACGCGTCACAGCAATGTTATCTCTAGTGGAAACTTCATGTAGCCAGGTTTGGCTCTATATGTATAGGTTTGTGAAGAATCACGCGTATCGTTAAGGACTCCATTTACTGATTCAATCACCTCTGAAATATTGCACTCTAAAGTGCAATACTAGTCGCGGAACTAAATGTAAACGACGCGACCACGTAAACGCTTGTGTTCTTCTCCACGGGCTACTTTATCTGAACTGTCCCATCTTTTGGGTCCTCAATTTTTCTCACTTTCGGCGACCATCCCCTCTTCCCCATTTTCTTTTTGCACATAGGGTAGGGGTACCCGGGCCACGTGTTTGTACCGATTCTTAATTACTACCTGACCCTTCGGTACTGGGACTTTCCGATACGGGTTCTTGTACCTGAGAGGCTAAATTCATCACACCTTTAATTTGAGCACCATAATGAAATGGCAATATGTAGTAGCTCGGTGCTAGGAAAGAAACTGCTGAAAATTTCCAGATGGCCGAGCTACATTAAACAACTTGTAACAATTGTTTCGCAGTAAGATCTTGAAAAATGTCAGAGTTACAGCCTCTTTCCAAGAAGTTCTTTTCACCCTTTGCCTTATAATATCGTGTCTGACTCGTGATGAAGATTCTGAACAGATTCTGATAAAGAAGTATGTTAATCATTTCCTGTAAATGGAAATAAAAAATTCTGTTTTGGTTTTGTTAATACACGGCTATTGGAGAACATATAGGAATACAATTTATATCAATATTCTCCTTTTTTAGGAAATTACGATCTACAAAAAAGTTCCAATCACTGAAACCGTAAGATGAATCGTAGGGCAAGGGGTTGATAAAGGTACTTTACAGTAAGCAAACGAAAAAGATTGAATAATGATGGTTCTGTTGATGTACAGGGTGAGGCACCTAAGACTTTTAAATGGAACAACGAATTTGATCAATGCAGCATTATAGCTAATGAAAAGACAAATTCAACCATGTATAATATGTTCACCTTCGAAGGAGTTATTCTTCAAAAAGCATAACTTCACGTACGAAGACCACGTTCACACATGCTCATCGTACTCTGCCAGTTGGTGTAAACACTGGAACATTGTCGAAAGACATCTCTCGTTTACAAACTGCCGTATCGTGCAGCACTTTGTGTCATATTATATCAGTATGATTAAATACTGTGCAATCTTCTTTACGGATAGGTTACAAGCATGTTCAGATGCTGGCGGCCACCATTTTGAATACATTCTTGAAAATGATAGGCAGTACGGCAGCTTGTAAACAAGAGATACCTTTCGACAGTGTTTCAGTGTTTACGGTACAAACACGTCAACGGAACCCTGGTAGAGCACGGTTTTTTCTTTTTCTTTTCTTTTTCTTCGAAAAAGTATCACTCTTTCGGAGGTATTTGAAGTTCAACATATTATACATAGTTGAATTTGTCTTTTCATTAACTATAATGTTACACTAATCAAAATACGTAGTTCCATTTAAAAAAACGACGATGACCTTGAAATATCGGAAAATGTGACCTGGAGAAAAAAACCTCTCCGTCACAATAATTGTCCCACTGAACCAAACATTTTCCGCCCGAGACATTTTCTTGTATTACTAAAAACAACGGAGATATTTTTGGTGTAAGTTTTAAGCGCCTCACCCTGTATAATATTACTCGGTAGATGTAGGAAGGGTGTTTGAAAAGAATTAATTGTTTATAAAATGGCAAAATTAAAGGAAAAATCTCCATTTAGAAAGAAATCCTTCGTTGATCTACTGGATTGAATAATTTATTAACGATGATTGAATGTAAATCGTGTTTACCGCGTAGTACACCGCCTTCTAAGGGAGAGGCTAAAAACATTTTCCAGGATTTCGCAGCAGAAAAATGTCGACAAGTTGTACCATCTATGTATTTTTAAATAAGGCACTCGTTGAAAAAACAATTCCTAAAAGCGGCTCTCCTTCGTTCCATTAACGTGATCCGTTAATATCATAATTCTACCGAGCGTGGTCGTTAGAGAACATCAGGACGAATTAATTACGTCTGGCTCGTAATTACACGTTCCTGTCGGAAGTATCGCAACGGAATGAATATGCACGCGTGACTCATGCGATGGATCCGCGACAAGAAAACATAAAACCGATTCGCCGCGCGAAATCGTCGGGTGCAACGCTTACCTGTAGCATGGGAATCGCCTTGACCTGTTCCTCCAACTCTTTCATCCGTTCCAACGAGGCCGCCATCTGTTCCCTGATGTTCTGGAAAATATATATCCCACCGTCTACGATTATTCTCCGCCGGTTATAATTCCGGGGTTACCTTCGATCCTGTTGTATACTTGTTGCTCGCGTACCTGTAGCGCGCCCGTGCTGAGATTCGAGTTCCCGCTGCCAACGCTCGCACTGTCAAAGTCAGCTGGGTGCTCGACCTGCGCGTTGTTGTTTTGCATTGGCGTGGCCGCGTTCGTTCCATCTGAAAATGTTTTCAAACAAATTTCTTATTCCATCACTCTTCACGTTCTCCGTGCAGACCATTTTACACAGTTTTTAACCCTCTCACTGTGCACAAGAAACATATGATTAAATACCTGAATTTTATTTTCGATTCTTAATTTGAAAACGCTACGAACTTTCTTCCCAACCCAATATATTTAGATGTGCATGTGAGTGGATAAATTACATTGTTTATCATAGTTCCCCAGCTTTTAGAATTCAATGTATTTATAATACATAGATTATATTATCACTAGACAGCGGAACTTTTTGCAAAATAAGAATTTTCGACCTGAATTGCAACGAACTAAAGTAAAACAAAATATTATTTTCTTTGTTAATATGCTTCATAGGTTGAAAATAATCTAACAGTATTTTTAACACTACACCTACCGAGCACCTGAGCGATTAAAATGTTTCAGCTTACAAAAATGACAAGGCTCTGTTTATTTAGATCTTATGAAATTTTTATTACAATATGTGCTTGAATAAAGAAATGTATCGAATCAATTTCCATGCAAGCGATTTCATTATTTCAATAATTATAAAATGAAAAATATAGAACTGGTCATTTGACGGAGTGGTAGGTTTAGTGTTAAATTCTTCTAATGTTCTTAGTGTTTGAAATTACACCTACTCATTTTTGTCACAAATGTATAAAACCCGTTGTCTAGTAACAACATTTGTAGATCTAAAATAAATAAAAATCGCACCAAATTCTGTCGACTTTGATGCTGCTGCATTCTTTGAAAACGTTTACAAACCATAAATGCATAAAAAGATCCGCAGTCTAATGATCACAGTGTTTTTAATATTGCAAAGCAAAATTGATTTCCACCTGCCAACTCGATACGAACGAACACAATTTAATTTCGGGATTAGGGTATATCATTTTGAAATACAATCGACGTCGTCACCGATGACTGATATTCTGGAAAATAGTAAAAATTGCCATATGTTGGGGGAAATTACGTGGGCAAACATAATTTAATTGGTTACCAAACGAGCCTGATGTTTCGATGAAATGACATTAATGTATAAATAACATTTGACACGAACATCAACGCACGATTATTGCATATTTCAATATTGTTCACATCTGAAAATCAGGAATTGTACATAACTGACATAACTCACATAACTGATACTATTTAATAAGCTTTCAATAGGCTGACTGTTGAATCAACCTAATGTTTCCCTATGGAAAAGTATCCCAATACGGAAATCCGATCATCTACAGGCACAAATCCATGCAAATATTTGAACAAGAATTCGGGAACTGTTGTTCGAGGTATAAATGAATATTTATACGCAAAGAGCTGTCTTTCCGATAGATGAAAATTGAATCGGCATAGGCGTGTACATGACATGGCTTTTCTCTCAGTGTTCTTCATTTATTGTTTTCGTAATAGGTTACTCGATGTCTGATCGATATAATGTAATAACGAACGTTCGTAACAATTAATTAGTTGGAAACATTTTGGCGCGTTATACATTCCACATGTACTGCACGCATGATCGCACGTGTATGTGTATAATTATGACTAAGCGATTGAGCTCTCCACGAATCAAAATAATGTATCGAACGCTTGCAATTTATTTACGTTGCAATTACTTGCATTTGGAGCCTGCAATTAATGAAATTAAAGGAGTAAGATTTTAAGGGTAAGGGGTAAGATTTTTCCAAGTCAAACATTCGGCAATTGTTAAAAATGCACTGTTTGGTATTATGTGTTTACAAGTCCGTTAAATAAGAAGAGGATAAAAACAACTGATTAAAATGATTTTTGTGGAAAAATTATCGAACGAATCGTTTCACCCTGTGAACTAAGGGTTAATCCTTGCCTTATTTAATCCGACATAAAATGTCATTTTGCTGTGATCGATATTGAGTATTCCAGAAAGTGTAAACATACAGTAAATATCAATATTCTTTTCTCATAGAACGATAAGGAAGTTGTAATCACTTCAGCTGTAGAATGAATCATAAAGCAAGGAGTTAAAGTTCGATGAACCCGAAAGTTGTCAGTGCCAAGTTTAAACGTAACTTGTTTGATCAATCTCTTCCTTTTCCAAAACTTTTAGCTTGCGAATTTGATAACTGACTCCCTAATCCAATAGAAAGCTGTAGAAGTTTAACGTTGAATAGAAAATGAAGGTACAGAATGGGCTGGGGACTTTTCACCCTATACAATAGATGCCTTTCTGTGCGAATCCCTCTCTTTGCCCTTTACTTTATATCCATAAATTCCTTAAGTCTCACTGTTTGGAACTTTAGAGTTCAATTCAGAAATGTTCTACCTTATTGTCAACTCTAGATTCTAAGTTATTCTTGTAATGTTAGCAAGCACAGAAATGTGCATGTTGCTAATAATCCCATAGAGGTTTTATAGCTTAGTTAATAAAAAAAAAGAAAATGGGCTGGGGATCCTATAGCTTCAAGGAGATCCACGGAGGTTTCAAGAGGGTAGACTCGTTTCCAGGATTGCAAGGGTGCGCGGGAGATGCGCCTTCTCATTTCTCAATAATGCAAAGATGGGGCTTTTCAAAAACCAATTCTTAAAAGTCCTATTTTTACGTTTACGAGGCGGAATTTACATTATTCGGCAGCATGTAGCTATTGCAACTTTATGAAAATAGCTACATGCGCAGTTGTATGCTTCTGAATAATGTAAATTATGCTGCTGAATAATGCAAAATACGCCTCGTAAATGTAAAAATAGGACTTTTGAGGGCTAGATTGATCTTTTATCTAGCACTTTTGACTATTCTGAAAAACCCCATCTTTGCATTATTGAGAAATGAGAAGGCACATCCCGCAGCATTGCACTCCTGGAAAAAGGAGGTGCAATTTTGGTGGCAATTCAAAGTCTAAATCGCCGCTAAGTAGCACTTCCTGAGCAACCCTCGGGAACAATGTCTCTGAACGATTCGTCGCACGGTCTCGTTACGCAAGCTGCGTTCACCTGCAGCCATTCAATTTTTTAAATTGATTCTTGCGTAAGTGGCTTTTACTGTGTTACGGCATTGGACAGGCTTATTGGGTTACGAGACAATGAAAAAACGCGAAGACGCACCGGCGCTCACGTCCATTCGACGGTATCGTGACGTGGAGAATTACCGGGCTCGGTGGATCGTCAAAGAATTTCCCTGCACGCGAAAACTGCGCGGTGGAAGTACCTGCGAGCAACTTTTAATATGTTAATTATCCGACTGTTCCATAACGAGTCTCTACACATATCTGCCTTGTGTGTACAAAAAGGAGTAGCCCGAATAAAAACTGAAATATCTCAGCTAGGTAATTTTGCCGCCAGGAATTTCTAGAATACAATCGACTCGGAAAGTTAACATCATTAACCATCCAACCAGCAACCATACATTCCAGAGAACTGATGTAATAATTTATTTGGCGAAACTAAAACTGAATCGCGGAGATTTTTCTCGCATCGATAATGGAACAACAAAAATATTTAATGAATCTCAACATACCGTCACATCGTTGCTATTTCAATTCTGCTTCTCTTAATTAATGCAGATCATGTTTATTCCGCATAAAAATCTGCGGTTTAGATCGCACTTTCCAAACCTAATCAAACTTGTTAGATCGTATTTATCAGTTAAACATTTTTTAATTGAGTTTATAATTCAGTCACCTCATATGCACAGATGTTTGTAAGGTCTTCAAGTATATCGTTATTTGAAAATTAATAACAAGAATTAAATAATTAAATATTTTGTATGTGTAATCGTATGGATGTTATAATTATTTCTCTTGCATTCCTTCTTTAGGTTTCATGCAAATGCTAATGATAGTTTCACTTTTTGAGGTAACTGTACACCCCTTTTCCCTCTTTACAGTTTTTACACATAACTATTTAAATCGCTTGCCACGTTCACGCTCAGAGATTTTAGGAATATTGCCGAGCAGTTTAACTTCTTAAAATATCATTGTATGTGTTGCCTTTTGACAGTAATTTCCACTTGGAACGATAAAAAAATTTCGCTAGAGCTACACGTGATTGATTAATGCGATAGAGAGAATGATTAAAAATAAAAATAAAATGTTCCTGTTAAGAAGGTTAGGTTTCCATTGAAGTTCGTGCGCGTAGACAATGTAAAAGCAAAATTAAAGATGAACAAGCGTGATCTAAAAACACATAAAGGCGCGTAGCCAGGAATAAACGCGAACGTGATGTAATTCGCATGGACACATTGCGTTGGGTCACGAGAGCTTTCATAAACGAGATTAATGATTTTCTAAATTTAATGCAGCACTCTGTGTACCGTTCTGTAAGAGACGTAAATGAAGGTTGCTTATGCAAGTGCGCACATTTATTAATTAGCTTATAAAAATAGACATTAAATAATGACTCGTTAATTTAATTCGCATTCTTATTAAATTCTGAAGGAAACATCTTTCGTTACAGTGAGATCAAGCTTTTCTCTGTGTACTGCTCTTCTGCTTTTCTCTGTGTAAACAATTTGTCTGCCAAAGTATTTGTGAAATTCTATTGATGATTAAAAGATAAGCACACAACACTTAAAAAATTTTTAAACATATCTCAGATAGCATTCCTAGAACATTTCTGGAAATTTTCCAATCGTCGACTTTTTATTTCCGTTTTTATCAGCATGGGGTGCGTTTGCACCCCATACACAGAGAGAAGGTTAAGTAAACCAGACGACGCAACAACTATCCTCATTTATATTTTACGGTTTCTACTTCAGGTAATAATTGCTTTAGATTGCATTTTTTAGACTTTAGATTTTAGACTTTAGATTTTATAGGGATAAATGTTTCACAAAAATCGTGTGCGTCTCTTCCACACAAATATCACAACAATACAATAGTTTCAACAACTTTACATGTGAAATATTTCTGCTGTATGTACATCTCCCGTAGTACATATAGTACAATTTTAAAACAAACATGGTCGATAAAAATGTCCGACAATTCCCGTGAAAGGGAATATGCTCGTCCAAGCATCGGGTGTGTGTGCACCTTTCGTTTCGATTCGGATTGCGTGCATGTAAAGCAGGAGTCGTATTCTATCGCTTTCGTGGTTCCACGAACTCGAATATCTGGGTCATAATTAAAAAATTACTCCCTCGGAGCGGACGTGTACGTCTCTACGCGACCACAAGACGCGAGCGATCCTTAAAAGGGTTGGGACTCCGCCCGCGGACCGTGGCAACGAGAACGCACGCGGGTAGATAATGGCGCGTAATCGTTACGTTGCACTTTATATGGAAAAACACGACGGATTTCACCGGCACGCGGATTAGAAGCGTATTAGGACGAAAAAGCGAACCGATGGAGGTTGTGAAAGTCCGATCAGGATCGAATCCTGCAGCCTCTTCCTTCTTCTCTGTTATCTCTTCGTTCCTCCGTACCGTATTTAATCGATCGCGATCTGTATCGCGGGATTTCTTGCCAGATGTTTCTTCTCGATTACCAACGATTCTTTATGTACTCGTTATCGCTCCCGCATTCCGACCCGATCCTATCTGCTCCGAGCTAAATCTTCCGATTAACTGGTAATGCGAAATCTCTAATCCCCGAGAGAGACGATACGTTTTTGGAAAGGAAGTACATTTTTATTCCGTTAGTTCGAAGCGAACCGAAGTCACGTGAAAATTTAGAAATTGCAAATCCTCCGCATTGCTCGGGTAATTCAAGTGTTCACAAATTCTAGATCCCCGGTTTAGATGCCTTAAGCTATCAAAGCAGTTTTCCTTTGCAGATTTTACGCTCGCGGATTCTAAAACTGATGGAATTTACAGTTTAACGAGATAAACATTCCCGAGGCACTGTCGAGGATAACATCTAACATTAATAATATCAGTCGTATTTTCGAAAGTCTTTGAGGTCTTGCATATTCTGACAAAGAAAATATTAAAAATGCTACGGTGCAGTAGAAGACGCAGTTTCGAGTTGATTACGTGTTCCTATCTTAAGTGGAGCTTAATGATAGCCCCGACTCTGTTGATTGCTGGGCATTTACAAAATATTTCACGTTTTCGACGTGTTTTCGCCAAGATTTTCAGCGGATTATTTTCTGCAAAAATTGTTGGTAATACATGCACTACTGTGCACAAGAAAGAAGTACCTAGTATAATTATAAGATGTAATGACAAACAATATCTTTATGTAGAAATTGTATTGTACAACGATTGATTTATTCCATTTAAAGTATTAGAGACAGATAATTCGCAATTTAAAAAAAAATAAGATCACATAATTTGAGATTAATTTAGTGTACATTTTTTATTTATAACCAGTTAATATTTAATATCTTAAATTAGTGATATTCAATTTTTCTTAATTGAAATTAAATGATTGACTAATTATGAAAATGGTGTAAGTCCATTTACAGCCCGTACATTTTATTATTTTAGTTAATTTCGCCTAAAGGAAATTTATATAATCAAAAATTACATATATATATATATATATATATATATATATATTGATAAATTAATAGAAACGTAGAAATATTGCCAGACTTGACATAATTAATTTATATTTTTAAATTGACTAATATGCGAACCTTTAATTTTCTCGAAACAACAAGAAATGGATACGATATGGATAAAATGAACGAACTATTCTATTCTCAGAACTATTCAATTGAACAGCGGAATCCTTTTTCAAAATTTACTGTGTTCTTATTTGATTTTTTACGCTTTTCTATTAAATATGGCTGAGTGCTCCTTTCTTTTGCACAATAGTGTATAGTAATTTTATTTAGAAGATCATGCTCGATTAACGCTGCTGTTAAAAATAGAACATATACAACAGCCTAACGTGAAAAAGTGCCGATGTTTTCTCGACAATACGAGGCGAAATAGTCTGAATATTCGTTAGTTTTATCAGATTTGCAGCACACGTCAACCGTGCAGGCTGGCATTCATCGCCGCGAGTCCCCAGCATTTTCTACTTCCCAAGAAACAATCTCCGTCACGGAATAATCGCACGAGCCCGACTTCTTCCATATTACTCGTGAAAGTCGAGCGCGCATCAGCAACAGTCTCTTCCTTTTTTTCACCTCCTCTAAAACAGTATTAATCGACGATACTTGCGATCCTATCGGTGAAATTTTCGAGAGCGAGCCTAGCCATGTGCTTCCGACTGATTCTCCATAAACTCGTTAAAACTCCGCGCGTCCCGATACAGTCTCGATTCGATTCGAATTTCTCGATTCTCAATTACCGTGAGTTTAAGCGCCACGAAGTCGAGAACGTCCTAGTTGAAATTTCTTCCTCGATACTTTCTATTGTTTGCTCGCCGGGGCTAGGACAGAAAATGGCTCGCAGTTCCTCTGGGACACGCGGAGACACGGTCTCCCCCGTATCGCGCTTCGATAATAAATTCAACTTGTTTAGTCACCGATACAGTATCTTTTAATTATCCTCGAGATGTGGACAAAAGCCATGTCTTTGTTAGTTCGGAGTTATTCATTGCAAACAGGCCAGTTTGGAGTTTCTTCATCCGTAGAATCCGATTTTTTACATTTCTCTACTTTGGAAACAATCCTTATAGAATGTGTTTCATTTTCAAGTGAGGAAACTTTGCCAATCGAATCAGAATTATTATTTCTTTTCTTTATGAATTCACAGATTTGGAAATAAAACAATAATTCGAAATCTTTTTTTGAATTAATAGTCTTGAGAGGGGTAATAGTTTTAATATTTTTAATTTACGAATATGAAAGCACTGGAAGCGATTAGAATGTTTTAACTGATAAAATTGACAAGGCTCTATTTATTTAGATTTCGCGTAATTTTTATTGCAATATGTGCTTGGATAAAGAAAATCATCGAATCAATTTCCATGCAAGCAACATAATAATTTCAATAATTACAAAATTAAAAATGTAAGACCGGCAGTGCTAGGTTTAGTGTTAACATTGAGTTCACAAATTTTTAAAAATGGATAAAAATTTCAATAGACAGATTCGTCTTATTTTCATAAAGTAATGTAAACTTTTGCAAAATTTAAATCTGCAGTCTCCTAACTGGAATGTGCTTGAAAAAGTTGCCACTAGACTAACAAGAAATTATGCATAAATAGCTCATGTACCAGTGACGTTAATTAAATTCCATGAATTGGAAAGTTCTTTTTCCAATTTTGTGCACGTTTTTGGTAAAATCGATTACTATGCGGCGGTGCGGGTGTTTGCATCCGTGTTGATAATGAATTTCATCGAACTTCTGGGTACGAGATCGCCGCAACGATATGCAAACGGCTGGACGGCCGATAATTCACGGCAAAAACACGACCCCGAGGAAAACCGCGTGACGCAAGAATTTGTTATCGTTCCCTGTGTGTGTGTTGATACGCTCCTCAGAAAAATACACGTATTTCCGACTATCTACTGTCGAATGTCGTTCCCTTCCGTGACATTAGTGCTTTTCCACGAGAGAAAAATCCACTGGTTGGTCAATTTTAGTCGGGTCCACCGGTATGTGTTATTCGTTTATTAAACTGGTATTTCATTTCGCGTTTCTCGTACTCCGTTTGCATTCACAGTCGAAAATTCATTTCGGATCCTTTTATACCTCGTATAATGCCTTAATTCTGTACATGCAATTTACGTGTGCCCTAATTAGACTGCGGACCTTTATGCGACATAGTAATTGTCTAAATTAATTTCAGAAAACCAGAGTTATATATAAATATGTATTTCTGCGTTTAATAATTTTTATAAATGCAGGACAACGTAACGATATTCTAAAATTCTAAGGTTTTACAAATAATATAATTATAAAGTAATACATTTTGGTAATTTAGGGTAAATATTCGCGGAATGTAAACTAATAAATCGAAGCCAGAACTACTGCGAGAGCACACAAAGCCAAACAATGGCAGAGGATACTGAAGATCAATGACGAGTACGATTGAAACGCGGTCGCACAATGAAAAGATACATGTTTGTTGATTTCTGTACAATATTCGCTGAGGAATGTAAACAAATTAATTTAGTGGATATATAATATTGATGGTACAAAACAGAAAGAAATTAATTCACGTAGGTTTGGGTAAACATCCATGTAATTGATATGTAAATCAGAATATTCTTAAACGATTTTAATTTACGCTACTGTTCCAAGGTACTTTCTCACTGCTTTTTTTCTGTCGTGTGATTATTCCGATAACCCCGCACTCTTTATCGGAAGCTCGAAGCTCCAAGAATTTCAATTAACAGTTCGAATAAATTGATTTGCAAAATGTTAAATTTTTAATTTAGTCGGTATCGCTATTCAGTTCAAGCCATTTCAATATACGATTTAATCAATTCTATCGCCGCGCCGCATCAAATAGCATTTCGGAATCAATGGGGCAAACGCCTGCATTAATCGCGAAACAGATGATTACGTATAAGTAATCATTATTAGCAGAATTATACACATAGAACATGTTAGCGTTGCTAAATTCTATTGCCTCGCATATAATAATTATTAAGGGGCTCTTCTGGTCTAGAACTCTAAAAATACGTCTGCAAAAAGAATTCCTTTGAATTCAACAAATATTGTTACACGTTTATTTTTTGTCAAATGTGAAGGAAAAGCCAAATAATTGCAATTTAGAATGCCGCCATCAGACACTAGAAAGATTTGTTTTATATGCCCCTCTTCAAGCAACTATAATTTCTACAATTTCAAGTATTTCGTCTTCAAACAATTGTACTGTACAGTCCAAATAATAGAGAACGTATATGAAAACCTTTAATAGAAAACAGTCGTCTGTTTATTATAAAAATTTCCAAACAAGTCCCAAAAATTGACGCCCTAAACCAGAAGAGAATAAAAATGAGTCTATACACTTACGATATTTTCTCTTGGCTTTCATTTTGCAGAAAGGCATCCTTTTCATGATAAAATTTTTCACCCCCATCTTGCTTATTGTATCACCGAACACTTTGCCGGCTGTGTCACCAAAATCACAAAACCACTTCGCGGATCTCGATCGGCTGTTGATCCCTCTTCTGACAGATCCTGTCGTTCGTTCGATTATATCGATCAATTACAGAACCACCAGAGTTTTCCCGTGAACCGTTAGATCTGGTCGAGCCGTTAGACGATGTCCTCGTCTATTTCGTTCGTTCGTTGTCGCATCGATGATCGATCGATCGATCGAATGGGTATAAAATCGAAAAGGAGAGTAATCACATCGCATGGGAAAATGAAATTTCCGGAACGCGGCAGTGTTTCGTTTGTGTTTCGCGCGAGTCTTGTCCCGGGGCCGTTCTCGATGTTAGAGATGCGGATGATGATCGATCGCGGGATGTTGATCGCGTCGGTTGTCCATCGGGGACGTGCACGTCGGTTTTTCGAGCATTCGTGGCACGGTCTGTTTTGCCGCGGCCACTGTTTGCGTTTGACTGTGACGCCGAACTCTGGGCTATAGCCAACCGGGACTCCGGCTGCCTCACGAAGAGGTGAATGGAGAGGGGAATTGTATGCCTCTTCTCCTGTTCTTTGCCCGGTGTTCGTCGATTTCTTAATCGGTCGACGGCAGAACCGAGGGAAAAAGGAACGGAGAGATCCCGCTCGCCCGTACCCCGGCCACCGAGCTCGCTGGTCTAGCGCCGTTTTGGCAACGATGTGTCGCGAGAGCGGCGATAACGCACAGCCTTGATCGGATACGATCACTCCTTATCGCGACTCGCTACTGTCTGGATCGTGACACTTGCCGTATACAGTGAGCTGCGAAATTCTACCGACATTTTCAAGAAGTCATTGTCCGTTTATATTTATTCAGGCCCAAAATTGTCAACAAGCATGTAATAGTTTTACACGATCGATGTTCCAGCTCCGTTACATCCGCGGACTCACTTTCTGAATTCGAAACGGGATCGGAACTGAAACTTGAAGTGAAAGACACTGTGATTCCGTAAATTGTTATATTCCATTGTCGTACGCGTTCGTGGTGTATGCAAGTGTTCTGTGATCTTTTAAAAGGATTGTTAACACGAGCCACACAAGTGACGATAAAAGTAAAATCCAAACAATATTAATTTTGATACGAATTGGACAAACAAGATTTATTGTAGCAATTATTTTCATCGTATATCTACACTTTGTTTGACGTACGATTTTCCGTACTACAATAATTAGCACTTCTTTGTTCTCAATAATTATAAGAAAACAAAATGCTTAAATATTACTTTAAATGGATAATATTCATGTTTAATCAATTCTGTTTAAAATCCTCTTCCTCATTAATTTCACCGAATCATAGGTTCATTGAAACCAACGTAGAAGTTAAAATATCGGCGTAGCTTCTGCTCTTTCAAATAACTCGCTAAAGCCGAACACTCATTTAAATTCGGCCATAAAACGAACCATCGAGCTCGATGCGGAAGCTCATCAACCTCGTGCAACCGCAGGTGTCGTTCCATCGATCAGAAAGCGTTTGAAGTTTCGATTTTACAGCTTGTCGGTCGGGAACGCCGCGCACCAGTTGCGCGCCGCTTAGGCTAGCAGGTGTACACGGCCATATGCGACCACCTTGCTCTGACAAGGTTGCACCAAAATGGTTTAGCGTTCCCGATGAAGTCACGCAGCCCGTCCAAATCGAGTTAAAGTTAAAACGGAGTGTTTCGCGTGGTGATGCGAGACGTCACGTTCAAAATCATCCCGGGATCGTCCGCCGGGCCGCGGGACGAACGTCGATATCGGAAGACGAGTATTTTCGACTGGAACCGCGGCCTCCGCGAATTCGTGTCGCGAAATGACCGTGTTATTTTCGTGCGTTCCTTTTGGCAGATCGCCTTTTTCATCGGCGCAGCTTCGCTTTTAACCCCGAACGCGAGGGCGCGTATTTTCCTGCGTTTCATTTGACAGCGCGCGTGATTTAGCTACCCTCAATTCAGCGGTGACCTTCGTCCGTCTCTCGTGTCCATTCGATACATTTTTGTTAACGCGAAACCTACCACGAGGGGTCAAATGACCCATTTTAGATTTTTTATTTGGCATTTATCATAATTGTAAAGATGTTTTCATGAGAATTTATTGAATATATTTTTTGACTACAAAAAATGTATGTAATCAGTTATGCTCCTAACTGTATATTATAATAAAAATCGCACAAAATATATAAATAAAGTTAATCTTGTTATTTTTATAATACTACACACATCGGTCACTTTTGATGGACGGTAGGTTTAGTGTTAAACGAACTTGCATCACCAGGAATGAGAATTTCAATGTATTCGTTAAAACGGAAAATCCTTTTTCATCCTGACATTTGTTAAACGTGCGTTTCTTAGACGAAATCAATTAGCTCGCTGCATACGATCTCTCTGTGCCAATTAGTTAAAAAAGCCGGCGACACTGTATGTAATATGTAATTACGTCGAGTTTCTTGCGAATCTGTCCAACGTCATCGGTAAATGTTTATGCCGAAGAAAATGTAATATTCCATGCAGATTATGTACATTTAAACAACTTTTCCGATTACACAAGCGGTGCGTACTGAACGCTATTAATACATATTTTAATCGTTCTTCGCATCGTATTGCAGTTGAAGCGATTACCTCTACATTTCTATTCATACAGACCGGTTTTCATTCGTACCATTTTCCTCTACATGAAACCAATAATCGATAGAAAATTAAACTTTTGTTTGCTATTCATAAAGGCCTGTCTGAATATCAATTTCATCATATTAATAATCGGTAATATGGCAGACTTCGTTACTCGAAAGCGTTCGCTGGGATGATATTGGTAAGATGTTTCTAAAAACGTTCGTTCCGGATAAAAATAATGCGCGGGTCGCTTTGAGACGTTTATTCCTGCTGCCTCCACAGAGTGTCCCACGAATGTTGTATTCCCTTGAACAAGATCGTTCCTAAGGACATATGAAATAACTTTTCCCTTTACGAAAATCTTCTCCGCGGCTTCGTTAAAAAGTTATTAACGATAAACGAGGATCTGCGTTTTTTGCTGGTAACTTGTTAACGAAACGGCGAAGTACATTTTCGCAAAGAGTGACTTCTAATGAGCTAAGGAATCGTCTCTTTCAAGGAAGCACAACATTTTTGGGACACCCTGTACGGGACGCATTTAGTAGTTTCGCACGGTATGCTCAAGGGATTAAATAAAGCAATAAAATACGGAATCATGATATTTCGTTGGTCTCGTTAGCGATACGATTCTCGTGACCGGAGGATGCTGTTTCATGAAAGATTCAATTACTATCCCGGCGAACAAACGATATCCTCGTCACGCAAAAGGGAAATTACGAGGATCACGATGCTCATCGTTTGTTTTTTCAACTTTCTACGTGGTCACACAGTGGTTGTTGACACTTTAACGATCAAGGTAATGCCGTCAAATGAGAATGTTAGTCGCCATAGCTTTTCCGATAAGTAGATGTTCACCGACGAACGCGTTAAAGTTTCTAATAACGCACCGTTTACGGCGGATTACATTATTCGTATCGTGCACCCTACGATTTGATGCACTTTCGCGATTGGATAACGTCGGAGAGCTTCGATCATTCGGCTGCACCGGGGAAAGTTATATAGATGGGTCGTTATTATTTCGATGGATTCACTGTCGCTTGTTATCGCACTGCGAACCTTTGTATCGCACAAGGAGTTTGTTCAACCGTATTCACTTTTGCGATACGTTATTTTCGTACACGCTTTGTCGAAGTTTCCATTTTATTGAGAGTCTGATAGATGTTGTGCATTTATGACTAAAATTAGAAGGACGAATTTTAAACAGGACAAAACGATTGATTTTGATTTCTTCTTTTACAATTAATGAAGTTACGAACTTCATTCGTCAAGAGCACATTGAAACAGAAATTTATAGAGGATCTATGTATAATGTGGTTTAAGTTTAAATCTCTTAGCCGCGCAATGTTCTAAAATGGCGTACAGTCTCCGTGCAGAGTTCCGATTTCATTAAAAGAAGACATTAACCACTTACACCGAGATTACTTGCTCGTCGAGTGTTAACTGTCGCAAGTGTTGTTGATGGCTTCACTATGAACAGGACACGAATTTTTAGTCATGTAATATTCAGCTTCTCGGTACTCTCTCTCTCTCTCTTAATCTGGTTTTATAAAGGAAACAGGTACGTTCGGTGCAAGGAAAAATGCAATATGAAAGGTTCTGCGGAGGTTCAGTGATTAGTAGACAGCGGATTGTATGCTAGAAGATAAGAAGAGAAGTGGAAGAGATCCGAAGACACACATGAGCACTGGAGCAATGCGAATAGGAGCAATCTTGAGTCCTTAAACTATATGAAAGAAAAGACAGCGGATTTTATGCATTTATGACAAAATTGGGTACATGCTATTTGAAATAGTATAAAGACTGAAAGAATTTAAGGATATCAATAAATTATATTCAACTTATGCAAATTATTCAAGAAAGAAGGATATTTATATCTGACTTCAACCACCAATTGAAAGTTTTTATTTTGCATAAAGATCCGCAGTCTAGTGATTAGAATAGAAACAAACAGAAGCATGGGCTGCGATGTTAGATACTGTTGATAGCTTCACTATAAACTGGGAACGGATTTCTATTCACCTCATATTCACCTGTTCGATGCCTAATCTGGTTTTATAAAGGAAACAGGTACGTTCGGTGCATGGAAAAATGCAATATAAAAGTTCTGGTCTGCGAAGGTTCAGTGATTAGGATACGGACAAAAAAAGAATCATGGTCTGCGATGTTACATACGGACACGGGCACGGAAGCGCGGAACAAAGAGTGGAAACGGAACGCGTCGCAATTGAATCGTCGTCGACGATCGTTTTTTCGCATACCGATCCGCTGGCGTGCAGATCCGACCGTTGGGTTGTCACGAAAACCGGCGCGATGAGCATGGTAAACGAAATTGGTGGGCGTACGAGGGGTTACAGGCCCACGACACCGCTGTGGGGTTACACAGGTGCCGTTTGAAGCGTCGGTGCAACTGACAAGCACCGGAAGCAGGTGGTTCCAGCCACGCACCGACGACTTCGCGCGTTCCGCCGCGGTGTTCGAGCGGATTCGTCGAAGAAACCGGCGCGTCTAACTCGCTCGACATGGTACACAGTGAACGTGTTACGTTCTTTTCAGTTCGCACGTGAATGCCAGAGGTTCACGCTCCGGACCGTCTACTTTAAAAGTATTCCGACCCTGGAACACCTGGAACTCGGTCGAAAGTAACAATTTCATGATTATGCAAAAACCATTACTTTTACAACGGAAATCTTGATGCCAAAATCTTATCTATTTATCTGACATTATTTAACCAAGGTATCTCCGATTTTCAACAACTAATGTTTATTAAAAACGTCGAGGAAAGCGATTTTTATATTTATTTACCACGGCGCACCTCACCAAAAAATTTGTGCATTATTTATACCTATCCGCTGACACTGTAAAACTGTAAATAATGTCGCTCTTCAACTTCAATGCAAATTCTGCGTTTTTTCCATTTTTTTGAGGCATTTGTTTTTTACAATCAGGATTTTTTAGGATTTTTTAGCTTCAAAAAGTGTTTGACAGCTGTTCAATTTTTTCAGAATTATTCGCTCGAGACACAGGGTTGAAAGTTTTGTTATGAATGAATAAAATCTGCTGTGCTGAACTATTACGTGGATTTAAGGTTTCGAGATAAATATTTGTACAGACTCGTAAATGCTGAAGCTTTAAAACTACTTATTTATTCGCCAACATACGTGTTCTGTGTAATCGTAATCTCTGTAAGCGAGCGGAAAGAGCCCGCAGTTTTTGTTGATAAATTCCACTGTTGTTGCTGCATATGGACCGTGTTTTACAAGTTTTGCTGTACATTGTTTAGCGACTCGGGTTTTATGAGCCCGCCAATACTTGCCCATCGCCCATGAATTTACTAGCCCGCTATATTTTATTGACCAAGTGTAATCAAACTGCGGTTCGAAACTACGGAAACTCAGCCAACTAGGATCGACCGCAGGAATTCGCAATTTACAGGGATCCTATCGAACCATTGTTTCCAGGTTTTATTTAACGGTGTGGTACGTCATTTTCTGCAATATGAGCATTAACGTTCGAGTATTAGGTTAATAATATTTCGCTTCGGTAAACATTAACTAGTGTGTTTAATGACGACGAGTATAATTCGCTCTGAAGTGCTGTTATAACCTACTTTAGTCCTATTAATAAATATATATCCTCCTATCTCTGATTGTGGAGCTTGTAAAGGATGAAGAGAATGATTTTACTTCCCAGTGAATGTATAAAATGTTTTTCCTTCGTACTGTGGCAGTTCTTATTCAATTGTAATTAACATTAATCTTACCACGGTCAAATTCCGGGTTTTATAACTAACATAATTCCCGTTGGAAAATCAACGGCTGACTTATTTCTGCAGGTATGCCACTAATTTAATTTTAGCGATTTATCGTGAAGGACTTCCGAAATAAAAACATATTCGTACACCCCTTTGCGCTAACGGCTACCTGTGTATCAAATTTCAGCTGTCTATGTCTTCTGTGTTTCGAGATTTTTTACCGTTACGGAAGACAGAGGAACTTGCATTTATGTATTATAGATAGATTACTGAAACTATGAGAAATACAAGATATTTTTCCACCTTCTGCATCAAACTCCTTTCTTAAATGGCGTGGGCGGGCGATCAGTTAAACTGCGCTCGACGGGAAACGCGTTACAGGAGAGGAGTGGATTTCTCGTTAGAGGATTTGATAAATAGGAACCTTCTCCAAGATTTATCGCTCGCGTGCAACACTGTAATAACGAATCAATCTCCAATTAAAATGTATCCTTTCACCCCGGTGAGATGCTAGCGATCTAATTAATCCGAGAGTAAAATCAAGGAAAGGACAATCTCCCTCTTGAACAAGATGCGTTCTCACTTGCAGAGGCTCCCATTGTCTGTCGGCGATAAGACCGGAAACGGGAGCAAGAACGGTCTCGTTGCGAAACGTGAGAATCTTCCTGTAAACAGAGGGCCAGCTTGTTTCAGGATAGAGTTCGCGGTCCCGTGAGAACAGTTGCTTTTCGTCAGGCGTCGTCAACCGAACCATGCAAAATCCGAGGCTTTGTTCGTCACACGGAGAGGAAGAGTGAAAACCGTGTGAATGTCGGGATCGAAGAGCTTGGCCCCGACAAACGGAACACGAAATAACTTTCGAGATTGTCGAACCTTTCCTCGAGATCACCGACATAACTTCTCAGAAGCAGAAACACAACTTTCATAATTCATTGTGCTAAGTTAATCGGTAGATAGATTTTATGCACATTGATAATGAAAATGTATTCGTGAAATACAAAACGGTGAAGACATTAGAAGAATTTGTTCATGTGTTCCTTGGGGTGAAAATACACCCTACTATTTTTACATACTGTATCTGAATGATCTTTCTGTTTGTGTTGTGAGATGTATTCATTTAAAAAGTGACGCTATAAATGAAATAAACAGTAAAGCCTTGATCTAAGAAAAACTCTCGGGTCCGCGCTGTTTTTTAGATCGTATAGTTTTACTATTTTTTGTGCTAACGCGGTCGAAAACTTTCTGCATACCGTCAATTAACCCTTGGCACTCGGAGCTATTTTAACTCGAAAATGAAATATTTCTTCCGACCTAAAATATTTCCATTCTCTATGAATTTTTAAATTTGGTGGATATGAAATTGGTATAATACCTCATACAATACTTAACTGTGTGTCGTAATTAATTAGATATCAATAGACTGCGGATCTTCGGCAGCTCGAGCTTCTTGGCCCCTCGCGGGGTGTGCTCCGCAGTGGAGGGGATATTTGTTTTTCGTAGATCCTACGGTTTCTTTGCTTCATAAAACACTGTAAATGGAAATCAGTGAAGCTTGAGAGACCACGGAATCCAATTATCCGCGATTCGTTCGATTTTTTATTCGCGACGGTTCACCGTTAAGCTAATTTAATTCAGACCTGGACATCATTTGGAATCGTAGATGTTAATTAGAAAGGAGTTCCGAATCGATTTTATTTTCAATATTTAACATCTTGCCTGAATACCTCCGACGGCACAACAAAATTAGCTTGTCAAAATCGATCACCGCATGTTCAACTAATATAATCGCAATTTTTTAAATACTAAATATATATACTGTGAATTTTAGAGGAGCATGAATTATAAGAGCGACAGAGAGAGAAAGAGAGAGAGAAAATTTCGACGATTCTGATAGTCGTAATTCACGAAGCCTACGGGTACGCGATTTTAATTCGATTAAATATTTATGTCTATCGTTCACGTTCGCTTCGCAAGCGAAATCTTGTTCGTGCATATTTGCCGTGGTAATAACACTTTTTCCACGTTTTCATTTCTATAATTAATTAATGAACGCACCTTCAAAGAAGAGCAGAAAATATTCGACTGCCGGTCATTGTTAGCCTGTTTAATAATTAAACAGCGGATCTTTATTAAGATAAAAATTTTCTACCTGAATTGCACTAAACTGGAGTGAAATAAAAATTTCATTTCTATCTGCATTCATATATTTTTCAATTCTTCTTATATTTTTACCGTTTCATATTACGTGTATTCAATTTTGTTATAAATGCATGAAATCTGTCTATTAATAACTAATGAAATAGATCATTAGCTCTGGCCCGCTGAATGACGTACGAAACCCGGAAGCGCAGTATCTGACTAAAATATGCAACCGTAAGAGAGAAATTTTCATATTCCGGGTATAATTACGTGATGCGTTGCATTATCGTTGCAGTGGCGCGTGGTTGATTGCGAGTGGATGCTATATAAACGAAAGAACGTCGCGCTCAATGATTCTTGAATTTTTAACATGATACTCAAAGATAACAGTAATTGCGTAATTCCTCCTTACTCCCATTATCAATCTCAACATATGGGTCATTTAATATTTAATCCGCAGTTTCCAGCTGCGTTCGCGATTCATGAAAATCTGCAATAATATCTGTGTACAGGGTGTATAAAAAGTAATGGTCATCTGCTCTAGGGGTGAATTTGCACCTCTGGATATTTGTAAGAGAAACTAGTCGCAAAATTGTTTATAACAAAGAAAATTGTTGGTAAAGTTGTTTTTTACATCAACACACCTTTCACTCATCCAGAAGAGAAAATGTTTGGAAAAAGCCACATGTCGCAAACAAATAGTTATTGAGACATTTTGATTGTGTAGAGTTATACGTATGTATAGACAAAAGCCTACTATGTACTATGTACTATAGTCCATCCGACCGTGTCGATGAGACAGAACATGATCGGTGCGTGCCTCGAGACAAACGAAATTTAAAGAGACATTTGTCGCTGGGCCCGTACGACGTCGTCGTCTTCCTGCCCAGTCGGATCATCAATTTGAAGTTGCAAAATATGAAAGATTACCTTGTATCCATTGTTATAAAAATATTAATCCTGTATTATAAAATGTTATATACATCCTGTACCTATTTCATGACAATTATGGTCGATATAATCAACAGATCGATTATTTTCTTTTTAATCAACGTGGGGATTAACTCTCAAATTCACTGCTGGAGCCGTTGACACATATTGTGCTCAAACTTTCTACTGTTTCTTGTGTTTTGTAATAAATTACGATTTCATCGTAATGTTCATGGATTATTTTCATTCATTTGGGTTATAAAACACTAGGACCATTTATTACTGTAGAAGTCCGCAGACATTTCTAAATTTCTATGCTGGTTGTTACGGAAACATTCTGATTCTTACTGAAGATAATGGACCAATTAGAAGATTGCTCGCGTCCACACGACAAAGAGAATGCGACATCCAGTTTCGGTGAAATGCCGTCTGCAAAGCGCAAGAAGCATTTCTCTTTACGGCATTATTGTGTAGCAGGTCATTGGGCCATAGAGAATTCAAAGATGGCGCGAGCGGATTCAGCGCGAGGAAATCAAATGTGCGTGAAATTATCGGATCTCTATTTTTTGTCCGTTCTTTCACCGCAGCAATGAGTCCTGCGATCGAATGGTAGCACGATTCTCTTTCCCTCGTGGACAAGTCGCCGTAATTATCCGTTGTCTCTCGGAGCAAAGAGAAAACGAGAAATTTTATGGAAGGGTGAACTGAGAGAAAAAATTTACATTGGTCACGGTACTTCAACCTCCACTGGAATCTCTGTGTTGGAACAATTATCAACACGTAAACACTCCAGAAACGAAGGAAACTTATTTTCAATTCACTTGGTCTTGATAATGCATCTTAACGGTTCTTGTTAGTACTAGAATAATTTTCTTAGTGTTTATTCTTCGGAGAATCGTCGTCATCTATTTTGTTCGAGCAGTGGATGGAATTGTCAATGTTTATAAACGAACCATGTATTAAAAACGATGTTCAATCAACGACTGACAAATGTTCAAACGTTCCACTTAAATTGGTTTCATACATTTTTGCGTCTAACTCATTACTAGACTGCGGATCTTTATGCAATTGTGGCTTTTGAATATTTAAGGGTAAAAAAGGACATAAAATACGACAGAATTTAGTACGATTTTAATTGTTTTCGGATCGAAAACGGCTACTACCATTTTATTACGTTGCCAACTAAATTTGCGACCTCCACATTTTTTCAAACAGAGTCATTTATATATTTTTTTTAAGCACGAGTATTTCCAATAATATACAGTTCAAAAGGAATGGTCACTGAATGGGGTTATAATGATACAATAAAAGAATTACGAGAGAAAGAAAAGGTCGCGAATTTAGTTGCCAACCTAATTTAACTCGAGTTTCTTCAAATTCATCCGCAGTCTAGTCATTATGTTTCTTTCTCATCCTCACCACACATATCCACACATATTTTTGTGTATACCGACCTTTATGCATTTATGAAGAAGTTGGTTGGGTTAAATATAAAACAGTAAAAGATTAAAAAGTTTTAAAATATTGTGATGTTGTTCCTAATGTAACAAAGTCGTTAAGGGATGAAATCAATTTTTGTTATTCCTCTTTCCCACAATCAATGCAAAACATTTTTATCTTGCCTAAAAATCCGCAGTCTAGCCATTAGTAATTGATGGTAACTTTCGTCATCGCAGTATGTAAACCTAGCTGCAGAAATTATTAAGAGTATTGTTAACGTTCCAGTAGAATAAGAGCCGTTTATGAGAGGCCATAATTGTGAGTGAGTGCATGCAGGTTGGCCATCCTTTTGCCCCTACTACTACTCTCCGATCTTTACAGAGACATTAAGGTAGATTCCGGCTAGCCATTAAGACGACCGGTTAGTGGGTCGTTAAAACATTTCAATGGTGTTTTCAGGGTGACGTCCCCCACTGTGTCACCATTGCCCCCATCAACCTGTCCTTGTGTACAGGCCAGTAACATGTGTACAGTCAAATATAACAAGGTGTTTCAGGTAGAAATGCCCCTTAAAAACACACACTAGCATTTCCATAGGTCTCGCCAAATTGTTGGGGTCTTGTCAATTACAAATGCGGAACAATGGCACCGGTAAGTCTTTAGACTTCTCAATGGTAGCGAGCGCAGATGTGGCACGGCCTCGACTGAACACGTGGTGACCAGATGAAATCGTAAGTTTTCGGGATTTTACCTGCTAGACATTATTGCACTTGGCTGTATCTATGGTGGCAGAGATATAGTGCTGCCATAAAACCGTTTAGGGATGACGGTATTCGCGTTTCGGACGCTGCGACAAAAAGACTAGCAGAAGTAAGTACGTACTTCATACAAAAAGAACGCGTTATGGCGGTGTAACTAGAAACGATTAAAGTCTCCCACTCGTGAACGACGGCGTTTAATGGCCTTTCCGAGCCAGTTGCGAGCTATTTTATTGGAACAATAAATAACCCAAATCAAAAATATTTAAAGTCTGTTTAACCAGACCGGACAGGAGAACATGCGCTTAATTTATGTTTTTAGTATCCGGAGAATATGAAAGTGACTTTGTCTAATTTCAGTCACATGTTCTGGACTTGGTCTTGTTATTTTCTTAATTCTTCGGAATTGGATCCAACTTCTAAAATTAAAATTGTTAGGGTATAGGGTGTAAAAAATTATATTTCACGACTACCACGGCGGAGATCTGTTTAAACAAATGGACCGCAAAATTGATCTTGACCCTTTTTTCCAGGTCAAAAGTTTTTGTATTTCATCATATACAAGTACACTGTACACATCGCAAGCAGAGGATCTATATAGGTGGCTTATATGTATATTATGTATACTACTATATAAATAAATATGCTGTCAACGGAGAAAATAAAATTTTTAGTAGTAGCTTTTATGTGGACACAACATGACCGTATCTTAAAGCTTCTAAAGCCATAAGCGCCCCAGGGTTAAACGATTTTAAATAAAAAAGTTATAGGTCACACATAGGTCAGCATAATCAATCGTATAGTCCGTTTAAGCGCTGCTTCGCATTTTACTTTACTAATGAACCGAGAAGTCATTTTGAAACTAGTGAAATATTCAAACTCTATGGCTATTGGTGAATTTGCAAACACAATAGAATTTCGTTTATAGGAACATGTTGGTGGTCATGACAGTTCCGATAACCGTATAGTTCATATTATAGGAGCTCACTATAAATTCTCTCACCACCTGTACTTGTCAGTTTCGATAAGTTGATATATCTAGAATCGAGCGTATGACCTTGTTTCGCTAAATGACGGACAAATAAACGGAGTTCCACTAGATTGTTTCTGAAATACCTTCGTACTCTGAATCAACTGCTAATTTAGATCTTCATCCACTAATTAAACATTTTAAACATTTTTTTATATATTCTATTTCATTAAATAGAATTTAATCTTTCCTGTGCGTTTAATGTATGTAATTAACGTGTTCCCTTTGTTCACTGTTCAATTCGACAATCAATTTGACTGAAATGCAGACCTTTTCATTTCATTTGCGAATTTCCTTACTGAAATATATATATTAATTTAATTCAATCAATTTAGCATTGACTGTGCGCAAGAATGTTCCTGAATTTAATGTAAATCGTGATTCAATTTAATTCTCAAAATATAAATGTCTCGATTTAACGTATTACTTTTTTTATAATTGTACCAAACGACCTGATGTTTTGTAAGCAATTAGAAGCATTGGTTTACTCAACGTCCTGCATATTGATTTTCCAAAAATTACAATTTACAAGGTTGCATGCAAAGAAAAGTATTTTTTAATATTTTTTTACTTGGGCCCTTAATGAAAATTTAAAATTAGTTATACAAATGCTGAAAATTTCATCAAAATCGATTAATATACCCAAGAGCTGCAAGTGGTTAAATGTGGTGAAAATCATAGTGTTTCGCGATTTTTGGTCAGTTTCTGCTTAAAATTCACAGATTCTTACATCTTTCGATGCGTGTTTTTTTTCTGCGTCAACCGATTTCGATGAAATTTTCAGCAAGTGTATAATTAACATACATCTACAAAACGCATATTTGAAATTTTCATTATGGGCGTCTTTTACTTTCTCATGTAATTCTTAGCAATTGCAATTTTCTTAAAATATTTTTAATCAATTCGTCTAATCACTAAAAAAATATCAGGTCGTTTGGTCCGATCATAAAAAAATTATACTGTTTCAAAGTGCGTTCAAGTACTTTCGTGGTTCACTGTATGTACTTACTATTTTTTTTCTACTTTGGCACAAGGGAGAGTAGTTGCAATATTTAAATTGCATTTATTGGAACAATAAGAAAGATATAGACTATTTTATAACGTGTTCAAAACAGTCCTCGATTTTTAATTGCTCTTTTGCTATTTAATCAAATTGCCTGAAAGTGGGGTAGTTAACTTTACAGGGTTGTCGCCCGCGATCATTGATTTTCTTCTGCACGACCAACATTATACGATGTGAAGAATGTAACCATAATCTCTTGATGATTTAGGTATTTTCTATAACTATCTACGAACTTTATAAACTCTAGAACTCCTAACACTCTGACCTTACACGATAAATTTTGCAATATACTCCACTGGACTGCGGATTTTATGCATTTATCAGTTATCATAAAAATGAGTGGCTGCAACTTCAAGTATCAACTGACTAAAATGATTCAGGAACGAAAGAAACTCCTAAATATTGGGTTGTTCGGAAAGCCTCCGCCGACTTTTGGATCAAATTGAAAATAACAAAAATTGTACTAACAATCAAGTTTATTTAATAATGCACCATTTTGTTTGACAACGGTTTGCCATCTTTTGGGAGGTTTCATAATCCCACTATCATAAAACGTCTCTGTAAACAGCACAATAATAATAAAGGTTCATAAAAATAATTGAAAAATCGGAGGAGACTTTCCGATCACAACCCAATAGCTTCTGGTGTTTACAACTTGCATAAGGATCCGCAGTCTATTCGTCAAAGGCATCCCAGAGGGGTTAGGGCAAAGTTCAGGCTAGTAAACAGCTTTTTCGCAGTGAAATACAAGACACACAATTTGACCTCACCTTTCTCGGAGCGAGTCTGTCTGTCGGTGGTCCTAGACGACCTGGAACGCCTAAGGGTCGCTTCGAAGTCACCTACCACATCGTTGAGGTCGAGGACCAGTGAATTTTGCTGGCAAACCTGCCTCTCGTAGCTCGGCCTCGGTAAAGTCGCTGTTCCATTCGTCGTGGTAGGCTCTTGTGGTATTTTCGGCAGTTCGGCCTCTAATCCAATGAGGGCCGGGCTCACCTAGGATTAAAAATACAAGGGAATTTACGAGACGACCTTCGCAGAGAGCTGTCGATCTTCGACAAGTGTTTTTTGTGGTCGGCGTTGGCGTTCGACGACCTTTCTGCACCCCAATTCCCTCATTTGGGATGAAGATGTATTACCATTGTTTTATCTTGTCTGTAGAATTTTGCAAATTGAACGGAAAACCAATTAACTTCTGACTGAATTAGTTTTAATAATATTCAATATTTTTAAAGTACAATAGATGAGTTCCTTAACTTCGAACACCTAAAACTAATTCAGTCAATTATGGAGTCTTCGTTATAAATGTTCTTAAGAATGTTCGAAAATTCGCAGAAAAATATAAATAAAATTAATATTGTACAATAAGGTCTAATTGGGTCGAAACTACTTATAACTGGATTAAGAAATTGGACTGCAACCAAAGTTGGGCAAAAATATTTAACTCTGACTGCAAAATCAGACTCGCGAGACAATATGGAACGGTTCGTTAACTTCTCCAGCATAATCTGTTCGATATTAAAAAGCAAATCGCCGCCCAAGAAATCTTTTACAAATTGCGTACAAGAGCGTGGCCGGACGTAGATTTACGTTCCCCCGGAATAAACATGCGAGGTGATTAAACAAAGACCGTTAAAAGTTGGCGCGAGGCGTCGGAGCCGTTTTCGCGAAGATAATATTTAATTTAGCGGAGAGGCAACGAACCAGTGATTTTATAATGAGTCAGGAAATGGGACATAACTTAATTAGTGCACGGTACGAAAACGAATGTTCCTGAACTGGGGTTACGCTCCAACCACTCGGCTAGAACGATTTAATTATGGAATCGTGCGATCAATTACCAGGCCCAAGAGGACTTCCATCGATTGGCATTGCCTTCGGCGTTCCCTTTTCTTCCGTCTCTCGATGCTGGACCTGTCGTCGCCACTTCCTGCTACAATCGCCTCGCAGTATCGTACGAAATCCAGGTCGATGTGGTAGCCGTATGGACAACAAAGGCATTTCGATCCGGTGGAGCCGGAAACGTAGGCCTGCGTCCCCACTGTGCGCAACAAACATCGAGTTAATGACGGCGGTATCACAAGAATTACGATTAATAACGAACGAATAGCACAGAACACGCGGGAACTACCGTTTTGTATGTTGAATGTATTCACGGGGGATAAAGACGCGGACGCTACATGAACGTGCTCTAATGAAGGCTTAATTGGGCTCCCATTTCTGCTTGAACACTTGGAAACTTCAGTGGAAGTGATTTTCTGTTTCACTGTTTACCGCGAGCAACAACGCGTTACGGATATAACGGCATTAAGTAAAGCTATTTCTCTCTTTCGTTTTACTGACATTGCACGACTGGATGCGACTTCTAAAATTCAAATCATTATTACGTATTGATCTCAATTGGCTCCCCATTTCTGAACGCTTGGAAACTTTAACGGAAGAAGTGATTGTCTGTTCCAGTTTGTAGAACTGCACGATCTAAGAAACAGCACGGACCCGTGGGGTTCTCTGAGACTAAGCCCACTCTAAACCGTTGAAGAGAGACATGAATTCCTGTTCGTACACACATGTCCTAACTTAACACTAAACCTACCATCTGCGGTCAAAATGACCGGTTCTAGATTTTTTATTTTACGATTTATTGATATGATAAAAATAATTTTATAAGAAATGATTGTATAGATATCTTGAGTGGAGCACATATTACAATAGGAGCTGCACAAAGTCTAAAGAAAATCAATCATGTCATTTTTATAAGGGAACATGTACCAGTTACTTTTAAGGCTCGGTAGCTTTAGTGTTAAAGATATTGTGAAACAAGAAATTTGCAGTCGATCATTCGACCGGCAGTGGTCTACTCTGAATCTGAATTGAACATCGTGTCTGAAGAAGATACATTTATAACCGTATTATTTCGAGTTTGAACCAAACAATCGTAGACGACCTGCAAGGAGGCTTGTCTTTCATCGATCGACCGAAGAGAAAGGATCTATCTTTGGAGGGTTGGATCGATTGTGGTTCATCACGAGCGGTTGATTGTTCGAGGGTAACGACCGCCGTGCAGCGTAAACCGAAATATGTTGTAACCATTGGCGACCATCCAGAGGCACGGTAATAATAATCTGGCAAAGTTCGTTAGCCGGGGCAGCGTGGGGATCCCGTTTACGTGTCATATGGTACAGAGCTGTTCAAATTTGGTGGTCCCTCGTGCTTCGGATCCCTATTCACTTCTCATCGCTAACCTCTGGAGCACAGATCTTCCAACCGACCATTGTACAAATGTATAGCATAGCATTATAATAAGAGAAATTCTAGCTTGCCTACGACAATATTTTTGTTCATTTTAGGTTGTCTCAAAAGTTTCTTTCGGAATGTGTTCTTTGCGAATGGTTGTCAGTCTCTCTTCAACTCCTTTTTCCAGGACTGCAAGGGTGCGGGATTCGCGTTCTCATTTCTCGATAATACAAAAATGCGGTTCCTCAGTAGTAAAAAAACGCTAGGTAAAAGATCAATCTAGGCCGCATGCGCTCTCAAAAGTCCTATTTTTGCGTTTCCGAGGCGTCATTTGCATTATTCGCAAGCTATTTTCATTGCTACAGTTACTCGAATTAATATTCGGACGCTCTAAAAAAGACGATAACTTTTTAAATAAGGTACTATACGATTTTAACATTTTTGGGAAGCTGGAGCAATTAGTTTACTGCGGGATGAGAAAAGACATTTTTTCAAAAATTGCAATTCGGATCGGAATTGTAGAAAAAATACTGAAATTTGCATTTTATAACTCTTTTATGTGGGTCTTACTGAAAATTTAAAAAGTACGTTTTGTAGGTCTATGTTAATTAAACATATTCTGAAAATTTCGTTGAATTCGGCCGACGTTGCAATGAGCTACAAACGTTCAAAGATGGCAAAAATTGCAATTTTCACGACTTTTGGTCTATAAGAATTCTTACATCTTTCAATATCTGTCGTTTTTACTCGTATCAACCGATTTCGATGAAACTTTCACAGTGCATATAATTGGCACAGATCTACAAAGCTTATTTTTTAAATTATCGATAAGGGCCCACATAAAAAAGTTGTACAATGCAAGTTTTAGTGTTCTTTCTACAATTACGATTAATAGCAATTTTGGAAAAAATTTCTTTACACATCCCGTAGTAAAATAATTGCTCAAGTTTCCCAAGAAAGTTCAAATCGTATAGTGCAACATTAAAAATGTTATCGTCTTTTATATAGCGTCCGAATATTAATTCGAGTCACCGTATTAGTAAAGCAATTATTGTTGTTTAATTATCGGCTTGAGACAAAACTTTTATACATGACCTCTACACTCTACGCTATCGCGATCTGTGTGGCAATGACATAATGAACTCTCGTCGCAAGATCATGTGACCAGTTGCTACGACAATGTTGGCTTATGATTAAAGATATTTTTGCTCCCGCGTTCTATTGACAATGCCTCAGGTAATTATAGTTCGCGTTAAAATTATAGTGATTCAGAATGCATTCCAGTGCGCCACAGAGATAGCTGCGAAAGCGGTTGCATGGTTTTCCGTGAAATTTTAATTTAGAATGGACTCCATTCGGATTGTATTTTTTATTTTATTGCAAATGTAGTGGCTGTTGAGTCATTTTATTGTTTGAACAGCGTTTTAAGATTGTGCGAATGTTTCTGTGATTTTGCATTTGATATAGAAATTTCCATCTTCTGTATATGCAATTTTCCGTATTGAATAGAAACAGTTATGTGTGCAAAAAGTACTTGTGCGTGAAAGGGTGAATAAGATCGACGAATTCATTTTTAATTAAAGCGTTCAAAGGAACGAATTGAAGCTCGAAAAAAACACGTTGAAAAGGGAGCCATTTAGACGACTAAAAAGCGAGCTAATAAAAACGTGGTAAAAAAGTGATTTAATTATAAAGGCATAGCATGCACGGTATTTTCGATTCGCACGACAGTTATTAACTCACCGTTTCCATTGAAAACGCGGGTCGAGGGCACGACGGTCAAAGCCATTTTCCGTCACCGTGACAGTTTCAATTAGTCAAGACAGCATTTTCACTATTCTGAAACAAAAAGCGATGCGACGTCAGTTGGCTGTCAAAATTCTGTCATATGTGCGGTTGACGAACATTCATAGCGAAAACTCCCCTACGCAGTTTCCCAAATATTTCAGTTCAATCAATTTGTTCCATAACCTTTGATCGCACGAAACAAAAAGCTCTGGGAAATAACTAAATTGCTAAATACATGTGCCCATAATTATGAAAGTGGTCTATACGTCATATATTGCAAAAAGGAAAAGGATATTAATACTAAATCAATTCCACATAATGTTGAAATAACAAGCACTATCTAACGGTTCATTTTTGACAATATCGCAAAAATTACATTGAACTAAGTTAGTTTAAAATAATGTCATGTGAAATAACTGATAAACTCTCGTATTTTTAAATTTTGGCTTACACCACTTTCATAATTATGGGTGCATATCATCTCTGAATCAATAACCGATACACGAAGATAGTTTACGTAGTTTGGCATAGTCTGCGGTTGCTAATTGCAAAAGTGGATCAATGAAATATTAATTTTAATAAACTCAGTAAACCGTGTTATTTCACTTAAACATGATACTCGAAGTACACATTGTTTACTTATTTGCTTGCGTGTGTAGAGAATCGATTTACTTAATGAAGGGATTTATTTAAATGTTCTAATGAGTCTCTAATCGGCGAGAAATGTAACTTTAGCACTCGAGTGGTGCCTCTATGTGTGTGAGGCGTCGCTAAAAACTGATGTACCATTATCTAAAAGATTGTTCACGTTATTAGATATGTCGTTATCTAATCAATTTCTAAACATTTAAGTATTGTATGAAGTATTGTATCGATTTCAAATCTAACAAATTTAAAAAATCGCAGAGAATGGAAATATTCTAGGTCGGAAGGAATGGTTAATTTTCCAGTTAAAATAGCTCCGAGTGCAAAGGGTGAAAAATATTTCTTTAGTTACATTAATATAATATTAATTTTCCGAAGCTCGTTTACTATACATAGAACGATGTTATGTAATGTAAACAATTTTCCTCGCACCTGTGATGAAAGAAAATTCCATGTTTGCGAAATATTGAAATTTTATACTGAACATACGCACATTAATATTCATATACGCTGATAAATGGCGGCATTCAGGCCGCTAGCATTCATCAAAGCGCGTAATTCGGAAAACGTTTGGCTCTCGGTACGAGCTCCGCTAGGTAAAGTGTTGCGATCAATTATTACAGAACCACGAATCGTTGCCGGCGTCACGGAAATTCTCGGAAGAGCGTAATTTCATTAGGCGTTCGTTAAACTCGCGACGATCCGCCTCGAATCCTGTCATGCAGCGGCTCGCGTGATTTCTCCGGTTCCCTCTGGTGTGTACATCGCTATCGTCGTCAATTACGCCCCGACGAAATCTTCCGCGGTTCTCGCTTCTAATAAAGCGCTAAAGAACTGGAGGAAGCTGCGCGCGCGCGAGCGCGCCAAACTAATTAGTTTCGAAGAATTCCGGCTCGGCCCCTTATAATTGTCGAAAAGAAAGACGAGGAGAGACGAGGAGGAACGCGCGACAGTGTCACGAGGGCTTTCGCGGTGCTTTTACGAAGAGGTTTAAGCACAATTTCCACGGCGTCCCGTGCCGTGGCTAATTTCGTATGCCGGATTTCTGGTCTGACGGTAACACGTCCTCTTCGCCGCGTGTCGTCGCCCGCGAACTTTAATTGTTTCACGCTGACTACTCGTCGACCGAACTGCCCTCCTTAGGTGCTATGTCTATTAAACTCGAGTGATCCACAAGATATTCATTTGCCGAGGAGGAAATATGGTGGAGCGTCCGAGCCACTGTGATGTCTCGTTACGATGCTATCATGGAGATATAATATTAATCCAATTTAATCATTTGTTTATAAAACTTGTATATGGACCGTTTATTTTGAAAATGGTGTAAATCCATTTTTTTTCTAAATATTTAATATTTTAAAAAGTACAAATACTTTGCTCAATTTAAAATTGGCCAATAAAAGAAATTGCGTAGCGATTCATTATGAAAATTGTTGAATATTATAAAACAATGTGGACGAAATAATAAATTTATTTTTTACACGAAATGAAGCGAGAGAATTTCGTTTCAACAAAAATCTACAAAACGCAATTCAAAAACGGGTAAGAAAAAATACTAACGCAGAAAAGGTAAATTGTTTGATTGTGTAGATTATTTTATATAAAACATCGACGGAGGACACAGAATTTGAGAGGTTAGATTTATCATTTACAAGTTGGGGAAGATCGCCAAAATTTGAAAGAATCGCCCTGGCGCCTTTGTATAACGATGCCAGGCTTATTACATGCGAAAAATATAAGGATATGGAGCAGTTATTATTTTAGACAACTCCTGTGCATCATGAATATTTCAAAACACTGCCACATAAAGAGCATCAATAAATAATAACAATATCTTATGTTAAGTTTAACGGTATATAAATATAATTAACGTTCACAATAAAAAATACTACTCTCGTAGATTAATACAAAATGTATTTTAAATGATATTTAATTTTTCGTAATTGAAATTAAATGATTTTTACAATTGACTAATTATGAAAATGGTGTAAGTCCACTTACAGCCCGTACATTTTATTACTTTAGTTAAATTCGCCTAAAAGAAATTTATATAATCAAATTACATATTGATAAATTAGTAGAAACATTGCCAGACTTGATATAATTAATTTATATTTTTGAATTGACTAATATGCTAACCTTTAATTTTCTCCATATATTTTGTCCATATATTTGTGACATTTTTCTGATTAATTCGACATCAAACACGATACAATTCCGATAACGTTTACTCATATAATAGACGGTACATTAGAACCTCGATTATTTGAATTGTTATTCAGAATAGAAAACTAAATGTTGAGGAAAGTTCTGTATAATTTACCTACCAACTTGCATAATGATACTTCTGCTACTTAAGATACGGATAGCAATCGATTAGCACTCTCGTTGCTAATAGCAAAAAGAACTTCTTTGAAGTTCGAATACATTTATCACTCTGCACACATCTCGACTAACAGAAAAGAAAGTAACAATAACAATGGAAGCTATGTTCCGGTGTAGAACTATCGCGTAAGCTCGAGTCTCGATCGAAATTATCTTCAAATCGCATCCGAGTTTCCGTAGAAAATTCCATCCTCCGACTTGTGTTCAGGCTGCAATCAAATAGACCTTAATGCTACGTCTTTATCGTGAAAATGATTTTGATGATGTAATTTGCGAGATTACGGTTATTAAACCTACCGGGACCTGCGATAATGATTAAAGGCCACTAGATTGCTCGTAATCAACGAAAAAAGCCACTTTCTCTCCGGACGCTCGCGGCAGAGGCCGAGGAGCCTAACTTGTTATTTCAACATCTCCGAAACCCTTTTCGATCCTTGGCCCGAAAACTGCTGGCTGTACGTGATACATTTACGAAAAGTGGCTAACGTAGTCGATTAGGATTCACATCGCAATCCCCGCGGATGGACATTTCTTCGACTGGAGGTCGTAGGGCTGGCGTTGGACACGTAACAGAGCCGTTTCCTCCTTTCTCCTGCAGATCGTCCCTATGATTTTTAACGAGGCGCCACGGCGCGTGTGATTTGTAATAAACAAGTCTACGTACATTTGACAGCCTGTGTTTACCCCTGTCGAGGGAGAGACAGCGACGTCGACGGATTTTAAACGAGATACCGGTATAATAATACACTGCACCAGGGAAAACGGCCAACATCTCGCCAAGACTCCGTTTCTCCGCGGGACCGGTATTCATCTCACGAGCGAGGATTACTTCTTCGAATCGAAGCGTTCGCGAAATGGAAACTTGCGGCTCGTTGCGCACAAAGGTTGATGTAACCGGTCGCAACCTTGGATCTCTGATCAAGCAAAAGATGCTCGTGCGAAGATTAAAAACGGTTTGGCGAATTTATTCCGTTACGCGAGGCGACTCGCAACCTCCCGCTGTTGTTCTAACATTGTAAAGCAGATTCCTAAGGACTCCATGTTGTTGCTCTGTACCTGATGTCGTTATTCCGACATTAGGCCTGAAGTCTCGTGACCTGACGACATTATTCTGCCGTTAGGTGATTTAGATTACGATGTGAAGTGTAGTGGACTGGATACGAGGACAAATTTCTGGTCAATGATATGTAGACTGCGGATTTTTATGTATTTATAACTTCTGAAAATTTTTAAAAGAGGCTAGAATAAAAAATTCGACAGATTTTAGTACAATCTCTATTCATGTCAGATCTGCAAAGGCTACTCCCACTGGAAATAAGATTTTATTCTGTTCCACTTTCTTAAAAATTGCATAAATTCGCAGTCTAATGATTAGACTGCGGATCTTTATGCAAAATAAAAATGTTTTGCATTGATTGTCGGAAGCAGGAATAACATAAAAATTGATTTCATCTCCTCAACAACATTAGGACATTCTGGAATTGTCTAAATCTTTTACTGTTTTATATTTCGCCCAACCAATTTCTTCATAAATGCATAAAGACCCGCAGTCTACTAATGATAATTATTCTTCGATAAATACATGTATGCTGTAATCAAAATCACAAAAATTTCTATGAACGCGGTTCTGTAATGTTTGAGTCCCAATATGTTTGTGGGATACTAGTTGCTGAGCATGATATCCTAACTCAACTGGCAAAGTTTCGTTTCACCCTTTGGGGTAATAGGAGTAAAATAAGGGTATTATTAAATTCTATCAGGAAATTCTTGAGATTGCTTTGTAATGAACAACGTGTAACGCCCGAAGATATGACTTTAGTCTACATTTTCGAGGGAATTAACCTCTACCTATGGGCCAACATATTTTGGAGCCTGATATTATCGCTCCAATATTAAATGAGGTACCTTGCTCGCGCTGTTGCTTTAGCGCGAGATGTTGGGTCTCGAAATTTGTTGTCACCGTTCTAAATTAGGCAATGAATATAGTCAAGATAATTATTGTTTTAATATTAGATAAAGTATCTTGGAACATGACCATGTTGTTCTAGCATATTCTTGGAATTTGATGTTGTTGTTCTAATGTAGGTCAAGATATTTTGCAACTTGATGTTATTATTGTTCTGCCGTAGGAAGAGATCTCTCGAAACATGAAATACTTTGCAACCTGATATTGTTCTGACGTGAGAGGAAGTATATTGAAGCATGATGTTATTGTTCTGTCATTAGAGAGATATCTTGCGATCTGATGCTATTGTTCCGTACTTAGACATGTATCTGAGGTCATTGTTCTGTCATTAAACGGTATATTTCGAGATTTGATGTAATATTAGAAGTGATATACTTCTATATTATACTACGAGAGTCGGAGCTTGCGGTTGGTAAATTGCCCAACAAAACTTCATTTTGTTTCAGATTTTGATTAATACATCACTCCACAAAATTGCCTTTGAACTCCTTGTAACATTGTATGAAAAATTTTTAAATATTCTACCCGAGCTCGTTTCAGAGAGTAAAGTTTTTAATCCTATGCCACTGAACCTATCTTTCTCAAAGAACTTTTTTTTATCACAAAATGGATTGGAAAACTGAAATTGCTTTAGTTCATTCGAAATTTTACGAATTATGACTACGGAATTTTAATTTTTCCGCATTCGTTTCAACGCACACAACTTTATAAAAAGATATTATATTAAATTATTAGGAACAGCTCAAATATATCGTGGTCAACAATATTAAATGTAAATAATTGATCGTTCTTCAATTTATTGATCATCCTGATAACGATTAATAAACGTTTGTTTTACGTGATGACTCGCACGCCATCCATTCCCGATACCCTTTGTTATGACACCGAGAAACGCGCCGGTGATAATCGTTATCATATGGCCAATGCGTCATTTACTAGTGGTCGCTGATAAAGTATGTGGATAGTAAATATTTGACGGGAATCCACGAATGTTTCTCACAGATCACGAACGGAAGTTTTCACTTTGAGCCCTTCGACCGAAAGCTCGGATTAAAATCGTGTCACGATCGCTGCGTGACCATGCAACTTTAATTTCCCCAGGACTGATTGCACTCTGATGCATCCCGTCATTATCAATGGAATACGAAATCGATCTCGATAAACCAATGAATTCAATTTCATTCACGTTCGAAACAGAAATAGGGAAGAGCCGTGACAATTACGTGGAACTTAACTACTAAGAACAAGACTAAACATAATTAATTCTAAATATCTATTTCACACGGGAGTGATAAGTTTGTTTAATTCAAACAAAGACATTCATTTCTTATTTCATCAAGAGTAATCGATAAAAATCGATACCTGTAAATATTCAATAAAGAAGACATTGTGTCGACAAACAAGCAATAAGGCAAGTAAATTGTTTGTACTTGTTATCAGGACGGATTTATCACTGAAAAATAATAATAAAACGTTTATAAAAACGCGTCAGGTATGTCCTCGTTTTTGAGGGCAAATAAAACTGACTTTCCAATAACTCACGAAATAAATCGTCGCTTTATGCGAAAGGGAATTCGATTCTGATTGTGCAACGAATAATACGCGATGGCTGAAAGCTTTTATACATTTTCCATATAAATTTGATTTTATAAAGCAATATAAAATAGTCACTTTTAGTCATCATAGTGACTAAATATCTTTTATTTTATATATAATAGTAATCATATCGATGGCTTTCAATTGCATACTTTCGGATTATTTCAAGTCACTAATATTAGTCAGTTCGTCGGGTGATTGTCTAATAAAGCGTGTCAACAAAGTTGAAACGCTCTGAATCTTTTATAACTCGCAGCATCATCATTTCAGAAGCAAAAATCTTTTTGCACTACAGTATTAATAATGAAGTAAGTAATAAAATTATTATCAATGCCACGCGTGAACTGGTGTTGGGCTGATCTCCGTGAAAAAACTCTCGCCGTAAAGGGTTAAGGCACTTTTATTCGCGCGATGATCGCGAGATTACGAAAGGATCTGCTGGCGACTCACGTGTGTTCGAGAGGCAGTAGACAGCGTCGTTGAATGGAAAGTGAAGTCAACAGCTCGTCGTGCTCGGAAACCGTGGCCTAATTCCAGTAAAATGAATCTCTGGAGCGAGCGAAGAGCCGGGGCGTGCTTGTCGCACATAATGCTAGAACGAAATTCCGCGCGCGCGGTTTCGGCCCGCAACAATGGCGAGCGGGAGCAAGATATAGATTGAATAAGAGAGAAAGAGAGAGAGAGCGAAAGCGCAGCGGGCGTGAAATCAGTACATGTCTCTGCCAGCTCGAAACGGATCGATAACCGGCCACGTTAGCGCTGATAAGCCGAAGAGCTGATAGCCAGTCGCACGGCTCGACAATGCGGTTGTATAAACCGGTTGATCGCTGTTGACAACCTATACGCGTAAACGCACGGTGTATACATGCTGTTCGATGGAAAATTTGATGATGCTGACCCGCATAGACCGTTTATCCTCTAATCGAGCGTGAAACCCTTTGAGAACCTCAACCGGACCGGCAAATTGCCTCCAAATACCTGTTGCTTTTCTCACGCGAATCTTTCCCCGTTGTTACGCTGTGGATTAGGGTGACACTTATTTACCCTTGTCAAAAATTATTGTCGAAATTTCGTCTACGGCACCCCCCAGGGTTCTTCCAAATAATTAAAAAAAAATCTGTGCATAGTTTTGAGCTCGATCGGATAACGGGAAAACGTGCATCGAGGACCTTAAACGTTAAGATAATTTATTTAACGCTCATAAAATCGTTTCGAAAAATATATGTTGGATAAAACCTATAGATCTAGACAGGCTGTGTCTTTTATGTCCTATTATATTTTTCATGTTGCATTTTGTGAAAGGAATTGTCAGTTTACAAGTTCCATTATTGTTACCACTGGCAAATTCTGCTGATTTATTGGATCACTTTATACAAGAGGTAACTACTACCCGTACCTACTAGCCAACGTAACTACTAGCCATTAGACACGGCTAACAGATTTGAATTTGTTTCGCTCTTCATTAACAGCGATGGTGAAGTAATACATAGCCAACCCCACAGTGTAAACGTGGGTATGTAGGTGTAATATTATAGAGTTAATATTAATCATAAATCCCCCCCATAAAGTGTCCTTGTCATGTTATGTATGGTGTTATTCGATGCAAACTAATGCTCATATTAGAACGACATGGACACGCATGCACTGCAACAATATACATACACATATTATAATGCATTGAAAGTGAATGAAATTAATGGTTCTCTTCGGACTTCTGTTTTAAAAATGTTCTACATGTGGAAATGCACTTGGGTTGATTATGAAATCGATGATTGGTTCGTAAGCTTTAAATGGTTTATGGTTACTGAGGTTTTCTATCATGCTCATCGAAACGATCGTTAAAAAAAATTAATTTCGTATTTGAATTTGAATATTCCAAGTATGTATGTGCTGGATTTTTATCAAAAATATTAACAGATGAATAGTAACTCATAAGAATAGTGTATTTCCTCTCTGATAGGATTGATGACTACTTTTGCTGCTCATCTAGGATTAATCAAGACAGTCAGAGTTAATAAATAGTTTGTCCGGATGTTATTGAAGGATTTAATGCTATTGCACCAATTGGGAGTAGTTCGCGGAATTATATACGGAACATTAATATTCTTAACGTCGGTATTTGTGCTCTTTGATCCGCGATATTCCGAAACGGCTCGTAAACAATAGAGCGAATTCGTAACAATCAGCGCTGCGTTCATTTCTGTCATCGAGGCGGCGATGCGTCTGTACACGATGGTCATATGGTCTCTATTGTTTGTTGAATTTGTTCACCGGGTTAATATATTTATGGTATTGAGGTGGTATTGAAACTCGCTGTTCGAAGGGTGGAGCGGCCATTTTGAGTGTACAGGTCAGTCCATTTATGGCTTTCATTGCCGTCATACTTTAATAATATTTACTTGTTCAATTAACGATTTAGTAGAACCTCCTTGTCCCAAAAGTTTCCTTCGGAATATGTTCCTTTAATGTTACTAAAAAAATTAAAAGAATGCGAGAATCTTTTAATCGGCTGCTCTTTACTCTATGTATAGGAAAAAGGCACAAATTTCGAGTCCGGCAAAGTAAAGTTTACCCTTATAATCTGTTAATGTTTTAGTACTTCCTGGCATGAATGTGCATTATGTGTATGAATTGAAACTTTTGGAATAACCTAATATATAGTATAGTATCTCTGTAACTGTTATATCAAAACCTTTGCGACAGTTACGGAGATAATACTGTATCTGAATCATGTTCCACTGATTATAGTTCGTCGTTTAATTGAGGTTCTACTGCATCATAAATTAAACGAGTAAATATCATTCAAATTGCGTCGTGATTGGTGTCCTTTCAATCAGAAAAATGTCACGAATATGAAATAAAGATTTTACTTAAAAAATGGCACGAAACAAGAGAGTTTTATCATTGGATTAGCATTGTTTCACCGATACGCGCCGGCATTGATATTTTGTTTTCAAGGCATGGTTGAACGGTTTTTCGTTTGAAAGCTGCAATATTCATTCGCGCTTGAACAGATATATCCCGTCCGGCGATCAAACATGGAGAAAATATAAATTAAATATTCCATTTCATAAAATCCAAACAGTCAAACAGAATGACGCCACGGGTAGTTTGATTAACTAAAATACACATGCAAGTAATTACGGGCCGTGCAATTAAACGTGGCTCGCGCGCGAAAGCATCACATGCGAAAGATAGAATAGGCGGTGTATAGGTCGCAATTAATTTCCTGTTTTCCTGCCACTTAATTCCACCTTGTTCCAGCATGCTGTTTCTTTCTTTTTCGCAACGTTTAATATCGTAGAGAAGGCCTATAGTATATCAAGATGATATACAGTCGCGAGAAAAAGTTTACGGCCTAGTGGACTGTTCATTTCATCTTTTTAAAGTGATATATACAATAAAGTTTCACTAATGTTTAGTTTAGATTTATTGACAAAATTTATTAATTTATCAGATGAAAAATTTCTGACCAGCTTATAAAAGAAAATTCGTACTTTATCTTGCAGATATCTTTACAGATACCTTCAAAAATGTTCGATCAGAATTTGAGAATCATCTGTATTATTGTTTGGAAAACAACGGAGAACATTTTGAAAATTTGTTATAGTTATAAAGAAATTACAAACTTTCTCGCAGTATAAGTATGACTCGCTCTACTTCTCTTTAAATATCTCCGAAACTAATATGCGGATAAAAAAAAGTATCCTACGAAAATATCTGGTCTTTTTACGTACAATAAGATCCCATAATAAAAAACACAGGTATCCATTTGAAAAAACAAAGTTGACCTTCAAATGACCTTGAAAACGACACCCAAATAAAAAACTGATACTGCCACCCTCTTTCCCTCGAAATCCCCTGGACACGTGTTTTACACTTTTTTAATGTCTTTCATACTTTTCGAGATATTCGGCTGGAAAGTTTTCAAATGAACACCCTGTATATTATTATATTTGTCTGGAAATATATCTTTTCGATAGATTAACCCTTATATTTCATGGATTGGTTATTTGCTGCGTATTTTTAGTGATTATTACGGTGAAATACTGGTTCATCGAGCTATATTCAATAATCTCATAATCTACTGTTTTCAGCAACAATACTGCCGCCTGTGACCCGTTTCCATTTAGAGTTTTAAAAATCGAAGAAAAATACGGATCATGCTGGAACACATAACAACAGAAACAGATATTCCACAGTCTATACTATCTGTTGCTCGATTTCCACCAAATTTATACAGATTCAGTTAACGAAAATTTATTAGAAACGTTTACTCAAAGTTACTATTAATCGAGTGTTAATTGTAATGAGGGTTGAGTAAAAATTGACGAAGGTCTCGCAGATCGTGTACAGCGCTTAACTATGTCTCAATAAGGGGTAGCAAGCACCGCTTAAGATCTGAATGGAAAGTTTCATTGTCGAGCGTCGCGCGAAGGGGGTGAAGAACAAAAAAGTCTCGTAGATCTACAATATAAACACCCCAACACGGCGAGATAGTAAAGAAAGCGGTTCGTGACCCCGTATAAATATAGAAAGCCACGTTCCCCAGAAAAGGGGGAAGATAAAAAGTCGTGCACGGTCAAAGTGCCGGCGGAGACGACGAGAAGGACGCGTCCTGAAGGAGATTAAACACCGGCAGGATCACCAGTCGAGATCTTGGAGGAAGTACTTAAAGCTTCGAGGGTGCGTGTAAATCATACACCTAACCGCATCGTTCATTCGTCTTGCTCCACCTCCGCTAAACGCCTGGCTCACTATCAGTCACTCCACGCAAAGCATAAACACACAGTCGCGGTCGTTGCGCTACCAGTCGCACAGAGGTCGCTACTGACAAATTGCTCGCCGTTTTTCTACATAAACATCCCCCAGTTTCAAATATGAGAATCCCAACACTCTTTCAAACGGGACAACTTCTTTGAAATTCGATCAAACGATTTGAGTTCTTTTGAGAAGTTAGAAGAACCTGCTTCTTGGATGACACGTGAAACTGGATGTGTAGTATGCGAACTTCATTTGTTAGCAGAGATCAAGGAAGTATATAATGTTTCTATACGACGTAGTGAAAAAGAATTCTATTTTACCAACCAGTTCTTTGAATTATCCTCTTTGATATTCATTTCTCATGATCTGCTATTATATTACCACTAGCTTAACCCTCGCAAGGTAAGATCTAATAACACATAAATAGAAGGTGGGGTCTCTTAGACGTCGACATAGGGCTGTGCAAGAATTCGAAAATGTAAAAATCTCAATGGTCGGGACGGGTCGGGAAGACATCGCGACGAGGCGGATCGGGTTTTCGGAAATTTCTGGATTCTCGAAATAATAGGGATTCTCAAAAATATCGGGATTAAAAAAAGAAGATTCAATGAATAAATTTTATAATGTAGAGTTTTCGGAAACGCCTCAAATATCGGAAATCTCATATTACGATTGCTTTTAAAGCGAATAACAGAGTACTAAAACGGTAACAGAGTGCTGAAAATCCTGAAATTTTCGAGAATCCCAACACTTTCGAGAATTCCGAGAAACCCGGTAATTTCGAGAATCTCGATAAATTCGAGAATCCCGAAATCAACGAGAATCTCGAACATTTTCGGGAATCTCGACATAATCGTGAATTTCAAAATTTTCGAGAACTCGTCTCGATCTCGAAAAAAATTCTCGTCTCGACCCAACTCGATAGCCGCGTTTTGAATAAATTTGGGATATTCACTGGATAAAAAGTAAACAAACAGATATAATTTTATTCATATAAAAATTCTTTTAAAAAATCTGAAGCTGGGGTCTCCGAGACCCCACATTGCCTTGCGAAGGTTAATTGGCATGTGCCAAAGTTGTTTACAATTTTTGAACCAATTTTGTGAAAACACAAACATTCAGAGAACTATAAACAGTATTACACAGAGGTTTTACTCTAAAAATTCACCATTTCAGAATATAAAGTTTTTTTCTTGTGTACGACAAGGAATAGCTATGAAATATTTATTTAAGAGTACACCGTATACGAAGTTTCATCTATGTATACATATGTATCCGATTATTGATGTAGTAAAAATAATTTCATAAGAAATGATTATACAGACATCTTAAGTGGAGCACATATTACAATAGGAGCTGAACAAAGTCTAAATAAAATCAATCTTGTCATTTTTATGATATAAGGGAACATGTACCAGTTGCTTTTAAGGCTCGGTAGGTTCAGTCTTAAATGTGTTGACACTGCAGCCTTGAACTTCCGCTGTTGTTCCGCCGCGAATTTTCGCGCGCGTTCGTAGGACACGAAAATATCAAAATTCCCGGAGACGTTGTTTAACGCGTGGCGTTGTTTAACGAGTAAACACGCGAATGTAGAAGGCTGTGATCACGGTCGTAAAGCTGGACCAGCAGCAAAGAGCGTCAAAATCTGCGAATCGTAAATTTTATTTACACGTGAAGCAGAGCGTCGCGGCGGTCCATTCGATCCGGTTCCTAACAGAAAGAGGCTGTGGAAATCTCGGTTCCGATGCTGCGCTACAAAGATCGGGCGATCACTGTCGCTCCAGGACACGTTTGATGGGTCGCAGCCTGCACACTTAAACTATTCTGGATATTATACAGCGTGCCACGGTAAATATAATACCCGATGTAGCCGGAGGTCGCGCGTACTCGCCCATTAAAGCTTTTCTCAATGAACGTACGACGAAAATACCGCGGGGCAGGACCGGATGACGGCCGAAAACCATAACGTATTTTTGTCGCGTTCCTCGAGCTGCGCCTTGTCTCTCTGTCTCGCTGTTTCTTGTAGAAAAACAGGAAATACTTTTTGCCCGTTGACAGACAACCGGAGCGAATAGGCAGCTCGAATCAGCCTCCGGTAATTGTTAGCTTGAAACTTGCCCATTCTTCACGCAGCCTGTTTGACACTCGAATGCGTGCCGTAAATTATAGTGCACGGTAGCCGGAATCGTGTATGTTGCTATCGTGCGGGTATTTTTATCATTTTTGCGTAGGATATCCTTTGCTACACGACTGTACTTCTTAAGAAAAACGTTATCGATTCTGTAAGATTTGCTTCGTAGATACCAAAGGTAAACTGGATTGATTCTTGTAATTCGATTTTCCTTTTGTTCGTGACTCCCAATTAAATTAACATATGATAAGATCTGAACGCAATACAGGTTCTCACGATTAAAGTATACAAGCTGTAGAACATTTACATAGCACACAAGCCTCATCGTAAAGCACAGACAGAAATACAGTGCCGGACAAAATGATAGAACGTTTGATGTATTTGTATATTTCATATAACACAATAGGATATATGTACATATTATTAACCCAATATATTATATTAGATATGTTCTTCAAAGTATTCGTATAGAATTGCAAGTTAGTATCTTGTACACGAAAGAAATTAGAGGAAGAAAGAAGAACAAGTGTGTGGACGGGTATTGGATATCAGGGAAAAACTGACATAAATTTTTTATCAGGCCGTGTAAACAGCAAAACATATATTCAATTAATAGACGATCAATTAAATAAGCACGCGACTCGTATTGCAGGCAGTACGTTTAGTTTTCAACAGGATAATGCTGCGATACATATCGCAAGATTTGTTAAAGCTTATTTTAGCTTGATTAATATTATTGAAAATATATGGGCAGAAGTTTCAAGAAGCATTTATGAGAATGGAAAACAATACAAAGATGTATAATGGAATTAAAACAAAGTACTGTTACAAATTGGAGTCTTTTAAGACAAAAACGTATTAAAGAATTGTTTAAATCAATTCCTAATCGCTTAGTAGATGTATAACGAAAAGGTGGTTTTACTAAATATTAATTTGGAATTCGACAAAATATTTCTGTTCAAACAAACGTATTTTTTAATAATGTTCTATCATTTCGTCCATGTCTACATTATTTTCCCTAATTTCTTTCGTTTACAAGAGACGAACTTGCAAATGTATATGGTTACTTTGAAGGACATATCTAATATATAGGGTGAGTAATAAGTACCTTTCTCCTATTCTGTTATACATATAAAATATACAAATACATCAAACGTTCGGCAGACATCAAATTTTGTCCGGCACTGTACGCCGAACAAGTCAAGCAGCATTTCTCTGGTATTTCATTAATATTGTCTAAGAGATATAGTTTATACGACACTGTTGCTCGACAAGCATTTCGCGTGCGGGTAACTGCGTAATGTGTTCGAATCGACACTCCTTAATTGCAATGTTTATGCACTGTTCCATTGATTCGGTTAGCGCGGCATGGCGCCTTTCGTATGATTTGTGCTCAGGAAAAGGAATTGGAATAACTGCCCGATAAGTTAAGGCCCGGTATTTAATGATCCTTTTGATCCTGAGAGAACTCGCATTCCCCACGATCTTAATCAAGCTCGCGCACACGCGGCTCCCATTTATTCTGGCACAATGAACGGCGCACGTTCAAGGATTCCTCGATACCCGATACACGCAGTGGCATGCGATTTAGTTGAGCGTGAAATTGATCTCTCTATTTCTTCCTTGGCTCGGCGATTGGATATAAATAGGAATTAGTCTCTGCTATACGGATATCGTTATTAACGGCGGATAAAATATCGATTGCTTTCTCAGAGCGATTCGAAAGAGAAACGTAGTGTAAACATTGAAAAGAAACGAATTCACTCGCCGCTTTCGGCCTTACTATCCTCTTCAATGCTGCTCGACAATCTTTAAGAAGCCGAACAATTTATATAAAGGCGCCATTTAATCTTTAAAAGCTAGAAATCTTCACGGGGAACGGTTATTTATCAATAAGATCGTTCTTTTCGTCGACAGATGAACTCGTTGCTACCATTTAATGTTCTTACTAAATTGTTCATAAATTCCAAGAGTATAAATAGTTGTATAGACGATGCACAGTTTATTTATTGATCGTTTGCTGGTTTATTACTTTGTTTTTGCGTGTAATCATTTCAGTAACAGGTACGAATAATACACTTGATGGAATATTGATTAAAATATATACACTTTGACTTTAATCAAAAATTTTCCAATAAATTCTACCATGTTTCATCGCGTGTATTGACGAACAGCGAGCAAATAAACGACCGTGTAAATCGGGCGCGGCGTTTTATTTTAGCATCAGAAGAAATTAGAGTGTCACTTTAGCGTATCGAGCGTGGTTAATTATAGCAGGCGGGTCGGCCGTATTTTTAAACCGAAAACATTCCCGCGACAGAAGGAAGTTCGGCAATGTAAACTTTGATCGACGCGTAACAACGTCGCGAATCGTCCTTTTCGCCGGCTATCTATAGAACGACAAGCATCCGAAGGACGAACACTTTGATCGTGCGTTTTCTCCGTTCTCCGGAGAGCAAAAGGACGTTCGAAATTACCGCCACTTGTTTGCTCGAAATTGCTAACGAACCGTGGTCGGCCTGTAGCAACGCAAACTTCGTCGAAGAAATATGAGATCCAGAAAGCCGTTTCCCCTTCGATCCTTCGCTTTGCCGCACCTCTCGCGGCCTGCATTCGGGTGCATTCGACCCGTGGGGATATTTTCGTTTCCAATTATATTTTTTGTTTGCCAATATATTCGTTCATATCTTTTGAATTGTATGTATTGGTTTATTCCTGTCCCATCGGGATTACCAGATCGATATTCGGTTTCCTTTGATCAAGGCTTTACTGTGAATTCTTTTCGATACATATTTTGTAATTCAGCTGCAAAAAAAAAAATACAAAATCGATTTTTTGAAAATTTAATTGAAGATGTAAATATTAGGTGAAGTAAAAAGTTCTGAGCGTTTTTCGCTTTGTAAATAAAGTGTTTTTAATATATAACATATATAAACTTTATTTACAAAGCGAAAAACGCTCAGAACTTTTTACTTCACCTAATACATAGTACTCGAAAAGAAATAAAAAGATTACTGAGCCACATTATGGATTCATAATCGGAACACTGGAGCACAGAATTCATAACGTCAATGAAATGAAAGGTTGCATGATCGAAGCATTACTTGCTAATGAGTCAATTCACAATGTATTAATCTATGTGATCCTCCCCGTACGGTACACAAAGGTAAAGATGATTAAGTTTCATTACGCCATTCAGTCGTGATTCAAATCCTATCCTATTATCAATCTAATAATACGCGACTGGACGAGGCAGTGGGAAAAAAAAGAAAATCGCGGCGACTGATCGTCTGCGCCGGTATAATGCACTGCCAAACAAGGCGACGTCGTCGTCAGCGTACATTTATGAAAAATTACGGGGTACAAGTACGGCGCTGCGTCCGAGAATAAAACATCAGGGCGAGTACAATTGCGTCGATATTAAATGCCTCGCCGTTACCTTGTCACAAAGGAACCGTTGGCAGGCTGTAGTGAACCAGCACGGTCGACTTGAGCGCATTTTGCATAGATATTGCCGGTCAAATGACCGACTTCCGGCCAGCTGTGGTCTTCGGATGCGCGATCTCCAATCGCTTGTGCCGGCCACCCGTGATCTTACCAATGAAATCCACCGTTACTAGAGAACATATCCATCTGGATCATCTAAATACGTCTGTTACGCAAGATCCGATAAGAAATCGCGATTTAATTGTTTACCATGCCGCACCCTGCAGATTTGACTCGCTATGACCCGCTTAAGTAACTTTACAACCGTTCAATAAAACTGTTCCTGTGCTTATATTGCCTTTTATATTTGTATTCTTGGTAGGATATGTTTATTCTTGAAAAGGAGGGATCCCCGGAGAGCTCCAGAACGTATTAATTAGTTCTATTTTAAACATGAACCGCGGATCTTTTTAAAAAATTGTTCTAATATTACAGAAACTGATTAAATCATTCTGAACACTTCGAAACTACTACTTATACGATGGTTGCATCCTCACTCGAACAAAATCTCGTACCCTCCGCCCATTGACTGACGGACAATTTCGGATTTTTATTCTTGTTAAAATACGTTTATTCTTGCAAAGGAGGGGTCGGAAGAGCTCTAGAAATCTTTAATAGGTTCTACAGTAAAGTCGCGATATTTGTCAATGACCACGTACGCCATAGTTGTCAGGTGCCTACCCACTCCACTGCCGGCCAACGCCGCGCCGGAGGGCGGCGATGATTGATCTCGGCTCGAGTATATCTCGGGTAAAACTGTTTTATTTTTCATTATTTTTTTATGGGACTTTCACCAACTTATTTCTGGCATTTTATGATTAAAATAACGCCGAACACGATATAATTTCAACTGTATTTAACGGCTCAATCGACGATGAAAGTGTCGGGCGCGATCAAAATCTCGCATACCTCCGTCCGTTGACTTACGGACAATTTAGGATTTTTATTCTTATTAAAATATGTTTATTCTTGAAAAGGAGGGATCGCGGAAGAGCTCCAGAACGTTTTCATTGGTTCTATATAAAACATGAACCGCGGATCTTTTTAAAAAATTGTTCTAATATTACAGAAACTGATTAAATCTCTCATTCTGAACACTTCGAAACTACTACTTATACGATGGTTGTATCCCCGCTGAAACCAAATCTTGCACGCCTCCGCCTGTTGAGTGACAGACAATTATAGTGGCTCGAGCCGTCGATCTTCGCGCAGCAGAAGCAGCGATCGATCTCCCAAACATTCAATTAAAAGCAAGGAACTTTCGACAGCGTTACGCAACTGAATTTCTCTTGGACCTCTGCCGGAGTTTCTGCGGATTAATTATGCTTGTTGCCCGAGCCCCGAAATCCTCCTTTTATTTTCTCGTTCGACGCGGCTCGTTTCACCGGGACTGGTGTGCGCGCGTGTGTGTGCTCCTTTATTGGGCCTGTAACACTGGGGCCTGATGCAACGAGCCGCGAAGGCGTCAGCAGCGTGGGCGTAAGACGTGTTCGCCGGAGTGTGGGTGAACAAATGTAAGGGGTGCTTGAAACAACCATACACCTGCGACGCGACAACCTCTCCGTCGCACACTGGGCCAGAATCGCAAAAAGCTAGACGGTACTCGCGTCTCTGTTAATTGTACATTATTAACAGTAGGTTTATAAAAATAACAAGAATGTATCTATACAAATTTTTAGCTACTCTTTAAATAGTATATATTTAAAGAAATAAACTCATATGGGGATGCATTTTCACATTCTCAATAATCATATATTAAAAACATTAGTTCGCCATTTTGACGGGTCCTGTAGATCTAGTATTAATTACAAATACATATGACGGTTTTGGGAGTTTTTAAATAATTCTAATAAATTCGTTATAAAGTTGAAAATTAATGTTCTGCACAGACGTCACTCATGTTTTTCGAAATGCAAGGGGGGGTAGGGATTAAAAAAACTATTAATATTGTAAATGTTAACTGCTCGATTTTTGTTTTGGTGAATAAATTGATTTTATCCTATTTTGTGGTCACTGATAATGAGTGGACGGTTAATGTGTTAATGCATCACTAATGAATTTGATTCCATGTTACGAGACAATAGATGGATAGTCAATGAGAACCAGTAATTGAGAAGCAACGAATATAGGTTTTACATCGCAATTACGAGCATGAGACAATTAGTCAACTTGAGTAATATCATGTAACAGTTTCTGTTGGGATTATTAATTACATCGTTCCAATATAGCATAGACATTGAGAAGTCTATGAATAGGCTTCCGGGTAAACGAGAGCGAAATGATACATAACATGCTAATGGACCCCGTCTTCATTGGAAAGGCAGGAGAATATTAATTGCCATATCAAAATAATGTACATACAGTATTTTAAAATGTCGTGTCAGAATTCCATTTGGAAATAGATAAGAGTGAATTAGTGAAATACCTGTTTCCTCATCCTCACGAAACAGATACGAGAATTTTAATTGGCATTATGACGTAATGTACTTCTCATGCAATAAATTGGGAACGTGAAAGAAGGTTTTTAAGCTTCCTTTTGATCCAACGCAAATATTTAAAATTGTATTAATAGGCATCCGATAGGTGAAGTGTTAATTTAATTCCGTAATAATTCGGTATGAATATGATACATATAATAATTGATGTTATACACGGTACACGGTATTACGTGTGTTTAGCAACATGTATTGGCGTTTTGTGTAAAACTGTATTCGAGAATCGTCCCTCCTTCAATGCAAACACGATTGAAAGCAGATCGCTTAATCATCCGCAATGTATAAGTAAATGCGAGCTCTGTCGATGCCAGAAATGGTTTACTGTTACGTGAAACCGGATCGATAGAATTGAGTTGAACCGAAATTTCGTGAATAGTTAATCCTTGCCCCCCATCCGATCGAATAACACGGACGTACTATGTATAGTTTTCAAAGCTGTTTTCGATACTGCTGTAACATTCACGATACATAGCAATAGTCACTACAGATTCTTGCAGTTGAGCGCAGATATAATTTTAAAATAATCATCATGTTTATTGTCCTCATACATAGTTTTGTTATAATTCTGCAATGTAATCTTCTTAACACTAAACCTACCACTGCCGGTCAAATGACCGGTTTTATATTTTTCATCTTACAATTATTGAATTTATGAAGTTGCTTACATGGAAATCGATTCGATAAATTTCTTTATCCAAGCACATATTGTAATAAAAATTGCACGAAATCTAAATAAATAGAGCCTTGTCATTTTTGTATGCTAAAACATTTTAATCGTTTTTAGTGCTCGGTAAGTTTAGTGTTAATAAATTAAGGAGATTGGTTATAAAATGTCCGATTATCCATGCAATCTGGCGAAGGAAGCGCGACAGAATTCTGTGAAGGAATTATCGAGCCACTGTGTATTTCGAGGTAAAATTGTTGTAACATTCGGCTGGTCAGACTCACCCGGTACATGAAAAGGAACATAAGAGCTCACGTGGGCTCACCTATCAGCCTTTCTCGTTCGCCCATGCACATTACGCACACGCGTGCGCGACACGAATAACGCACGACCCGGTTCTCGCGATCATACAGGCATATTCCTTTAAGAGGGCCTTAAAGACCGACAACCGGGAACATTTCGCGCTCTCCATATACGAGCCGGTGCTCGCGGCTCCATTAGACTGGCCGTGACAATTTCAAAACGCGGCGCCGACACTGTTGTCCGCGAGTCTCCGCGCACACTATGTCATACGCCGCGGGATTATCTTTCGCGATCATCGCCAATTTTTAAGCGTATGTCTATGACAGGGACGCACAGTTCAACGAAAAGCTCGTTTTCCGCATACAAATTCGTAATATTTATTGTATGTATAATAAAGTGTATAATAATTCTTGAGATCACATTTCAAGCAACTTTTTCCTTTGCGAAAATGTTCTCCGAGGATTTGTTAAGGAGTTATTGACGAAAAACACGGACCAATCAGAGCGGACGATTCCAGTTCGGCCAATGCCAACTCCGCGCTCAGCGGGAGCCGAGCTCTGATTGGCCCGCTCTTTTCATTAATAATTCCTCAACAAAGCCGCGGAGAACATTTCCGCAAAGGAAAAAGTTACTTCAAATAATGTCTACTTTAAATTTTAAAGAAGACAGTATTTGTTCAAGTTTCTCTCAAATTTCCACATGTACCACTCTGTATACTATTAGAGTCTTCTGGATTGATAACATGATTAAATAGGATGGAGGATGCGATACTAAGATTTCGTTTATAATTTTTAATAAATACAATACGGTTATTCATTCAAATTCATACAGTTTCATTCAAACATAGTTAAGTATTTCTGGAGACTCGCAGCACGATAAACACTCCCACTAAAACGCCGCCTTTTCCGTTATTAATAAATGCCATTCTCATTCTTCCAGTGACGTTTCTCTCGTTTCATAAAAAGAGGCATTAAACGCTGTTTCCCTTCCTACTGAAACTAAAAGTCTGTCACAGTATATATTAATTAAAAAATGAATTTTCTGCTTGTTTATGGACATTTAATAATTAAAATTGAACAGCTTCTGAGAACGTGACGATATATATGTTTATATTGAAAAAAAACTAAATAAATTGGGAAACGGAATATAAAAATCAACGTCTATGAATCTCGCAACAGATATGTATCGACTTTTTAATATCGCAATAAGATAATATTTGTTTTTCCAAATGGAACCAAACGTAACTAGCCAAAAAATGTTCCAGGTGTTCGGAACAGTCCAATAGCAGATCGTGCACCGGAAGTTAACATTAATAAAGAATCGATAACTAGCCATCCGGCAGATTGCAAAACGATGAATTCCCGCGGGTACACGAGGCGATAAAATTGCCAAGTGCAAACAGCAATGCTGACGTTTATAAACAACGTTGATACGAATCGATACGCCCCGATTTTCGTTCGAACGAACAGAAATTCCAAACGACGCGACGCACAGTGTTCCAAAATGCCGAAAAGCTGGTCGTAGGCCCATATTTCGACGTAAAAAATTTTGTGTGTATGTACGTTGAAAAATCGATATTTCAATTTGACGTTTAAATAAATGTTCGTACATAGAAAAACGTTTATATTCTTAAATAAATTATAAATAATTAATATAATAATTAAAATGTTAAAATATAACATTAAATTCGCGATGAGCAACCCCAAAAACCTTAGTATAGTAAATCCTCTATAAACGCAAAAGAGCCTCGAGGAGTTTCGTGTGCATTTTTCGTAGACGGACACTATTGTTTTGAGCTTCAAAAAGCTCTCCGCGTAGCATTAGCAGTGGTTCACACCGATATACTCGAGCCGAGATCAAATTACTACAGTGGAGGGGATATTTTTTGCGTTTATGGTGTACGGCCTTTTTGCGTTCATAGAGGATTTACTGTACGCGGTATTTTTGCGAACTTTTGCGAACGCTTCAAGGTCGATAATGTTCGCTCGCGAATCCATTTGCAGATCGAACACGATCCTCCGCGTACACGAAAAACGTATCCGGACAATAGAACACGTACAAAGCCAAATAAACAAGACGAACCAAGCCGTTTTCCTCGATTTTTCTTTCGCGTCGTTCCGGCGTATTGGTGCGTCTGCGAGCTTTTTTTAACCTTATTCAGTTTCCCGTCGCTCTCCCATCTCGATCATTGTACTCTTCCCGCAGTCCTTTTTACGCGGCGTTCATGGGAATCGCTTTTTACCGCGAGTGCTTTTGTCGAGGAAAATACAGACTCTGGCGGCATTGCAAATGGATTACAGGATTACATAGCTCCAGTTTTTTTATAAATCAACCCCGGCAAGCAGGAACGGGCCAACCTCTCGTTCCATTTAGTCGTAATTAGTGCGTGCAAAATCAAAGAACAATTTCATTGAATTTTAATGGCATTCCTTCTAGACCGACCACGACGTTCTCGCAACCAATAGATGCTTTGCTTTGAAACTGGAAATTACTTGTGAAAAATTAAACACAACTCTGCTTGTTGGCTGCACTTGCTGATATGAAGGATAAAAATTATTTATGTAGCAAATTATGAAGCTCCTTACCTTTAAAATAGAAAAATGAACATTGTAACAGTCACGTAACAGCTAGTATGTGCATAAATATGAATATTGATGCGAATATGAGAATGAGTACGACATGAATTTACAATATCGATTTTACTGTCAGATGTTATTGATTTATATGTTACAAGCTGCGGCCAGGCGCAATCCAAATTGTGTAACTGCAAATAAATTATTATTGGACTGCGGATTTTATGCATTTATAACAGAAATTGGTACGTACAATTTAAAGCAGTGGACATATTTAAACAATTTAGGAGCATCTTATATACATATTAGTTTCAGTCCAATAAAATAATTAAAACAAGAAAGAAATTTTTATGTAACCTCTGTGTCCTGGAATCTGCGTAGACATTTCTTATTTTGCATAAAGATCGCAGTCTAATTATTATTAACCGGTCTTACAGCATCAAGATTCTCAATCTACTGATAAGAGATGGTATGCCAGCATGAGATTAGCACGTTACGATTTTATAATTTTTTTACTACCCCATAAAGTGATGTAACTCTTGCCAGCTGCGATCAGTTTATAAGTTATGGAAGGAAGTAATTTTACTTCGCCGGCAACCAGTTACTTCTAATAAGACACAATTTTATATCTTATATCAAGCTTGTAGCATGCATAAAAATCTGTGGTTTAATTGCCAGCGTCGAAGAACTTATTGAAGATGCTGCACTCGATTAATTAGCGTGCAACTGCTGAAATTGCATCGCGCTTTGAGAGCTTCCTCTGAGAAATAGAATATTTCAGGACAATTAACGTGTCGATTGCATCCCCTGGATTAAGAATTGCTGAAGGCAGAAATGGTTCTACTTCAATGGAACTCTCGCACAAGACACTTTATACTATATTGTTAGACAAAATTGCAGGGCAGCCCAAAAATGATTAGAGAGAATAAGAAATTATAAATTATATTAAGGGCGTAGACTCGTGTTTCCAGGATTGCAAGAATGCTGGATGCGCCTTCTCATTTCTCGATAATGCAAAAATGGGGGTTTTCAGTAGTGAAAAGATCAACATAGTTCGCCATTGCCCTCAAATTTAATTTATTACGCCAGCTTAATTTGAATTATTCGGAAGCATGTAGCTGTCGCAGCTTTATGCTTTCGAATAATGCAAATTACGCCTTGTAAAAGTAAAAATAGGACTTTTGAGGGCGATCGTGGTTTAAATCGATCTTTTATCCACTGTTTTTGACTACCGAAAAACCCCATCTTCAATTCTGGAAAAACGAGTGTACCCCCTTAAACAGCATTAGCACACCAAAGCTAAAGTAAAGCTGTTCCTCCGACGTCTTTAATTTAATTTAACCAAAAAAATTCTAATATTTATTCTCTCTACAATGTCGCTCAAGTGACAAGAAAATTTTCGGTTGGTGAATGAGAACACCGCAAAAGGAAATTTCAGTATAATAAGTTTTTTAATTAGCACGTGATCTTGAGGATTTAGCTTGCTCCAGTTGTTTCGTTCAAAACAATGGTGTACAATCATTTAGAATTAAATCGCTGTGATTATTCTACGACGTTACGATGATATTATTCCTACTCCTGGTCAGAAAAGCAGAACCGTGAAACCGGGGGTCTAGAGGCTAGACAAATATTTTCGCGAATAGAGCGTTGCAAACAAAACAGTTGAGGAAATATTGACATCATCGTCGGAGATAAAATGAAAATTAATCTATCGCGAAACGGCGGCATATTCTGTATTTTATTGCATTCGGAGGGATCAGATTCATAAAATTGTCAGTTTCCAGCGATAGCTGCCTTGAGAATCGGTACGCTCTCGGAATGAATGAATTTTAAAGTTCTCGAACTTGAAATTGACATGTTTATGGATCACGTTCCTATCCGCTGAGCAATGAATCCGCTGATTTCGAATTCATCGAGTTTATTTTAGGATCAGGATAACGGAGACCGAAAACTTCGAAGGTTACTATTGTTGCTTGTACATAGTTAGGTTTAATTGCGGACCACAGTTTCCTCTCTCTGCTCTGTTTCTCTATTCACTTTATTCTCTCGTTATACATCCATTGTTAGGTGTATTCCTATTCTTCCTGCTTTCTCACGTTGGTACTATTAAGTTCAATATTCTTTTTACTACTTCCATTCCACGGAGTGATTACTTTGATTTGCTGTGTGCCATAATGACTGCTCATTATTACCTTTGCTATTACAAACTTGTTAGGTTTAATAACAGAGTGCGGCACCTACTCATTGCACACGTCATTTTTGTGTTTTGATCTGATTTTATCTCGGTTTAATTCCGTTCCTACTTTTTAGTTGTCATTATTTGGACCGTTTATTTTGAAAGTGGTGTAAAAAGTTAGATATCACATAATTTGTGATTAATTTAGTGTAAACTTTTTATTTATAACTAGTTAATAGTTAATATCTTAAAAAATGTCAATGCTTTGTTCAATTTAAAATTGGCCAATAAAAGAAATTGCGTAGCGATTGATTATGAAAGTGGTGTAAATCCAATTTCCATAGATATAGGTGGCGGGGTCACGTGGTTACCACACCACAGGTTTACTATGATGTTATAAAACAATGTAGACAAAATAATAAATTTATTTTACACACGAAATGAAACGGGAGAATTTCGTTTCAACAAACAGTATACAAAACGCAATTCAAAAACGAGTAAGAAAAAATACTAACGGAGAAAAGGTAAACAGGCTGAAAATATGTTGGATGAGGTTTTGCAAAAGTGCACCGTATACTATTTTATATAAAACATCGAGAAATGGACTTGCACCACTTTCAAAATAAAGGGTCCATTTCCTCTGTTGTTGTTTGTCTGTTGTCTGTTGTCGTTTTAACATATTCTATTGCGATTAACTTTAAATCCTGAGTGCTCAATTTATTGTTATTTCCACCGAGTCGATCGTCGGGGGGAACGAAAGTTCGCACGAGCTAACGTTAATTCAATAGAAAGATTGCATACCAAGAGTGCATTAGCGTCCTCTCGCCGGTCCGGCGAGCATGATTATCGGTCGTTGAAATAATTATCAGGGTGCAAGTGCAACGACGGACAAAAACTCGGCCAAGAAACGCAGCTAAGCGAGGTGTAATTTATTTCGAGTCGACGGACCATGCCTGGCTGCCGCTTATTACGTATCACGTAACGCAAACAGTGGTTCAGGTTTAATTCTCGGTCAACCGATAATTTTCTCTTTCCCGCGCATTCTTTCAGTTCCGATGCTGGCTGCCCGCTGTGCCGAATGAATAAACCACACGCCGAATAAATAGGTAATTATTAGGTGTAGGAAACGGAGCAAACAAGGTCCAACCATTGCGGTTAGTTTCCTCGGAAGTTCAGAGAATCGGAGCAATGTTCTCCCTTGCTTTTCAATTCGACCTGCAATTCCATATTGGCAATCAATTTCGCTTGTGTGTGGATTTTATATAATTTTGCGATCTCGCTCTTCCTCTTCCGAGGTCTTCGGTTTCTGAAAAATCTACTGAAAAAGCGAATTGCTTATTAATAATTAGACTTTATGCAAAATAAAAAATGTTCGCATTGATTGCAGGACATGGGAGCCAAATAAAAATTGTATTCTTCTTTTAATTAAAAGGATAATTATCCTATTAAGCTGAAATTAATATTGTACATTCATGTCCGCAAATATTTTTACATGTTCACTGCTTTAAATTGTACGTGCACACTTTCGTCATAGGTGCATAAAATCCACAGTCTATTAATAACGTTCTTCATAAATTGATCGGATCTATAATCTACTTAACCTGAAAATAGCATCGGTAGTCGACGCAATCGATTTCTACAAATAATTTTGCTATTTCGACGAACATACCAAGGTACGTGACTACATTTTACGATTGCCCACGGTATTATTTTATCAGCCAATTTTCCGAGCACACCCGTAACCTTGGCATTATTCCTTGACTTGGTTCCGTGAACTTTAATCATTGCGATCTATACCGACGTACAGTAAACCACCAACAGATATGTGTCTAAATACAACAAACGTTCCCATTTATTTGTGAAAACATTCGGTGTCTCGTTAGACTCATTCAAAGTTGAATAAAACGACGGCAAAAAATTGTATATCAAGTTTTCAAAGATCGTTATACAGTAGAGACTTCAAAACGGTGAACTTAGTTCTCGAAAAGATTTTTCTGCAAAATTTTCAGAGTTAAAAAGTGTTTCTGCGTTTTGTTTGAAAAATATAGTCGAGGACTGTAAAAGAGGTATAAGTTATAGGCTTCAAATTTATTATATTTATTATAGTTATTATAGTTTAAATATCGACAATTCATTTTTCGATGAAGATTTAATGTCATTCGTCAGCGTCGAATTAATACAGGAATATTTGTACCATTTTAAAATTGCGTGTTTAATACCATACTGGAAGAAAGGGTGACTATTTTATTTGTGGCAAACCCTAATATCTTGAAACCTAGTTAACGTGGAATTTTCCAGGAGGAAACGAGGTTTATAGGGTGTTGCCGCACCGTGTGCACCTGCACTCCTGCTTTATTGTAGGAAGTTTTGCGTAATAAATTCATAAAGTGTATGAATTTGTGTGTGTAATGGCGTAATTTCGAAGGCACACAGCTAAGCGTTTTGCAATTTAACATACCTTACCGGAGGAAATGAGTGTCGTGGATGAGAACTCTCTTCCTACAATCCACGAGGATGAGATTTTTTTGTTATTTTTGTTCAGCTAGGTCGACGATTCCGACTACTGTACACTGGCATAGCGCTTCCGATTGCTATGCAAATAACTCGGTACATACAATGCGTGCACAACGTCGTCATCAGACGAACGTAATCGCCTTGAAATACGCTCTGCGAATACATAATCCTCGTCGGCATAGGCTGCACGCGTGTTTACAGTATCGTTATACGATAAAACAGATTTTATGTTACATTGTTTGGAAATTTCGGCTGTAGTTGCAGCCATGCGCCGATTGTCCAAACTATGCCATTTTAGCCGCTCACCGTTACCGGCAATTATTTAACACTTCTTAGTATGATAATTTCAATCGTGGACCGAGAAATCATCTTCTGCTACATAATTTAATCACCTCTTTTGGGATTGTTATTTAAAAGAATATTTTTAACCACAATTTCCCAAGCACGCGAATTTTCCATTTGTTATTGTAGCCACGATAAGAGTGTTAATTAATCTAACAAAAAGGCATTTCATCTAAAAATGAAAAATAAACCTACAGAACCACTTTTAGCTCACTAAAACCATTACGTTCGAAAAACGGTCAATTAAAAATAAATGGTCACGCATAAAAATCATTTAACATTTGGCGGGTTGATGCGGCCACTGACGAGGCCAGAGATAAACATCGGAATTTTGCGTAACATGTTGGCTGTACAGATGTACAGTCGCTCGCAATAATATTCGGGTATGGTCATAAAAAACAATAAGAGTGTTCATCAATTTTAATTGATTAATGTCCAACTCCGCAATGGAGGACAACATTTTTGGGAGAACGCAGTATATCAATTTTCCCGGCCCTTTAATGGTAAAACTCTTTCTAGGGTGAAGAATCGAGCATGAAACAAGAACATGAGTGGATGGAGACCAAAATACCAGTGCGGTCGGGAGAAATGCAAATAGCGGGGTCCAGACTGCCCTACCTGGTCAGAAGAGTGAGAGGGCAGGGCCTATGGTCCTATACTAGCGGTATTTTAGTGGATATTGGGCAGAGTTGAGCAAAAATTTGTATTAAAATAAAATTTTTGCCCAACTCTGATGTTGGGAAAACCGAACATCCGTTTCCCCCGAGTCCCACACTCCCCCCTTCAGGGGTGAACGCAAAAGTATTTTCTGCACTCACCTTTAAATTAAAAAACAGAAAAAGGGTGAAGAATCGAGCGGACACGAAAGCTTGAGGATTTCAGTTTTGCCGAATCGTTCCGGTGAAAGTTCGCGTGTCGATACCGGTCAGGTAATCTCACAGGTGAGAGAGTGAATCACGGTGGCATTGTTTCCGCGAAGCGTGCTGCGACCAAGAACGTAAAGGCACAGATAGAGTGGCCGTTTAATGGCTCGATGAGAAATCGGTTACTTGTGTTAAATGCCAGCCAGCTGCGTCCACACGTGACATTCGTGGGAATGGCCGAGGAGAGCATGCAGCCAGGCGTTCGTTTCCTGGAATTCCTCGGGTTCAACCTCGAACCCGAAATGCCATCGACAAATGCCTCGGAAAAATCGGTTTTCCTTCGATATCGATAACACAGCCGGCTTCGGAATCGCCGGTTGCACGGTGAAGTCGAACTTTCCACGATTGGTTTAACGAGCTCCGAGCACGAAGCCAAATAAGGACTTGCATGGACGTTTCCAGTCGGCCAGGGAAAAAGTTAACGCGTCCCGTCGCCGCGATACAGGGAACTCGCATTGTTTCGTGGGTGATCGAGCACGCTCGCACGTTCACGGCCGGTGACATGCTGCCACGTTTTAAACCTAGAACTGGAAACTAATGATATAATACTATGCCATCGCGATTTCATAATACTGTAATATTGAGTGTAGAGAACTGCAACCTTGGAGGAGACAATACACTGGATTATAGTTGTTTCGGATACCTCAGGATGAGTTGTGCTCCTTGGCCTGATTAAGCTAAGTTATAATTATGCAAAATGTATCATTAAATACAGTGGATTAAGCGACATAAACCATACGGACTAGAGGTGAAATAATTTTTGGAATAAATCTGAGGCAAATAGTTTTAGTATGTGTACAGATATTTTCCATGTAGAAATGGTTAATTCCCATTTTCTGTTTGCAATTCATGAAAATTTTTAATGAATTGTGAGTAGGTATGCGTAAAAATGAAAAGGTTGAATGGAATTGAAAAACTGCAAAACAAGGCGCTGTACCAAATAACCGGTGGCATGTTGTCACAATTTTTCAGCTTTATTTCAAATAAATGAATGCTTTGATTAACCGAGTGTTCAAATAAACGTATTTTATTTGCCTTCGGACGGACGGTGGCATTCGTTGTCGGCGAATCGGGACGCACTTTTAATTAATTTACAATTTATACGATCACTGCTCCACCCTCTTTTTATTTATTCACCAGATTAATTATTTCAGTATGTAAAAGTTCTAAAAATTCGTTTACTGAATTTTCCTGTTACGTTAGGCTAAAATATTGCTGAACGTTCCTTGCCCGACCACGTTCTCTTTTTCTACATACGACTCTACAGACGCCATTCTTTTATGACTTTAGCTCCCGTTGAGACTCGTATATCTTGCGAAGGGTTCTTACCAGCGAAACCTCTACTTTCAATTAGGCAGGCCTAGTCGAAACTATAAAATCCAGGAACCCAGTAGTAAAAAGAAAAAATATTCAAACAGGAGGGTCCCGAAGACTCGGAGGTCCTGGAGCCAGGAACTGATGGAATACTAGATGAAAGTATACATATAAGTACAGTCATACGAATAGTCGATAACTGTAATGGTAGATGAACTTATTCGGTCAAACAAGAAGTTGATTAAAGAAAAATTTGTTATATAAACAGTAATGTTGTGTTTCAGTAAATTTTTATCGAAATGTAATATTTATTTTAAATCTAGATACAAAACAGTGTAATATTTTGAGGGGGCAAACATATTCCTACATAAAAGAAGTTGATTAAATACAAATTTGTTAAATAAAATGTAATTTTGTGTTTCAGTAAAGTTTTATTGAAATATAATATTTATTTCAAATCTAAATGCAAACATATTCGTACATACACCAAGGATTCCTCTCTTCAGCATTTTGTAAAGAGTCTTTTACGATAAACATTCGCTTGCAATCTCCGGAACATACTTAGCTCGACTATATTCTTCATAAACTGAGATCCTTATTAATTTAAAAGTCGTTTCATAAATTTCTGGAGTTGAATATGATGTTCTAGTATACGTTTTTTTTCAATTTCCACCATACATGCTCAGTTGGAACAGGAGCGAAGATTGACGCCAGGAAATTGAAATCCGGAGATTGGGGTGGAATTGGTAAAGTATGAGGCGCGCTATACGAACTAGCTATACATGCAAAGAATTTGTGCTGCATGTTTATAGTCGTCAGAAGAGAAATCCATTAGCACTAGGTTTGCGGGACCAGTCAAAATGGCGGGTTCTAATATTCTTAATTTGCGATTATTAAGAATAAAGATGCTTCCCTGAGGAATTATCTGCCAAATTTGTTTCTTTGGGTATATATTATTGGAAAAGCAGCCAACACTTCGGATAGACATATTTATGTTATGTGTATAAAATAATGTGGAATAGTTATTTCTAAAATTCCATAAACCTATATAGTGTTAAAGTAGAGGAAGGTGAAGAAGGTTAAGATGGGATTACTTTTCGTTATGTTGCCACGTTATTGGAAACAGGCAGACAAACTAGAGCAGTTGTAACGATTGTGAAAAGAATTGAGAGAAGAGATCTATACGTATACTCGAGATGATTTTGCGCACCACTCATTTTATTCCTGGAACGACGCTACTTTTACGATCCTCCAGCTGTTCAGGTTTTGTGGGTACATACATTAGAATTCTATTGACTCGAAAACCGACGACGCATCGTCGTAACTATTGACGTACTCTTCGACGAGCTACCTATAGGATAGTTAGCATAGAAGCGGCTAGAGACTGCACGCGCTAAATACCCGGCTTTGTTGCAATTCAAACAAAATGGGTATTACAAACAGTTGCGTAACACGCTCGCACATGTGCAGCGGACACTTGTGGATGCTCGGACGACGACGGAAAACCGGAATAAGAATTTTTCTCCGACAACTATGTCATCGTGAACCATGCCCCCGATTCACTGTAAAAAATTGTAACTTGTACCGGTCTAAACAGAATATTTAAAGATATCCATTATCCCTATTACGTTAGTATATTATTATGCTCATTTAATATCAACATCCCAGAATCTACGCGTTACATTCCCGCCGGCAAAAAGTATTTTCCCGACACGGCCGACTAAGCTGTGCAATTTATGCAACTACTTTTATACATAGAAACTGTGCGAAGTACGGCAAATAGAAATGTAAATACGTTTCAATGTTTGTCTTGCTTCGTTAAAGCATGAACTACCGGACGGGTCAAAACAATTTTTTTTTACGATTATGGAAATTACGAACAGATTCTGTTATGAGAAATTTTTTAATAAACCTCTTTATTCAAGCACGCATTAGGATCGAAGTCGTACGAAGTCCGAAGAACTCCAGTCTTGTGAAGTTACGATACCAAGCTTCCTCAAACTTATTCGTTAGTCTACTTCATTGAAATCCAAATAAGCAGAGCCTCGTGTTCGCATCACCAGAATAAAATATTCGAAACCGAGCAATTGTGTAATATATAATCGAAAGTAAAATGAAAAAAAAGACAAGTTATGCTGGAAGCATTGAAGAGCGATGGCTCCAACCATTTTAAGCTCACGCATGTAGGGAAAGCAAAGCTTCGCAGCCAAGGGATCCTACCTACAAGTTTAAAATGCAGTAACGAAATTATTGAAAAATCCAGAAACTATCTAAACAGTCACAATAAAAATTGGGAGTAATATTTCTAATTTATTGTTTAATGTAATCTAGTTTTCTGATAATAAATGTTGCGTTCTATATTTATTTTCTTTTGCTACTATTATTATGGGACAGAGGGAGTAAGTGTTTATGTTACTCCTGTAATTTTTATTCTGAAGCAGAAAAATCCGCAGTTTAATTATTAATAATTTCATGTCAATTGTCCGACATCTTTAGCATACGTACTATCGTGATAAAATATGTCAAATCTAAGCTAATAAGTAACCGGAAACATGAGAAGATCGATTGACGTTTACCTTAATTTCAAAAGCTGTGTAAAAGGGCGTACTAATATTTTCTTTTTAAACCAGCAGCCTTGTTTGCATGAAGTTGAAAGAATGTTGTACTTACTGTGGAGATGAACACAGATTCTGGCTTTTGACACGCACTGTGAATATCACGTTCGCGAACCATCGAATGAAGACAGTTATTAACCTGGCAAACACGTAACACGCTCATCGTTCCGATTATACTGCTTTTGACAGCAGACGATGCGATGCAGGTGAGAGCGGTTACGTGATGCGTTTCCAGGAGTTCTGATGTTCTATCGACGCTTGCCCCGCGTTTTCCTCGTAATCGTTCGACTATAACGGGCATCGCTTTTCTTGCCGCAGTTCGCTCTCGCAAATCGAAACTAGTCTTTCGTTCCTGATTTGCATACAAGCCGGGATGGATAGCGCGGGAATACCTCCGAGGCGTAATTATTTCGAGCAATGTTACACCGAACGAAACCGTTCAATCTGCCGCGAAAGTTCTGTCTGTCGGCTCGCCTAACGCAACTGATCGATACTCCGATGAAATATTAACTATTTCAGCTGTACGCCCATCAACATACACAATTGGAACTAAACGTAATCATTGGACTGGGTCTTTATGCATTTACGGCTTCTGAAAATTTTCAGAGAATGATAGAATATAAAATTCGACAGAATTTTCTACAATTTTTATTTATCACTGATCTACAAACACTACTACCATTGGAAATCAAATTTTATTTGATTTCGCTTTCTTAAAATTCGTCTACAAAAATTACAAATTTATTTTCGTTAATTCATTGAATAAAATAAAAATGGAAAAGTTACAATATATGAGACTCATTATTCCGTATAATGAATATATGCATATATTATATAAAAAAAATTTAGTTTTAAATGTAGAAAATTAATTCTGTCACCTACGCATGGATGAAATCCCGGCCAGGTGGGGGTAGCTGATTCTACGTCATCGACAATCGGAGTACATATTTACTAGTTACCCGGGCCTAGTTTAACACAACCTACCACGAAGGGTTAAATGACCCATTTTAGATTTTTTATTTGACAATTATTGAAATTGTAAAGGTATTTTTATGGGAATTTATTGAATATATTTTTTGACTCCAGCATCTATTATAGTAAAAATCGTACAAAATATAATAAATTTAATCTTGTTATTTTTATATAATACTATACACATCAGTCACTTTTGATGGTTGGTAGAATTTTGATGATAGAAATAGAATAGAAACTTTTGATGGTGGTTTGAAGCACTAACATTGGTTAAAATGTTTTACCTTACAAAAATGAGAGACAAGACTGTATTTACTTGGATTGTGTACAATTTTTATTATAGCTGGATATATACATATATAAACGAGAGAGCCGGCCCGACCACGCATACGAAAATGTAGGAGTAGTCTTTCAAAACTGAAAGCTCACCGTATATATGTATGCTCAGAATGAGACCCCGTTTTTTCTCTCATCTTCGCAGCGTGTTTACAAGCAAAATGTAAACAAACGCCGCGCCGGGACAGGCTTACGTTGCCGCAGAAAATTCAATACAGTATTAGCGATAGTTTTTCGCAAATATCTCGAAAACTAAAATGGAGCGGCAGTAACATGTATAGGAAAAAGTTGTTCAAAATGTAGAAATCTATAACATATTTAAATTTCGCCAAAATCGGTGAGGAAGGTCTGAATGTAAATAGTTACCAACAGTTCTAAGAAAAAGCACGGATTCGAGAGCTGTTCTAAAGCTTTTGGTACAGACTTGAATATTACGCCGAACGACAAGCAGAACAGCAAGCAAAACTGCAAACCGAACACAAGTTTGTGGACGGGACCACGAACGCATTTACAAACAGATATGCAAATCCCATTCGCGTTCGTGCGCGCGCTCGATCCATCAGTTGTGGGAACAGCACAAACCCGTTCCGTTCGTGGTTCAGTTCGGTGCAACATTCAAGTCCGCGTCGAAGCTTTAGAATATTTGGATCAAAGCTTTACCGTCTTCTGAGTAACAGTGTATACTGATTTTCGCTGTATTTCGAATGTGCTCATGCAAGTGGGATTTCTGACGTTCCAACAGCAGCTCAGAGTTGAGATAATCGCTCGACGATTATGTTCACGGTAACTTCAATGCGTGCAAACATTAATTACGGGGTCGCGAGATGGAAGGAATGCGTTGCGCTTCAGGGTATAACCGATCGCGGAGACAGAAAAAAAAGCGAGTAGAAATAAACTGTTGGTGTCACAAAGCTAGCGTGTACAGCCTTATATGTATCGAAAGAAAAAGCCGCGGATCTTGATAAATCACGCGATGGTATCGCGGTGACTTCAGGTATATTTAAATGCGGCCTCTGTCATCGCGCCTAAAGGCAGCTGAACGTGTCAATTCGCGGAAGCGATCCCTGCTCTTAAATAACCGTGTACGCGGCAAATTTTTTCAGGGCCTTCAGCTTTTCCATTCTCCCACTTTCCTCGCGCTGCGCCGTACGCGAACGCTGCACGTTACACGAGCGCGGCGACGCGTGAAATTCGCTGCAATTGTTATTGTTGGTTTTGCCATTGCTACGTACAAAGAACTTCGTCAGCTACGAAATGAAAAAGTAGATTAACAATTTCAAGGCTTGTAGAATGTTCGGTGAATAGCTTTCCTTGTTGCAGAAATGGGGAAATTCACCGGAACTGTGCGATTACTGTTGTTTTTACAATAGTTAACCATAAATAACTTGGTGCGTTGGGAAATTTCTGTCCTTAAAGGAATCAACAAATTAGATTAACAATTTCAGGGCTTGTAGAATATTCGGAGAATAGCTTCCTTTTTTGCAGAAATGGTGTAATTTGTTGTAACTGTGTGGTTACTATTGTTTTTACAATTGTTGGCCACAAAGAATTTCGAGAGCTAGGAAATTTCTATCGTTAAAGAAACTCAAGAATAAGGATAACAGTTTGAAGAATTGTAGAACTTTCAGCGAATAGTTTTCTTTATTGCCTGAAACGATGCAATTCACTGTAATTGTGTGGTTATTGTTGTTTTGACAATTATTAGTTACATAGAGGTTCGTGAGCTCGGAGATTAACGATGCTAAAGATTTTATAATATCTGAAGAATAGTTTCTTCTTTGTTGCGGAAATGATGTACACTAATCTTGGATATGTCACGCACGCCCCGTTCGTAAAGATAGCATGCAGTCTATGTTGTATGCAGAAGGGATCAGCGAAACTTAAACATCGACTTGCGTAATCTGCCGATTAGAGGCGCGAACACGTTCGTCTATTTGTCATGGTAAACTTTTATGACGACATCTTAAACATCCTATATGTATAGGTTCTGTGCAGTTTCAAGTCACAAATTATTGCCTCGTTGCCTTCGGAAACCTGTGCGATCAACTATACAGTGAGCCACCAAAGTATTTGAACGCACTTTAAAACAGTATAAATTTTTTATGATCGGACCAAACGAGCTCACTTTTTTTGAGCAATTAGAATTACCAAGTGACACACAAGAAAGATTTTGAGAAAATTGCAATTGCTAAGAATTACATGAGAAAGTAAAAGAGGCACCATTTATAACTTTCTCATTAGAACCAGTAATGAAAACTTCAAATATGCGTTTTGTACATCTGTGTTAGTTGAACACATGTTGAAAATTTCGTCGAAATCGGTTGACGCAGAAAGAAACGACACGCATCGAAAGAAGTAAGAATCTGTGGATTTTAAGCAGAAACTGTCGCGATAAACACTTGTAGCTCTTGAGTATGTTAATCGATTTTGATGCAATTTTCAGCATGTGTATAACAACATAATTTTTGGAAAATCGTTTTTGCAGATCATTTAGTAAACCAATGCTTCTAATGCTTACAAAACATCAGGTCGTTTGGTACAACTATAAAACGGTTCTACGTTTAATTGAGACATTTATATTTTGAGAATTGAATTGAATCACGATTTACATTAAATTCGGGAACATTCTTGGGCACAGTCAATGCTAAATTGATTGAATTAAATTAATTATATTAATTTCTAAAAAAGTCACACTGTTTTAAAGTGCGTTCAAATACTTTCCTGGTTCACTGTACATTCAAATGTGAATTTAAAACAGTAGAAAGGATAAGAACTGAGAACACGTTGATACGAAATTTTTTAAGTGACCCGTATGCCTGACAATCGACGCAGACAATTTTTATTTTGCATACTGATCCACAATAAAATAATTATCAACGGGAATTATTTATCCTTCCGTTTCATTTCATGTTTCACCATTGTGTGAATGGGGGCTAAATTAAGTTGGGAAAATGAGGGACGGATTGAGCATCTGAAACGGAGCATCTAATACTAGAACTTTCGGAACAATGTACGGTGTTATGAATTGTTCTTGCTCGTTATCCGCGGAGTCGTTAAGACCGTCTTTAAATGTTTTCCCGACGTATAATCGCGTCCGAGACGAGAAAATTGCGAGTGCAAGGACTTGACTTTGCTCTATTCTGCTTTGCTCGAGTCGGCGCGGCGGCGAAACGACAAAGGCGGCATGTCGTATTTCCACGTAGCCCGAGTTCACTTGTTTTCACGAGTATAGAGAGTACGCGGGCGCTAGTAGAGGAGTACGCGGGTAGGTGGTCGTGTGGCTACGGAATGTAGCCGAGGATCGAATCGCTCGTAAACACGGAGAAATAGCGGAACGCGATATGCAAATCGAAACGCGTCGGCGTAGCTTGAGCAACCCGGGCGAGAACCACTCATTCACGATCAAACATTTGCCTGGGAGGCATCGTAGCGGCGCGGCGCGGCGTCCCGCATCAACACAGAGAGCAATTTAACCTTCTGCGGAAGAATATAGCGTTCGCGTGGGACGCTATAGTAGCACGCTACCCCCACCTGCTCCGAGAACACGAATAAATGTGACACTTTTTCAACCACTTGCCTTGTGATTTACTGGATTGGTGCGAACACACACATTTGCGGGTTTTATTCTTGAATTTCGTTGCGGTCTGCGGTGGATTTTTCAATCCTGCAAACAGAGCCGGATTTTGAGGCCCCCTTATCGCTTCAACGCAATGCAGGATCGACTTGTACGATTTCTTAAGCTTTCTCGATAATTATACTAAAAAGTTTCTTCAACGATTTTTCTCGCTCACGTGTGGGCATAAACACTTAACAATATTATTACTGTGTAAACGATGTAAAATTCAGAATATTCCCATGGTGCCCCCCTCCTCCCGATGCCCTAAGCACGTGCTTACACTGCTTATTGGTTACTCCAGCACTGCCTGCAAACTTTGGCGGTTGGCACGCAGTGTGCTGACTAATATGTATATTAATTTCTAATTACTAGTCGAAGAAGCACCTTTGATTTTCCCATAATGGCTAATATCGGATCAAATCATTAAACCGCGCCGACAGCTTCCATTTGGCGATGGCGGAAAATTTGTTGTTCCCGTCTCAAATTATGATAATAATAACTGAGACTATCAAGCTCATCTGACAAGTTGTAAATTGAATCTCTCTATGATTTATCCTACAGCTGCACGGATTAGAACTTCTTGGTCGTTTATAAATCCCTATAAGCGAAAGAAAATTGAGATCTACAGTGTGTTTGCCAAGATTAAATCATAGAGTCGGTGAATTTTATAGCTGATAGTAGATGAAGCGTATTGCGGTAATAAATGACGGCCGCGAGCGTGTTAGGCAACAAATATTAAAGCTTTGTTTCGTTAAAAAGTGGTCAAATCCAGCGTTGAATGGCTGATCGAATAATTCCGAGCATCTATAGTACACTCGAATAGAGACTGTATCTTGTGTAACAGGAGATTTTTCAATTTCCAATATCGGCGCGTCAAAGTCCGTTATTGACGGGCTTTTATCGCGAATTCGCTCCCGCCTACAATCCCGACGCGATCGACCAGGTTATTGACTTCGCGCGGCACGTGAATCGAGCCCCGAGTACTCTCGCCGTACATGAAATAATTATTCTCAATAATCTATATATTGTCGTAGTTTATATACGTGAACGCCGCGCCGTCGCGCTAATGAACGCATCAACCGGGGACCGTGTGCTCTTTCCGACTCCAATGGCACCGCACTGCCATGATCGTTATCAACAATACCAACGCCACGTAGCCTCGATGAAAAAAAAAGCTTCGAGCTTACAAAATAGTCAGGATTGCAATTTCCATTGACCTAATTCAAAGGCGAGAAGCCGCGCCGTTACGAACCTAATCGAAATGTGTTATTGCAATGTGCAGTCATTAACGTAATCGAAAATCGATGGCTAGTAACTAGTGGACATCGAGTAAGTAACGAGGCGAATCTGATAACGTCTGCCAATTAATCGGTAATGTTTCAAATGCTCTTCCTATGCGCCGTACCAAGTTGTCAATAGACTGTGATCGATTGGATGAATAATGAATATTCACGATGTCACGTGCTGATTATATAACTTCGTTAAAGAAATTGGTGTTCTTTCTCTTTATTTGAACCGGTCTGTATTAGAATCTGGAAATTACCGAGTATTTGTTTTATAAATTAATTACTAGACAGCGGATTATGCATTTATAACAAAAATGAATAGGTGTAATTTGAGACAGTAAAAACATTCGACGAATTTAAGAACACCGTTCTAATATTTTCAACTTATTAAACATATTACGAAGGAAAATATAGTTTCATTTCACTTCAGCTTGTTGTAATTCAGGTACAAAATTCTTATTTTGCATAAAGATCCGCTGTCTATTAATTACTAATTCAGGAATTCTCAAATCTCAAGGAAGCAATCAATCCGAGAAAACATTATCACCACAGTTAACAGTATTCGTGGTATATGTACATTTTTCAAATACAAGAAAAAACAAACATTAATGGCATACTCTAGTCTTCGCACAAGGAATTTTCTAGTTGAAATGTGGTGGGGAAATACAGAAATTGAAAGTTGAAAGATCGTATAGAAGAATTCCTGGTATAATTTCGATATCTTTTTAACGCGGTGAACCTAAGCTGGATTTGAATGATATTCCTTTTAATTATTTTTGAAGCCTTCAGCGATATTCACGAATTTCTAGCATCAGGTGACCGTGTCTAAACTCGACGAGCCACGCTTTTTCACTGTTCTGTCCTTCGAAAAAGCATTTGCATCCATCCAATGACGACTGGAAGTAGAAAGTCACCCACGCGTCCACGAACGAATTTCCAATTCCACGAGCACGGCCGTGGCAGCTTCTCGGTCACAATTAACGCGGCGACGACACTGCGACTCCACAGTGGGATGATCGACGTCGTACTGACACGATTTGATCTTCCATCGGTGATTTACAATGCAAAATCCGACGCGCGTCGACGAAACAGTGCAGCGGTGATCGATCAGTTTTCCGGAACGTAATCGAACGCGATTGATTGCTAAAACTTTTAATTTTCACCTTGCATAATCAACGCGCGAACTTCTATGTATTTACGTCGATGTACTTCCAAGAAGTTCGTAACTGTTTCTCTGCGTTAATCCGTTGCACTACGATTTGTTTTACATTGAGAGATTCTTCGTCGTTGATAATTTAATAGGAGAAGAGGCTATTCTTTAATAGCTGTAATACCGGCTACGATAAAATAGAATTTCATTTGAATTCACCTCGATGGCGATGAAAAACGCCGAGTACGAGGGAGAATAAGGACACCAGACCAATAATACAATTAATTCTCTCTGATCAATTCTCTTCTAATTCACAATGTTACGAAATGCGTGTTTCAATGGCGGTCAGATCGGTTCGTTTCACTGTGCAACGTTTCCGAAAGCGCACGTGTCTACGCTAGCATCCGTCTCATCTAGCGATCGATTATGCAACGGGAGACCCAGTTAATCAACAATTTCCATTTCCGAGGCGTACCGGTTTTCGGAGGGGGACAATGTCACGATCTGTCCCGCGAGCGGACACGGTTGGGACCGGTTTTCGCGAGACCGGAGTGGTTCGATCGGCGCGCGAGAAGGTTGCTCGAAAGGAAAACTCGACTCACCGACCTGTCATTGCTCGGCCTGGTAGTCTCTCGTCCGTGTCTCCGTTCTGGATCATCTCGTCGGAGGATCGATCGTGGCCGGGGGAAAAGCGGGCTTGATCGATCTCGATCGATCGATAAAAGAGGCACGCGCGCGCGCGCGTGCGCGCCCTCGATCACCGGGAGATCACCCTGCGCGACACACCGCGAGATCCGGAGAAATCCACAAGCTGGTCCCCGCACAGACTCGAAGAGGTGACTGGGAGATTCTGAGGACCGACGGTTCTGGTTCACGACTGGTTCTTCTCCTTCTCCTTCGGCCTCCTGGCCCCTTCCATTCTGCTCTCCGCGGAACACCAAGGAAAAAGAGACGGATGTAGTTTACGAGCGGCCGGCACACCGTGCCGGACTCGAGAAATAGAAAAAGAGGAGAGAGAGAGAGAGACGCGAACGGAGATGCTGGGTGGATGCAGCGAAGCCGCCAGCGAACGAACGACAGGTTGCTCTCTACCGAACTTGAACCCGAGAACCCGTACCCGTACCCGAACCCGAACACGATGATGCTCGGTCCAAAGGGTGAACAGACCCGTGAGGGCCCCACCGGGTGAAAAGAAGTCGATCAGGTAGGGGTCAGGGACGTGTTCGCAACTTTCGGGGCCGACAGATGGTCCATACAGGATTTGCGACGAGGGGAACACCGGTTTCGTACTGATCCTACAGTGGACCAGCTTTCAATGGTGCATTATCTATTCGGGCACGCTCAGCCGGCTCTGCGACACTCTTTTCGTGATTGCAGAGGGGAACAGTAATCGCACTGGGGATCTTTATAACTCGTGGTCCAGAAATATAATTGTAACAGACGAGATTCTGTTGCAGTATCTAATAGGAAGAATAATAATATTTTCGATGGTGCATTATCTAGCCAACAATTATAGTAAAAATATGGGAACAATTATGGCAAAAATGAGTGGCTGCCACTTAAAATAATGCCAATCTAATGATTTCAGCTTGTTAAAATTATTAAAATAAGAATTAAACGTCTATCTGACTCCAGTCTCTTGCAACTGATGCAGACAATTTTTATTTTGCATAAAAATCCAAAGTCTAGTGATCATTTTTATACACCTTTGTAACAAGAATTATAATTAGTTTGTGGATGCTCGTACGAAATAAAACTCATGAATATCCATATATGTATCTGCGTGCAAGTCCAGTCTACTAATTGTATATTAGATTGGCAACTAAGTTCGCGACCTTCACATTTTCTCAAACAAAGTCAATTATATGTACATATTTTTAAAGCAGGAATATTAAATCAAATTAATCGCAAAAGTCAGGGCTTTCCAATGATATACAGTTCAAAAGGAATGGTCATTAAATTAGGTTATAATGATACAATAAAAGAATTACGAGAAACAAAAGGTAGCGAATTTAGTTTCCAACCTAATAATATAATATACACTCTCAAACTTTAGTAAAATGTTTATTTTGGTACGCTGCGCAAATTAAGAGACGTCGCGGATACATAACAAATGCATAAAGTTCTGTAATTAAATCATGATACGGACGAAAAGTTTTGTTTCAGATCAAACAAACGAAGCATATTAACGTTCAAGTCGGAGACTAAACATTAACAAGCGTAACATATATGGAGTTTCTGATATTTTCAAACTGCGATGCAAATGTTCCGCCGTAATTATGCGAATATTATACTCGAAAATAGCGGGGGAAATATAAATTGGGATTTACTAATTACGGAATGATTGGATCGGAAGAGAAATCATTAAATCTCTACCTCGAACACCCTTCGAGGGTATAGATAAACTCACGACCACAGGCTCATATAGTTAGTTAGTTAAGTCAATATTAACTATGTTGCCATAACACACCTCGGATGTGTGCTATTTAACGAGGAACTACTTTTTAAGAAGAGGAAGTCTGAAGGTTGCACAATCAGTATACGATTAGCACGATCAACGTGTTTTCATCTTGCCTTATGTAACTCTCCTTATAAACGAGATATGAGATCACACCCGGCTAATTACCAATCTGCTTTCACGCCGATCGTTTTACGATGATTGCTCCACTCGTTTCGCCTGATTCGTAGATAAACACGCATCTGTGTTGGTTATTACCGCTGGATGATTTACCAAAAAAAAGAGAAAGTCATTATCAAACACTAATAGATCATTTTGACAAACTTTGAAGACAACAACAAAAACAGTCTTCGAATACGCAATAATTTTGATTAGTTGTAAAGTCTCTTCATTGTTTGAAGTCCCACCTCCTCATTGTTCTCACAAATGCATAAAATCCGTCTATTCGTAAACTAAACTGTTGTATTAAGTTATTCAGACTCTTTTGTAGCTTCCAAGAAAATTGAGAAACATGAGCAGCAGTTACAACAGATTAAACACGAATTAAACAGGAAACGTTTCCACTCCTGTGCTTTCTTTGCAGTGCAAATCGAATGATTCGCACACCTCTACACACGGAAGAGGCCGACAGTGGAGCGGAAGTGGGGCACTGGAATTTTTTAAATACAGCTGTGTCGACAGAGCAATATATTTACCTGTTTCCGTGACAAATTCGACCGACCTGATTATTCCTTTGAGCGGCCGCCGAGACAGGAAGAACGTGACGGCAGGAGAGCGAATGACGTCACGGTTCTACCTCGAAGAAATCATGCTATTCACTTGGCCAATCGTTGATCTTGGTCCTGAATGAGTCCCTTCGGGCCCCAGAATCCCACTAGGCGACCCTTTCAACACGAAGATTTCTACACGAGATTTGCTCCTCCGGTTCAGGTAGAAGATTCGATGGTCTCGGACTCGTGCTTCAGAATAGACGTACACGTACTCGGAATCTCTCGGTTCGTGCTTGCCAGAAGTACACTTCAACGAAAAGCTGATTTTTTCCGGTCCTCCTATTGCTCGACGGGGAAGGTCCAGCCGCATTATGCACGAGTAATTTAATCCTGGACCCGCCGAGTGAGGTCAAAATGACCCACGGTGATGTTTCAAAGCCGTCGTATCTGGTTATAGCAACCGTCTACCTGAAACCTTGCGTACTCTATCTTTAGGCCGGTGTTGCACATTCGCCGGATCGCAAAAAGGCTGTCTGGACCGCGCGACGAGTTTGTTGCGGTTCAAACTCGAGCGTCGCGCGTCCCGGCATTTACCAAGTCATTCAGTATTTTTTCCGATTCACATTGATTTTTACGTCTCCATCTTTGGATTGTTGAAGATTCATCAGCTCCAGTTGATCATTTTATTTGGATAACTTGATTCTCTTTGGTTAAAAAGCACATGTGATACCAGATGCTAAAAAATTGAAATTAAAGTTGCAGTTGCAGTAGAACCGTCGTAAGAGTTGTGAGTCTAGCAATAGCAATTTAGGGCTTGTCATAGATGGTCCTGCTACGAACATAATCACCTTGAGAGACGAGGCTTCCATTCAATTTTTACTTTTCCATCTTTGGATGATTAAGCATTCGTCAGCTGCAGTTAGTCATGTTTTCGGAATGATAACTATTAGATGAATGCAAAAGATTCTCTTTGGCTAACATCTGGTACCTGATGCGCCAAAAAATTGAAGTTAGAATTGCAGTAGAACTCTGACAAATTTTGACGGGCTAGCCATTGCAATTTACCGTTTGCCATCGATGGTCCTGCCACTTTACGTTTCCATCTTTGGATTGTTAAATATTCATCAGCTCCAGTTGGTCATTCTTTCGAGAACTATTAGGTTTACGTAAAAGTTGCACAATTTTTTCTATACGATACTTCAAGATTCTTTTTGGTTAAATTTGGTATCAGATGCGCTAAAAAATGTAGTTAACAGTTGCAGTAGACCTGTGACGAAGATTGTGAGTCTAGCCATAGCAATTTGGAGCTTGCCATACCGCTAGATGATCCTGCCACGAGCATGATCACCTTGAGAGACGAGGCTTCCATTCAATGGCAGAGCGTGTTCCTCAAATTCGAGTCACGTTGCGCACGATCGCCCTCGGAATCAGATGAGAGAATCCGATAATCATGACGGCATCCTCGCGACAACGATTCGCTCTCGCCTGGTCCTGGCGGCAAAGTCAACAACAGTCGATAAAGCGATGGCAATGACCCGGACGGGGATCCCTGCGAAAGCCCCGATTGCGTCCAGCTGGTGCACTCCCGGCAGTCAACAAATAGATCTCTCGCGGTTCCACCTCCGGGCCTCAACTTCTCGATCCGTTACGTCGGATGACTCAAGCATCCACTTGAACTCGAGCAGATACGCACCGGTCACTCTATTTTAATAATTGCACGGAGTCGCGCACCTCTAATTTTACCTCGTCGCATGTGCGCACGCAAATCTTCCTCGGTCCCCGGTTAAATGACCGCTTTGTTACGCTTACCAGGAACGCGAAGTGACTCCTCTAATGATGATGCCACGGAATGCGTAATCGTTTAGGGGAGACCAGGGTAGTCGCACGAAATAACATGTCCTACATTTTTATAACTTGTCAAACAATTAACCAATTTCAATGTAATGTTCGCCATGTACACTACTGTGCAAAAAAAAGAAGCATCCAGTATAATTATAAGATATACTAGACTGCGGATCTTTATGCAAAATAGAAAATGTTCGCATTGGTTGCAGGACACAGGAGCAAAATAAAAATTGTATTCCTCTTTTAATTATCCTATTAAGCTGAAACTAATACACTGACGTACTTAAATATTTTTAACATGTCCACTGCTTTAAATTGCACGTGCCGATTTTTGTCATAAATGCATAAAATCCGCAGTCTAATTATGACAAACAATATCTTTATATAGAAATTGTATTGTACAATGATTGATTTGTTGAATTTAAAGTATTGGATAATCCGCAATAACACACATATATTCTCAGAACTATTCAATTAAACAGCGGAATCCTTTTTCAAAACTTACTGTGTTCTTATTTGATTTATTATGCTTTTCTATTAAATATGGCCCGGTGCTTCCTTCTTTTGAACAGTAGTGCATATGTACGGTAAACCCTTGATCTCTGAAAAACCTTCGGGTCCACGCTGTTTCTTAGATCGTGTACTTCTACTATATTGTTTGTGACTTCGCTGACACGGATAAAATAGTTGTAAAAAGCAATTCTATTACCACGCATTTCGTACACATATTAATAGTTCTATGAAAGCGTATACGTCAATAAATTTCAATTCCACTTTTCTCCGTAGCCAATTCCGGTCCATAGAATTATTGGACTGCTGCCAAATGATCTGCAAATTTAAAACTACTTTTCCCTTCCAAAGGTCATGGAAACGATATTTCCATCTGGTCCGTTTGCATTAAACTTTCACATTCTGCATTAGCCGTTTCACGATTTTAATTGGCACTTTTGTATGACGTTCCGCTGCCAATTACTTCGAAGTGGTGGAATTTGGAAACAGAAACGATAAAAACATTTTTTTCATTGTTCACAATTTTACTGGAAAAATTTTGTTGCCCGGTTTTTGCACCGAGCTCTTCAACTTTTCATAGTGTTACGCGGATTATCGTGTAATTCAAGCATCGTCTTATTTGCCGGTGGCAACCACGGTCTGTATTCTATTCAGCATTCAAACACCGTGCAAACAAGATTTGATTACACATGCTTATGGGAACAGCGGCAGTCTTCCGGAATATACAACGTGTGCTTCGGTACAGACCACTGGCTGTCAGGTTTCGATGCTGCTCGCAATGTATCTTCGTTCCATCACCTTTGAACAAGACTGCATGAAAAGGGAGAATAGAAGCCAGATGAATGAACCGAGCGGCTCGATTTCATTTGTCTTCCGTCGTTACTCGTTCAAACGGCCAAGTCACGGCGAATTAAACGGTCTGCTACGTTTTACCTAGCTTCACTGTCGCTGGACTGGGACGTAAACAAATGGAACTCGGTCCCGCCGGATTCCGTTTCTCCAGCCGTTGGAACAAGACATGTCTGCGCAAGCTCTCGTATTTGTAAGTTTCAGGAACACCGTAAGAATACTTCTCTAGGAAACTGAGACCTGCTAACGGATTTTCAAGTAACTGTATAATCTTCAAACAATCTTCAACTCCAAAAGTTGGAGTCAAGCTATAAGAGACTCGATGTTAATACACATAATCTACTTAAAAAAAATTCAATTATTAAACAATGATTTTTTAATAGATCTTTTAACAGCTACAGAAGCTTCAATGGTATTCCAACAACTCATTCTCAGTAACGTAATATAATAATTTCGTTTTCAAGCTTCTTTTTTTGGTACAGCACAATTATTGAAAAGTCGATTAATGCTTTCGGCAGATAAAGTGTTAAGATTTACCTATGGTTACGTAAAACAAGTATTTCTCAATATTCTTCACGAAATCATCGTTTAAAATTGTCTAAAGAAATCGATCAAGACCTAGCGGAACTTTTGGAAGATCTACTAAAAATAAGAATAAACATAGAAATCATGATAATAATCAATAGTAAATATGTTTTGTTGTTATCGATCGTATGTATTGATAATAAATCTTTAAATGTTTTCGGCGCTACGATTCGATCCCTTGTTACGAACAAAGCAATTTTGCTAATTTAGTCAAACATAATCAACGTTTCGATCCCAGGTTTGGATCTTTTTCAAGATTAATAATTTGAATTGCGTCTGTAACATAAGTATGTTATAAAAATGTTGAAAAACAGAAATTATTCCATGAATTATTATTATTGAGTGATTTGATGCAAATAAATATTGTTTCTAAAGACAAACTCACGCATTTAATTTTCCCAAAACAAGTGAGTTTGTCTTTAGAAACAATATTTATTTGCATCAAATCACTCAATAATAATAA